>JABTTQ020002858.1:0-365849 GCA_016081115.2 Rehmannia glutinosa
GTGAAGATGCCACCAATGTTTATTTCCATGATACATGAGCGGATGTTTTCTAGGAAATAATTTCTACAAATATTTAAGTGATTCACACGGGAGAATGAGGCAAAGAGACTTATTTTCACAACCTTATGTGATCATAAGATTATTGTCCCAACGTCTGAGGAAGCATTTTATCAAAAAATGCCCATTAATTTTCACAACAAAGCGTGGTGATGAAGTGAACTTCAAAATCCAAAATGGCGGATCGAAGGAAATTTGGTGAGCGTTATATTCCTTTAAACAATTTAGTTCAAACCATAAGGATAAGAAAGCTATAGGATAATAACTTGTATTCATTAAGTACAAGGAGAAGAGCAGTATCTCAATATTGCATATTCGATGATGAGCTTAATGGAGAATCCCACGATGACATCACCATAGAAGAACATATATCACTCGAGGATATCAAGAACAAGATCGAAGGAATGATTATTGCTTAAGAAAAGAAGGCGATGGTTCTGCAAGGCAGTTGAATTTCGGGTTGAAATCAATGAATCACGGAATCATCCTCAAAGCCGTATTGTAGAAAGATCACGAGGATTTTCGATCTTTGAAAAATGACGACTTCGGGGTTTTCTTGGGTTGTTAATTTCTGCGGGTGTTCATAAACAATCTAGCACATTACAAGAAGGTGTTTAGACCATTGCTCGAAAAAAAGATGCTACATTCAAATGGAAAAATGAACATCGAAGGAATTAAGCGAATTTTAAAGAAGTTTGCAAAAAGCTTCCAAAACTTGCAATTCCATGGGGACGAAGATGAATTGGTTCATACACGGATGCAGTGACTATTGGTGGGTAGCAGTTCTTACAAAAGCTACACCAAAAATGAAGTGCTATCTTGAGATATTAAATGGTCTTTACGTATAATGAAGCAAATCGGTGGCATATTAACGAGAAATAATTCTTTGCGGTCAGAAAGGCTTTCAAAAATTGGCATTTATTTTCTTGGCTAAAAGTTTACTTTAAAAATTGATAATTCAAGTGTCGAGTTTTTCGAAAAATAAAATTGAATCAAAACCGAGAAAAGGCTCGATTACTTAGATGGCAATTTGAATGTCAATATTATGATTATGATATTGTCATTATAAAATCTCATGAAAATGTTCTTGCAGGTTTACTAATAAGAGATGGAGGGAATTGAAGCTGATTACATCCTCACAGCCTCAAGACATCTTGGAGACCAGCTTGAAATGCTACTCCGAGAATTCGATACCCTGGTCATCAATGCTGATTTGGCCAGGAAATTATAAAGTAATGATCGGGACAAAGTAACCGATCGAATACGAGCATGTGTCCGGTCTCACTCTCAGTTGAGAACGGCATTTCAGGGCCACTCCTCCGGGACGCTAATAAGCAAATGGAGCTTTTAGGGCGCAGGGCTCCCCAACCTGCAGTAGAGGATTCAAGTAACTCTAGCACAAGTCCTAAGCTAGCAGAAATATTGGCCCAAGAAAAAAATGATACTCCGAAGTCAAATCCCGAGTTATCACATCAACCCAATCCGGGGTAAAGGATGAATAGATCAATTTTAGGCCTATGATGGGCAATTATAAGGTTGATACTAACGAGATTAAAGTTTTTCTTCTTGGCGGGAATACCAGGTGAATTGGGAGAAGCTCATCCGAAAAGCAAGGATATCTCAGGAAGAACAACGATAGATATTTCGGAAAATATCGAGGGTATGGATGCTTCCAAATTCCAACCCACAAGAAGTGAAACATGGTATGAGTTTGGGGCTTTGGCCTCGATCTATAGAACTTCACCAACCTTTCCAGGAGATCAAGCAATTGCCAAAATAGATCGATAAGCTATTTACGAGTTTGGTCAAATAATGACAACTTGAAACGATGGGATACCTTGCAAATCAGATTTCATATTTACGACTCGAACTATCGGAAAAGGCGGCCATAAAGCCTTTCATTATATTAGCTTCACGACGGAGAAGAAAGGGCCTTCAAAAATATCAAGGAGGCAAGTTTAGAACAAATTCAATTAGCTATGACCTTCACGAGAAGATCATATTACTACGAGAAAGGGCATGGGGATTATGGAGTGCATCTCACGGAGATGGACAAAGTCAAGTTTCGTTTAAATTCTACCGAATTGATAAATGGATCAATATTCTTGTTAAATACCATGACAGAAAAACTACAAGATTTGCGAGAAGACCGTTTCGGGAAAAAGAGAAATCTTCCGTGGAAAAACAAGTTGTCGATGAGTAAAGAAACTCGCCGGAAATAATGTAATATGGCTCATATTGGCCATTGGGAAAATCGGTTCGCCGCCCCGAGTGCCTAAACCAGGAAGGAATCGGAATTTTGCAAAGGATTGACCAAAGGTCAATCGGAGAAGACCATGACGAGAGAAGACAAGTCACAAAAGTATCCAAAGTTTCGAGGACCACCAAAATGGTAGATTCCCGACAAAGTTAGTGGAGGCATGTGACTCAAGAACAACCAACCCACTCAAAGAAAGAGACAAAAGGTGGGTCGATCAAAGAATTGACATCCAACTAATCAAAATGGTAATAATTCAAGCAAATGCGTAAGCAATGACATCATAAGATTCCCTCTAACTAAAATACGGGAAAAGAAAAGTCGGCGAGGCTTTGGAGCCTTATCGAATGCCTTGGATACCCGGACAAGACGGGTCTCAAGCCACGTGAAGATGATAAAACATCCACTACTTCGAGAAAGTGGGAGATAGAATCAAGAAATAGAGACATCACTTACCTCTATATAAACAAGAGTTTTTAGAAGGCTAAAGGCATCGATCAACATCCCTTAGCCTTCTACAATAAAATTTTCTTTCTAAGCATAGTTGTGTGTTTAAATTTCGAGTGTTCTTCAATTTTCAATTTTCGCATTTTCTAGTTTATGTGTAAGGAGTTCAAGCCTCATATATGAGAGGCTAAACGGGTTTTTTTCTCCCCAAAAAGACATCGATGTAATAAGTTTTTCTTTAAGTTCTTAATAAATAAAGGCTTTTGTTCAACATGTGTTGATAATGTTCTATTAATTCATCCCATTTAAGAATTACTTATACAAGCTGGAGTAGAAAGCGAACCAAGAGTTGTCTTTGAGCGATTCTTTGAAGGAGTCGGATAACTTGCAGATCATCTTCCCTAAGGGTTGAAGTTGAACAGTGAGGAGCTGTTTGTCAAAAGATCTGGGGCAGTAATCTTTCGACTGGTGGAGTTGCGAACCATCTCACCCAAAGTGTTGTTTGATAAATAAGGTATGAATTTTAAGGATTTATTAATTTTACTAAGCATGTTGAGTGGGATATGGTCGTAATGGACTATTTCCATTTTTACTGTAAACCTTAGTTTGGAAGCGATAACATAGAATCACGATATCTTTTAAGAGTATGTCTGTTAAGTTTATCGGTGAAACCCGATATGATCCATTTAAAACCTCTGTATAGAGATTGGATGTAAGTAGGTGTAACAATGCCACGAATGAAACAGGTGACATAAATTAAAAATATTCATATTCTGTGATATCTGGAACGAATTTAATCAGGTTTCCTTATTTGTTATAAAGGGTATAATGGAAGCTTCAATGAATAATTGAGTCCTTTTAATAAGGAAGACCAAAATTGTAAGGAAACATAGAAAGAGGTCATTCTTAATTTACCCCATACAATATTGCATACTAATCAAGGATTTGGTGCAAATAATCATGGCTTTTTAATTCAAAATCTGAAAACAAAAGGGAAAAAAAAGGAATAGATCGTAAAAGATAAGATGTTTTGTTTTCTATCTAAGTATGATTTTACGAAATTAGAGGTTATCTATCATCTATGTATAACCAGTGTATGTTTTTTTTTTTTTGGTTTTACCTGGAAGGCATTTCTGAGGGGAACCGGTCTGCATATGGTTGCCATCTTCTTCACTCACACCTCCAAGCTTGCTTGATGGTTTTTCCAGAAAAATTATTTTCATGAAAACACACAACATTTCAGCTTTATCCTAACAAAAAAACTCGCCATGAATTTTCATTTCATTACCAAGCTCTAAAGTCACACCGAAATGATTGCTAATCTAAAATAGTCTCACATGTTCCATCATATCCTTCAAATTTTTGGTAATTCGCCAATTTTTTTACTCGTAGGCCTAACTTAAGGTTTGCCATTGAGAGAGTGGTAAATGCAACAATATCGCAATGGTGAAGGGGAGATGATGATATGGGTTTTAGGGGTTTTAGCTTATTGGTTGGAAAATAATTGCTTTTTGCTCCAGCGTTTTTGCGGGGACAGTGCTCTGCTCTGCCGCAACCATTGTATGGACCATGGTAATGCGTTTTGTTTGGCTTATGTTAACTAATTGGGTTATCGTTATTAATTAATCATTTAGTTGATGTGAATTAGTTTAGTTAATAGAAGAAAAACAAAAATTGCTTAAAAGACAAAAATATATATTTGTTGGTTTTATATTTGGCTATGAGTAGGTCTCTTCTGAGACGGTCGCATGGTGTGACGGATTGCAATTTTAGGGTAAAAATGATATTTTTAGCATAAAATTGTGATATTTTTAGTGTAAAAAATTGATATTTTGTCTTAATACACTTAATTTGGGTATATTAAGAAAATGTATTACTTTTTACACTAAAAGTATGACCCGTCGTACCGTACAATCGTCTTACACAAGTTTTTGTCTTTGGTTATGTTTTAAAATTAGGAAAATATGTGATACAATTGAAACATAGAATGAATTATGAGATTGATTCTATAGATTTTAAACTAAAATTCGAATTGTGATTATAGATAGATGTTTTTTTTTGGGGGAGGGGGGAATATAACACTATGCTTATATAACATAAATTTAGATGACAAAAACAGACATGTGGGAAAGAATGTAAACAATGGGAATTGATTAAAGACAACAATTTAAGGACCGCCTTAAATGAGAGTTTTACTCCTATTTTTTTTTAAATCTACAATTTCAACAAGAATATTTTTTAATTAAAACTCTCATATTCGAGTCTAGGATGCTCCCGTCTCTTTATCGCCTGGTTTCTCTCTTCGTCTTGACTATTGTAGGGTTTCTCAAAGTAGTTCTCGTTTTCTTCCCCCTCTCCTCTTCTCGCGTGTCTCCCTCCTCTTTGTCTCTCTTCTGTTTTCCGAATTTTGCGGGTCCCTCCTCCGTGATGTCTCCAGCCAGCCGCTATAACCCTAGATTTTTTTCGAAGTGTAATGGGAAATAACATCATGAACGAAGATCTATCTTCCCTCTATGCTAACCTCTCACTCAATGAAGAAGAAAATACGAAATATCGGCGGGCTCCCCTACCCATGGCCGATATTGACGGATCTCTCACTTTGGTAGGGAAACTTATCTCCAGTCGCACCATTAATTACGAATCCATATCCGCCATGTTCAAACGCCTTTGGAACCCCGCCATGGCCTATCATGCACACCCTTGGGTGACAACACCGTTTTATTTCAATTACGCAACCTCGTGGATGCGAAAAAAGTTATGACCGACTCTCCATGGCTTTTTGACAAATCATTATTAGCCCTTCAAGAAGCATAGTCATCGAGATCGCCTCCGGATCAACCAATCGAAAGTGCCCATTTCGGATCCAATTTACACGAAATCCCACTTGGCCTTATGAACGGATTGTTTTGGAAGTGGCGGAAATATCATCAAGTAAATTCATGCAATCGGACTGGACTCGATTCGAGATGGTTCTTCTATCGGCAGATTTCTTCATATTCGGGTTTGCATCGACATCTCCAAACCCTTGCGAAGAGTCCCGAAAACAACCTTCAAAGGCGTGGAATACATCATCCCTATCAAATATGAACGTCTCCCAATTTTTGCTACCATTGCGGTATCATCGGCCATGGCGATCGCGAATGCAAAACTCGACACTCGACCCTGGCACACCTCTCTATGGTGCTTGGATGTGTGTCCCTCGAGTCATCGAACCCTTTCTCCGGTGATCGACCACAAAATCCAAAACCCTAACCCGCAAAAAAACAACCCAAACCCTAATCCTCCTCCAAACCCTAACCCTCCACCAAACCCTCCTACATCGCTAAGCATCATCCCAACCACCACACCAGATTCACCATCCAACCCCCCACTCCACCCACGTAACCCCAATCCCACCCCACCCATAACCTCCAACAACCGTTTGCTAACCCCCTCTTGACACGAACCAAACTCCACTCCCCCATGATCTCACCAAAGACACGATCCCACCCCACTGACCCCTCCCACAAAATCCTTCAAACCCTACACCCTTCTTACCCTTATCGAACCTACCCCACTCTCCATGCAAGGCTGATATCAATCCACCTAACACATCATCCGAAAAAATCCAAATCCTAACCACTAACCCTACCCAATCTCACTCTAGCCCAACCTCCTCCAACAATAAAAACAACCCCCCATCTTCACCCCTTACGCCTACAAGCCCGTTTCTCATTCCAATCCATATGGACTTGGACACTTCGCACGTAAAGTTGCCGCCGCCATTAAGAAAAAAACTTAACCCGCCCCGAACACAACCCTCCACAACTCCATCAACCAAACACCAAAAGAAAACTCCCTAATAGTATCCTCGATCCTTATTATGCCTCAGAAATTCATGTGGAAACCACCCGGAAAAAATGCAAGCCAAACACTCAGACTCCGGCTATAGTTCCTCTTTCTTTGACCCACGATCTAACGGCGGAGATTGGTGATTTGCCAATCCCACCGACTACAATGAGTATCATAATTTGGAATTGCTGGGGGGGAACCCCGGACAATTCAAGAATTCTTGGGATTTTATCCGCAAAAATCTTCCCATTTGGTTTTCTTATGTGAGACCAAATGCACTACTCTCATTGATAAATCGAAATATTCGCTCAACCTCTTTGGTATTTCCGTTGATGTTCGAGGTCGCTCAGGCGGCCTAGCTCTTCTATGGCGCAAAGACATCTCAGTTACACTCCGAGGTTTCTCAGACAGATATATTGATGTTGATACTTCCCTTCCGGGGAATACATTCGTTGATTCACGGGTCCCATGGGAACCTAACACTAATCTCCCGTCGCACACTTTGGCTCCGATTACAAAATCTACACACACGATCCGAATCTCCTTGGATTATGTGTGGAGACTTTAATGAGATGCTCACCTAAGATGAATTCCAAAGGGCTAATCTAAGAGCCCAATGGCAAATGAACCTCTTCGAGAGACACAATTTCGCATTTAAATATGTTCGATCCGGGATACGAAGGCCCTAAGTACACTTGGAGCGGACTTCTCACCGATCCTCTAACTCAACGAGCCCGACTTGATAGAGCTCTCCTCAATCCACAATGGCACAACCTCTTCCCATGGAGTCGCATTCACAAGCGCCCTTCGTATTTCTCCGACCACTCTCTTATCCATATCCAAACCGTAATCATGACCCCAAAATTTTCATAGGAAACGCCGCTTCTTTAGATTTGAGGCTCTCTGGATTCGTTTCGATGAATGTGAAAAATTATCGAAATAGTTGGGATTCTAGTCGCATCGCTGCCGGAAAAATTGCCTCATGCTCTATTGGCCTGTTAAACTCGGGAAGAGATATTCATCAAAACCTTGACAAGAACATAGCTCCCTAAAAACCAAACTCTCCACTCTCAAATCTGGCCCTATCACAAATGACACAAAAGCCGAAATCCAACTCCTTGAAAACAAACTCGAAACCTCACTCGACCAAGCCGACCTCAAATGGAAACAAAGATCTAAGCCGAGTGGTATAAAGAGGGGGACCGCAACAAACATTTTTTCCACTCTTATGCCAAAGAAACGGCGTTCCACCAATCATATTTCCCAACTTAAAGATCACACGGGGGTGTTCGGGACACGCTTGAAGCGGCTCAAACAATCATCAAAGATCATTTCAGTACCCTCTTTGTCTCATCTTGCCCTTCCGGATGTTATGGCCCGGCACGCATCTCGTATTAAATCCAGGGTTATACAATCAATGAATCATATGCTTCGGCACCATTTACGTAGGGGAAATCGTCAAAGCTCTCAAACACATGCACTTTAAAATCTCGCGGTCTGACGGTATGAGCCTATTTTCTTGAAAAATATTGGCATATTATTCGTCCCGATGTTGTCTCCTATGTGCTCAATTTTCTTAATAATAGTATTGTGGATCATAATATCAATTTTACCCATATTGTGCTCATACCCAAAATTGATAATCCGAAATTAATTAGTCAATTTAGGCCCATTAGCTTATGTAATGTCCTTTATAAACTTGCCTCGAAGGTGATTGCCAATAGACTCGAATAGTCCTTAGGACATTATTTTGGAATCTCAATCGGCTTTTCGTCCCTGGCCGTTTAATAACGGATAATATTCTCCTGGCCCATGAAATTCACCATCATATGCGCACTAAAATTCCTTCAAAAACTGGTCTCATGTCAATTAAACTTGGCATGAGTAAGGCTTTTAATAGAATTGAATGGCCTTTTATTCGTCTAACCCGACGATTGTGATGGGATTTGCGACCCCATTCATTGAGCTTATAATGAAATGTGTTTCCACTATCTCTTTTTCTTTCATCCTAAATGATAATGAATTTGGTCATCTCACCCCTCAAAGAGGTATACGTCAGGGGGACCCCCTGTCGCCATACCTCTTTATTATATATTCGGAAGTATTTTTTTTCATTTTACAGGATCTCCAGCATTGCCGTAAAATCAATGGAATTGCCATCCATCACACGGCCCCGAGTGTTTCGCATTTATTTTTCGCGAATGATACCCTCATTCTCGAAAAAGCAACAAAGGATGAAGCGAGACATCTCCGCTTTGCTATCGGCCTCTATGAAAAAATCTCTGGACAACTTGTCAATCTTGACAAGTCAGGCATCTACTTTACCAACGACGTCGAACAACACACATCAGACGCAATCCTTGGTATTCTGGGCTTTCAAAGGGTGGCCTCACACGGGAAATATTTGGGCCTTCCAAGTGTTACGGGGAGAAAAAAAAAGAGATCTTTGGGTATATCAAAGATAGAATGTGGAGTCGCGTCAAGGTTTGGTTTAATTACCATTTCTCAAAGGAGACAAATAAGTTTTGATCAAATTTGTACTTTAGGCCATACCCTCATATGCTACGCGAGTTGCTTCCGCTTCCCGGATTCGGTGATTTCTGACATCCAAGTTATGATCCGGTCTTTCTGGTGGGGAGGTACTACCAATAGCAAGAAACCGCATTAGGCACCGTGGAAAACTCTAACCAGAAGTAAAGAGGCAGGATAATTAGGCTTTCGTGAGCTTAAGGCATTTAACTTGCTTAATCGCTTTCCAAACAAGCATGGCGTTTGTTGTCTTGCCCGTCAACCTTGCTTTGAGTTCTCAAGGCGAAAAATTATAGGGGCAGTGATTTCTTGAATGCTACATTGGGGCCTCGACCGTCGTGGACATGGAGGAGTATTATCGAGAGCGTCGGGCCCTTAACCTTGGTTGCGTCAAGAAAATCCACTCGGGACTCACAACTAAGGTCAGGGTGACCGATGGCTTCCTAAAACGCCTTTGAAAATCCCCTATCCACGGCCTGATCATATATCTCCGGATTACACAGTAGCCTCCCTTGTGGACCAGGATACAAGTTGGTGGAACATGGGCCTAATCAACCGACTTTCGCACCGGAGATAGCCTCGCTCATCTCGTCCATCCCCTCAGCGTCTCGTCCGGGATGATACATGGTCTGGGGCTTGGGAAGAAAAAAGAAATTCAGTGTGCGATCTGTCTATGATGCCATCCTTAACCACCTTATTTCAAGATACGGGAAGTTCGAGCTCGAGTCATGCATCGATATGGAAAAAATTGTGGAGCTTCAGAATTCTGGGTCGTATTATACATTTTTCATGGACTCTCCTCACCAACTCTTACCCTGTACCCTCAAACCTAGCCCGCCGCCCCTTCCCCACAAGACCGCATGCCCTCTTTGCATGGCACCAAACAAATCCACAACACACCTCTTCTTCCAATGTCCGCCGTCATCACAAGTCCCGGCGTTTATGTGCCTTCACTCCCATATTCTCCACTTTCCAGCCATGCGCGGACCTTTGGGCAAGAGATTTCCTTGAAAACTCCTCCCAAGATATCAATGAGTTCTTCCTCTCGCCTATGCAACGGGATTTGTACGGTCGAAACAAGCTCATCTTTGAACAACTCGTTCTCCCCGCATTCCATTGTCATCTCCGCATCCAACACGCTCTCCTCATTCCAACTATCTAAAATATGGTCGGAAAGACCCTCAACTTCCTTGAACACTCCTTCACCTATCAGCCCCGCCCAGTTACCATGTATACTTCGATGGTGCAATCTCACATTTTTACATCGGGTTGGGATTGGAGTCTTTATCCAAGTTAAGATGGTCATTTCATGCATGGCTTCTCAAAAGGGTTCAAGCGCATTACCAATCCGAGGTAGACGAGGCCACGGCCCTAAGGAAGCTATCTTATTGGCTAAACACCTCCAAGCGCCCAACGTCTCATTCCTTGGTGACTCGCCATTCGTTTTGCGGCATTTCAAGAAAGAATGAGAATTTGAAGCTCTGCCGATCATTAGTGATTTCCTTTGCTAGTTAGAAATTTTTCCTTTTTGGTTATTTTTGGATTCCTAGAATAGAAAACTTTGTTGCCCATGAGCTCGCACTTTGCTAAGACTCAGATAGCAATGCGAACTCTTGGACCTCTCCCCGCATTTCCTTTCTCATTCGGTGTTGGAACGTTCTGTGTTTCCAGTAATTAATGAAATTTTCCTAAACAAAATATTTTTTTATTTGCTTTAAGAAATAAATAAAATAACAGATACATAAATGAAGATATGGCCTTATTCGAAATATATTGACTATTATTCTCTCAAAATGGAGAAAATTGCATATTTAGTCCCTTCCTATTTGACATATTGCAATTTCAGTTTCAGTGACTCACGCATGCAAAATGATCTTATAGGAATGATTTTTCTTTTTGCAACCGTTACATTTTTAACAAAGGGAATTACCATTTCCGTGAATACATAACTTTGGAGGGGTGAAAATTACATATTTAGTCCCACAAGATTTCGTTACAAAACGTTAGAGAATTGGGCATGTTTGCTATATAATCTGTTGGCCACCTGTCGTCCTTTTATAAGGTGTATGTATAATTGTGTATACATATATACACTGATACTGTATATCTTTCTTTATGTGCAAACAAATTAAAACCGTAGTGCCCTACAGTGACAAACGATAGGTGAGAGATGGATGACGAGGAAAAGGAAATGGAAAATGTAAATCCTGTGTTGTATTGGAAGCGGCGATCACGGAAAGCGCTTGAAAGTCAGGGGGTGGTTGTACCGCCGCCGCCGCTCCGCCCTCCTCGACGGCTAAACCGTGGTCCAATTCGGCGTCGGCCAAATCCGAACAAGTTGCCGCCGGGAGTGGTCCACGTTCGACATAGAAATGAACGCATCGGCCTTGATCTCATCTGCAACTCCTGTGAACGAGACATCCCCAAATCCGAAACACTTTATATCTTGTGCCATTTTTACTCACCAGATGTACGATTTTATGCTTCTTTACTCGTCTTTTACTCTTTGATTAATTACTAGGGTTCTGACTTGTGCCCAATAAGGTTTCAATTGGTAAAAATTGGTATACCTGTTTTGCGAATTGTGGATATATTTAAATTCCTGATTAAGGCTGCCATGGTATTAATTTAGTTGTTTGTTCAATCGGACACTGTATTGTATTTTAATTTGTTTGACATATTACAGCCACAATCCTTCGAAATTGTCGTGATATATATGCCTTTTTCAATTTGTGGTTTGATGATCAGCCTGATTTTGTATTTCTAATATGATTTGCTTATCTAAATGTGGAGTTTTTTGTGATTGTTTCATACATAATTGGGATATTTTTCATGTTAATTTGGACAAAAGGGAAAATGCTTGTTTGAGTGACTTGCTTGGGTTGTTACAATGAAGGCATATAGATTGGCTGGATAATTTTACTCTCTGATGGTTCTTAATTGGTATAATTCTTTTGCGAATTGTTGATATATTTAAATTCTGATTTATTTTCCAAGACTTTTCAATTTGTGATTTGATTATCAGCCCTCTGTTCGCTACTTAGCTCATATTGTATTCCTAATCTGATTTGCTTCTCTGAATGTGAAGTTCGTTGTGATTGTTTCATACATAATTGAGATTTGTTTTTCATGTTAATTTGGACAAAGGGGGAAATGCTTGTTTGAAATTGAACGTAGATCAAGAAAAGTTTATCTGACATTGAGTTTTCTTTTTGTGGTTATAATTAGCAGGGTCCGGTCGGATCCCCGCTTACGAGGTGCTACGTTGGTTGCCCATATTGCTATGATGATTTTATACTAGGGCGGTTTATTGGTGATGCAGACAACTTTCTTGCCATCGCCGGTGCAACTCAGCATTTTCTTGGTGGAGTAAGTGACTGCTGCTATTATTCGGTTGTTTATTTGTTCACCTTATCTAACTTAGAGCAATGAGGTGGTCTTGTGTGAGACGGACAGTCTCATGGACTTAAATTAATGAGACGGATCCTACAAAATACAAAAAACATGGATCTTTTTTATGGGCTTCGATTTTGGTTGAAATTCTAGTTACATGTAAGATCCGTCTCACCAACAATGTCCATAAGACCGTCTCATACAAGTTTTTGCCTAGAGCAATTTATGTGGAAATTTTTCAGTCCAATTTTTACTCCGACTTTGTCATGTTCATTCTAGTCATTTTTCAGTACATCACCGCATCAACAATTTTATTGTAAGATTTGAGTATGACCATAGAAACTATGGTTTTGTATGGTTATCTTTCCATAGTCATATTTCCAGCTTCTTGTGTTGGAAAATGAATTTTGAGGCTTTGTTGGTTTCATGTGAAAACTGGAATTATGTTGGTTGAATAATTTTGTAGTATTTTATGTATCTAATAATTTGAAAAGTTGATAGTGATTGAATATTTTAATTGAATATATAATATTATATTTGTAAGATTATAGGTAGTGGGTTCCATAAGATAGATATAGTTAAAAAGTAGTAATATTTAAGTAGATAAAGTTGGTAATGGTGGGTCTCACATGTATAATTGGATGAAAAGATGAGATTAGTGATCGATAAGTGATGTATGATAATGTATAGGGTTGAGAATTGAAATTATAGATTTGAAATGTTGTTTTATGTGAAAAATGGAAAGTGAAAATGATGATTTTCATTGGAAAATTTATAAACAAACATGATTCTATTTTTATGAAAGATAGAAATTGGAAATGGTCCCTTGGAAACATAAACAAACAAGGCCTCAATGTTTTGCTACTCAAGATTTCACTTAGACGACCCTCAATCCAACAATCTACTACATGTTATTAGATACAATATTTGGTTTTTACTTGATATATGTTTTGCTCCCTTTTTTTTTTCTTCTTTTTGTGGTTGGGCCCTTTTACTAAATCGAAAAAACGTTTCCGCTGGTTCATGAGATTCTGCAGTGCTTAACTTGTAAACATAATAATTTGGCGACCTTATTTCTTAAAAGCAGGACTCAAGCACTGGCCCCAACCTCGACCCTAAGCTCCGGAATGAAGCTTATCCAGATGCCGTATTGGACTCACCTAACGATTTTCAACCACGTCCTCGTCCCGTTGATCATGAGTTGGTCGCTGATGAGCTTTTTGATTTATGATTGAGTATTGATGGTAATTATATGCTTTTAGAGTGGTTTTTAGGTGAATTTTGATATAGGGGGAATTTTTTAAGTACTCATTATGAATAATGGGTATTCTTTTATACCTATAGACATAAGAAAACTTTTTTCTACCCAATTTGACAAAAATGTCATTCCTTTAATTTGAAGATTTTGAATTTTGAAACTGATGCAATTAATGATTTCCTTGAAAATCGTGTACACTTCTCCCCAAATACACATACCTATGTATAAAATCTTATACCCATATCGTGCTTTTATCGTGCTCATATCGTGCCAACCTCCATGTACATATACATAAAAAGGCAAGATATATCGTGCCTAATTTTACGAGGCACGATATATCGTGCCTAATTTTAATCGAGGCATGAACATATCATGCCTAATTTTAATCGAGGCACGAATATATCGTGCCTATATATTGTGCATGATATCGTGCTCGTGCCCAATATAGGCACGATATATCGTCTGTGATGCATCTTAGATTCGAAATGTTCACAAGAAATTTCACATATCTTGTAAATATATTGGTCTTGAACAATTTAAATAAGGTTAAGAAACTAGAGGAGAAGCAACATTACCTTGTTATTCGATTTTTTGGTGCAATTTTGGTTACGAGAGACCACAAAAGAACTTCTTGATATTTTGTGAAAAAGAATAAGAAGAGAGGGAAAAATGAAGAGCAAATAGGAAAGAATCGTATGTATGTATGTATGTATTTAATAAGAGAGATAAATACAACTTACCTACTTTAAAAGTTTGCATTTAAAGTCTCATGAGTATTGTGGTAAAAGAACCCCAAAAGTAGGTAGAAAACATAGTTTTTATCCTACGTGTCAAAAAAGTCTCTCCTATCCCGAGTGGGTAATTCCCACCATTTGCTCTTTTGTATTATATATTGGAACACTTTTTTAGAGAGAGAGATCTTCCATGTTTAGTTCTCTTCACAAAAAAAAAAATGCGAGAATATGAATACTATAATTCGAGATGGAGAAACGCGTTGATAATACTAGAAGAAACTCTCTTGGACATTGTTGATGAAATAGACATCCGTGGAGAACTTGAACCTGGTCATTAACACCAAACTCTTAAAAATATAATTTTCACGAAAAAATGATGCATAGATACTTATAAAACTAGGGGTGGCCAAATGAAACCGAGAGAGAGAGAGAGATCTTCCATGTTTAGTTCTCTTCACCAAAGAAAAATGCAGAATATGAATACTATAATTCGAAATGGAGAAACGTTGATAATTTAGAAGAAACTCCCTTGGGCATCGTTGATGAGAGAGAGAGAGAGACATCTTCCATTTTTAGTTCTCTTCACAAAAAAAAAATGCAAATATGAATACTATAATTCGAGATGGAGAAACGTTGATAATACTAGAAGAAACTCCCTTGGACATCGTTGATGAAGTAGACATCCATGGAGAACTCGAACCTGGTCAAGAATAAAGAAACTCTTAAAAAAATATAATTTCCACGAAAAAGACGATGAATAGATACTTATAAAATTAGGGGTGGCCAAATGGAAACTAAAACCAGGTTCCAAACCAGAATCGGAACTGTGGTCAACGGTTCCATAAACTGTTGACCAGGACCGGTTCCGAATCAGAATCGAAACTGTGTAGCTGATTCAGTTCCTTGGACTAAAAAACTGTGGTAACCGCCGATTCGAACCGTCGACGGAACCGTGGTGGAACTGGCGGTTAACGATTTCTATTTTTGTTGGATATTTTATTATGATGTTTTATATTCGCAACCGCATGAGACAAATCGTAAACTAAAACTTGTAAGTGAAGCACATGAATTTTAATTCCTCCATATCTCAAGATGATACATAGACAATTTAATATTATTATTTATATTAAGTTCAAAGTTTAATATTATTATGAATATTAAGTCTAATTTCTCTTAATATTATTATTATTTATATTAAGTCCAAAATTTAATATTATTATGAATAAGTCCAATTCATTTTCTATTTTTTATTTTTCCTTTTATTTTCTAACTATATTTGATAAATTATTTTGAAACAAAAATAAAAAAGAATAAAAAAATGGTTTCGATTAAAGTCGGGCAGAAATCGTGGTGGAACCAGGTTCTGTTTGGAACTAGAACTATCAGCCTCCAGTTCTGGACCTTCCGATTCCTCATTTTGGAAGAACCGTGGCCACCCCTATATAAAACAATGCATATAACTATAGGATGTTGCAGAGTTTTCAACTATGCAATAAAAATTAACTAACAATACATTGCCATGAAGCTATCTATGCAGTGTAAAGATACTAAATATGTAGAACATTATGTTGGACAAATAATTGGATGCATTTATAATTTTTTATATAAAATTTAAACAAAGTTGCAGAAAAGATATGAAAATTACAATTGCAATGAATTTGATTATTTTTACATTTAAAATATTGTGTACAATTTGCAAATGTATGTCTTAAACTTATTACTACATGGTTTAACTTAACTTTATCTTTTTTATTTATTAAAAAAGATAAATAAATGTATATGTACATAATTTTTTTAAATTTTCTTAAAAATTGATATGCAAAGTGAAATTACTCAAAGTTCAGATGACAAAATTCTTTAACAAAGTTCAGATAAAAAAGTGTAACAACTTCTGTTTAAATTTTAGACAAATACAATTTTGCCCTCGCGTGGAGAGCATGTGTTGAAATATTCCAACGACGATAGCTGCTATATGCAAAGTACAAAACTTGTGTTGTATGTATGGTAATGTATAAAAAAATATTAATACATATGGTAAGTTGCAAAAACACACATAATTTTGAGGTTTAGTGTTTTCTCCTCTATTTTTAATTAGTGTTAAACACTATGCACGCATGTGTATATATTGCACAAATATATTTTTGTAAAAATTTATAAACGATCAATGTATAATTGGAGCAAGTCTCGAATTCTAATTTTAGGTTTTGATAGAACCTTAAATACGGTTTATTAAAACATTGCATATAATTTTTATTTGTTACATATGTATTATATGATGTATCGTATGTAATACATCCATTACATATATAAAAATATAAACATAATATTCTTATAATAATAATAATAATAATATAAAATCGATAAATAGATTATGCTATTGCTAACATACATATAGATAATAAATATGTTTGAAAATTTTAAAATTTAACATTTGGACAATTACAGATCTTCAAATGCTAAAAAGGAAAAACAGGTTGAAAAACGACGTAGTTTTAAGGCTTCCACCTTCCACAGCCATATAAGTTTTGCCCAGAGTCCCGTCAGATCTCAGTCAAAACCCACTCCGATCCAAGACTTCCAAGTCATAGAAATGGCGACTCGATTAAATCTCGTGCTCGTACTTCTCTCTCTTCTCTTCCTCTTCTCTCTCCTCACCAACCCCATTCTCTCCTCCGCCTCCACCGACGCCGCCGACGATGACGAAGACCTCAGCTTCCTCGAGGAACCCGAATCCGGCGACGTCGTTTCCGACCACCATCACTCCGACGGTGAGTACTCCGATAACGAGGATGAGGAATTCGAGAACTACGACGACTTTGAGGTTACGTCGGATTTCAATCACCAGGACGAGGAGGATGAAGTCGCGAAATTTGATGAGACGGACGTCGTCGTTTTGACGGACCGCAATTTTAGTAGTTTCGTTGACGAGAATAAGTATGTCATGGTGGAGTTCTACGCGCCGTGGTGCGGGCACTGCAAGGCCCTGGCGCCGGAGTACTCGGCGGCCGCCACCGAGCTGAAGGTGGAGAATGTGAAGCTCGCTAAGGTGGACGCCACGGAGGAGAACGAGCTGTCGGAGACGTATGAGGTTCAGGGGTTCCCGACTGTATACTTCTTTGTTGATGGGGAGCATAAACCTTATTCTGGTCAACGTACCAAGTGAGTTTTTTTTTAAGGCATTAAGGCATTCGAATTAGACTCTAGATTCAACTCTATCAATAATTACGGATCTAATTGGGTTGAGGTGAAAAATTGGGTTTACTATGTTCCTTCTAAGTTCTAAGTGACTTAATTCAGATTAGCTTGTGCCTTTGAGGTGATAAGTTCCCATCTCATTTCTTGCTTTATATATGTGTTGATGAATATGTGTTGTGCTGCTTGAATTGACTGCTTGAAGTTTGAAGTTTCAATTTTGCACGTCGAGAAGAAAGAATACAGAAAGATATCATGTTTTTCGGTTTTGGAGCATCAATTAAGACGTTGGAACTGAAATTAATTCAATTTTGTATCGAGATAAAATTTAGGTATCTGTTAGTTTGTCCTGCAGCTGTTTAGTTTTGTTCATTTGTTAATACACTGGCGCAAATGATTTTGAAGTGACCGGTTTAAGTGCATATTTCCAGTATTATATCAAGGTACAATATCATCTTAAAAATATTTATCTAGATGTCTGGTTGCTTGCAAGTAAAACTTCATACTGGCGTATTGCTGAAATGGTGATAAATCTCTATCGCATTTCACTTATTATTATATCTGAATGTGAACTTTTAATCGGGCAATGTAAATTGGAATTTTTCTTCATCTCAAAGTTGAAAAACAAATTAATTTTAATACAGGAGGCTATTGTGACCTGGATTAAGAAGAAAATTGGGCCTGGTGTAGCCAACATAACAACAACAGAGGATGCAGAGCGTATATTAACATCTGAGAACAAGGTTGTTTTGGGCTTCCTTGACTCATTGGTGGTAAGCTAGTACTTGCTTTACCCTTTTTCTTGTAATACATCTATTAATTGTATGTCATGGTTACTCGTGTTATGGCATCCTCATTCATATGGTTTAGATTGGCTATTATACTTTACGGAAGCATGGTTTTACATACATAATTCTTTATTTTTTTCCTTTCCAGTTTATAGTTACAGGATGCCTTCTTAACTTGGCACATTCTTCTGTCCTCTTGCTTTTTTCTGTCGAGCAAAGCTATCGGTTTTCTTCTGTTATATGCACCTGATGCAAATTTCTTAAGAGGAAAAGGTGACTGGTACATGAATGTGATGGATATTTTTCATGAAAGAGTTTTATGGACTTATCATTAATACCATTTTTTTCTTTAGTTATTTAGATAGTGTTGATCATTTGTGCCAGAAGTGCCTTTACATGTTGTCTACTTTCAAATAATACGAGTCCCTATTGGAAATAAATATTCCATGCTTCCATTTGTCAATAACCAATCCTATCCCCGTGAGCGAGTAAATTAACAGGTGGAGAATAGAGGAAGACTGTCACACTGATGCTAACTACATGTAACGAAATCATTCACCTCCATTCTAACTATAATAAATTTACAGGGTCCTGATAGTGAAGAGTTTGCTGCTGCATCAAAGCTTGATGATGACGTTAACTTTTATCAAACTGCAAATCCCAATGTGGCAAAGATGTTTCACTTGGAAGCTGATGTTAAACGCCCTGCTTTGGTCTTGCTAAAGAAAGAGGCTGAGAAAGTGACACATTTTGGTAGTACCCCATGAATGCCATTTTAAACCCTTTTTTGCTCCATACCTTGCTCAAATTTGTCCTCTTCATTCTTTTTGCAGATGGTGAATTCAAAAAGTCTGTAATAGTTGAGTTTGTTTCTGCCAACAAGCTTCCTTTAGTGACCACTTTTAGCAGAGAAAGTGCGCCGCAGATATTTGAGAGCCCAATTAAAAAGCAGGTAAGTGACTAGATAGTTTTTCGGTGTAGATATTATGATATGGACTGGATACATGCTATTTTTTTCATTTGCGTGGTCTTATGTGTTCATTGTTATCATATTGAACTCCTATTTCTTGTTCTCAGCTTTTGCTCTTTGCCACATCAAATGACTCGGAAGAAGTCTTTCCAACATTTCAAGAAGCTGCAAAGCTTTTCAAGGGAAAGGTACTGCTAACCAGATACAAAAATATTTTCGCTGTTGAGAAAATTGTTTGCTTTAAGTTGAAAATTTATAGGGTAGGGGATTTCAAGTTATTTGTTTTTGAACAGCAAACATCATTTCTGCTACAAAATTGCTAATTTGAACTTATTTAAATCATACCTTCATATGTTTCTGTTGATCACACACTCACACACATCTCCTATAAGAGATGAGACTGATGGCTCTGTGAAAGCCTAATTTTTATTTCATGAAAGTTTAGATATTTGCACTTGTAAAGTTGCTATGCTACAAGAAAAAGTCCATTTGCATAAACCAAACTTCTTATCTAAAGTCCATCTACCAAGGTTGAGCCTTATGCTGCGTCTCTACAACACTTTTAGTACTATGTTATATTTACATAAATAACACCTAATATTGCCTTTTTCAAAATTGATGCAGATTATCTTTGTACATGTGGAAGTTGACAATGAAGAAGTAGGAAAGCCAGTGGCAGATTATTTTGGAGTCACAGGAGATGCTCCAAAAGTAACCTTCTTAACATTCTTCATCATGTTACCTCAGTTTCCATATGCAGTGGCTGTTGCTTAGGAAAATGCAATTCTGTAATTCATTTTTGTGTGTGTGTGCAAAGTCAAACCATTACAAAGGGTAATATATAATCAATTTGTCAATTTGTTGTATTTTCTCTTGCAGGTTTTGGGCTTTACAGGAAACGAGGATACTAAGAAATATTTTCTTGATGGTGAAGTTACACTTGAGAAAATTAAGGTTGAACAGCAAAGCTTTTTTTTTTTTTTTTTTGCTTCTTCTTTTGATGGTTTTATTTGATGGCTTGTTTCTTTGAATGTCTTTGAGTTGCATGTCATTGCTGCTGAGTATGCTGTTCTTTTTGTTTCATCAGGCATTTGGGGAGGCTTTCTTGGAAGACAAGCTCAAACCATTCTACAAATCAGATCCAATTCCTGAGACAGTAAGTTGTAGTCATCTTTTCCAATCTGATTAATTTGTCATTTGATGTGCTAATCAACATTTTCTCTAATTTATCATGTTACAGAATGATGGAGATGTAAAAATAGTCGTCGGAAATAATTTTGATGATATTGTTTTGGACGAGTCTAAAGATGTTCTTCTAGAGGTACCACTGGATTAATCGAGCATGGTGTCTCCTTCTCTTTTTATGTTATGAGATGACCAATTTCTAATCTGATATCATTTGCTTAATACATATGATGCAGATATATGCACCATGGTGCGGCCATTGCCAATCTCTCGAACCAACATACAACAAGCTCGCCAAACACTTGCGTGCCGTTGAATCTCTTGTTGTAGCCAAAATGGATGGAACCACAAATGAACACCCCAGGGGAAAGGTATTTTCAGATTTAAATCCTGAATTCGGAAGAGACTTTAGTAGTTACAGGTGCTGAAACTTGGTTCTAGTGCCCACTAATTTCAATTTGGGTTAATTACAAAAACTACCCTTGAGGTTCAGTCTAATTACTAAAATACCCAGCTATCTTTCAAAATTACAAATGCCCGTCTTGATTTTTGTTTCTATTTCGCAAATTACATCCCCAAGAGGGGGGTATTTGTCAAGTTAATACGAACCTCGAGGAGGGTGTTTGTAATACCTGACGGTGGTATTTGTAATTTTAAAAGACAGCTGTTTTTTTTTTTTTTTTTTTTTTTTTTTTGTAATTTAACCCTTTCAATTTAATTCTTGTTTGGTAAAACAATAGATCAACCTGATATATTCATAATCTTGCTTCTGAATTGTTTTCTAACAGTTTAGACTCTGAAGTCCGACATATCACGTGATTGCTGATACACGATTGATTTAAGCTCTTGAAAAATTTCGTATATACTGAAGAGAAATATTTTGTTTGCAGGCTGATGGATTCCCCACAATTCTCTTCTTCCCAGCAGGAAAGAAAAGTGTCGATCCTGTAAGCTATTTTTCACAACTGTAGCTTGGATATGATGATCTTTTTTCTTTGGGTTAATACAAAATATACCCCTGAAGTTTGTCTATTAACAAAAAAACCCAATTATCTTTCAAAATTACAAATTACCTTTGAAATTTGTTTCTCTTTTACAAATTGTACCCTCAATAGTGGGTGTTTGTTAAGAAAATACAAACCTCAAAGGGCTATTTGTAATACTGAAAGATAATTTCCTTTTTTTTGGTAATTATCCAAATTTCTTTTTCTGGTTTTTTTTTTTTGCTTCCTCTTCAATTAGATATGTTTCGATTAATCTGGCAGATTCCGGTTGACACTGATCGAACAGTAGTCGCATTCTATAAGTTCCTCAAGAAACATGCTTCTATCCCTTTTAAGCTCCAGAAACCAAGTTCGTCTCCAGTTTCCGAGGATTCTCATGCCGAACAAGGCATTGAGACATCCACTACCGACGTGAAGGATGAGCTATGATGGCTGTATTACTACAAGGCGATGCTACTAACAGGAAATGAGAGAGAGATACAGGAAGGATATATGAAGGTAATCTAATTTATTATCTATCATGTTTGGTATTTGGTACAAAGTTTTGACTTTGTGATTACTTATTGACCATCACGAATAATGAAGTAACAGAAATTTAAATAAAAACATTTCTTTCTTATAATAATGATTTTTTAGGGTCAATATGTTTGATAGTTTTCAGTTTCTCTGTTTTTGCTCCTAAATTGCTACATTGGACCGATGATTCATATTTAGGATTCTTGTTGTATAAAAATCCTAACTTTTGGAATGAAGTTCTGATAAACGTAAGAATTACATAATGTTGATTAATCGAATCTGTTAAATCCATTAACCAATAAAACCATTATTTTCCTTTGTGGTAAATTTAAACCCTATTATATCAAGGGATAATTACATAAAACTCCTGAGGTTTGGACTAATTAAAAAAACCCAGAATTTTTTGAAAATTACAAAAAACCCTTAATGTTTGATTCTGCTTATATCTTTCCCCTTCATAAGCAAAAAATATTTTAAAAACTACCCTAATATTTGTAGAAATATTACAGTTAACCCTTAAATTTAAGACAAAACAAACTTGAGGGTTTTTTTTTGTAATTGAAAACATCTCTGGATTTTTTTGTAATTAGCCCAAACCTTGTGGGTGTTTTTGTAATTATCCCTTATATCAATTGGGCATGCCAAGTTTTAGACTGAAATGATGTATAGATAGGAATGTATAGAATAATAGAATAGTTTATTTGTTGTTTTTCCCCACTTTAACTTCAGTACATTGGAGTCATTAGTGATCTAATGACAAGTTAAAGCTTTGTAATTTTGAAATATAGTAAAACCCAACCCCTTAGGGTGTTTTCCAAAAATCCAAATCCCTAACAATAAAATTTGTTTGGATTGATTTTATGGATTTCATCCAAACACAATCCCAATTTCCACACGAAAACTAATAAATTCTCAAAATTCTATTTTAAACCAGTAAACCTGAAATGGACCATACTAAAACATAAACAAACAGGCCCTAAGTTTTTATAGATATAAAATCCATCTAATATGGAGTTTTGAGTCTTGAGTTTTGACATCCTTTAGCAAAACACACGTAGAATTCTTAAGATTTTACACTTTGCCATAATGGTTTGAGTTTGAGATGGGCTTAATGCCAAGCTGGGCTTGTTACTTGTCAGGTTGGCTGACGCTAATTTTGTGAACAATGTGGAGTCGAATTTATTGATTTTCCAATCTGAAGATATATAAGACGATATACATCAAACTTGCATGTCCAATAATTTGTGTGGTCATGAAAATGTTTCAATTATATTGCGAATTTTTATAGATAAATCTCTTGAAGAATTAGATTGCCTAGAACTATGCAATTGGGATATGATCAAAATTATTTTTCTAAATTCAGAGTGAGAAACTGTCATCACAATCAACCTGATTAAAGTATTGTGTATCTCAGAAAGGATCTTTTGTTCCAAAATGATTGTCACGTGTATAAAAGTTACCATAATCAACACGTATGCCACAATTCATACATGATGTATGCTTGAAAAGTAATATGGTAATTGTCATACACGTGATAATCATCCATCCGGTGGAATATAGGATGAAACACTATTTTGGAATAGAGGATCATGTTCGTCTCAGATCGACATGACTGTCACTTAATAAGAGTAACTTAAATTACAAGCTACATGTTAAATTATTTTCAACGACATGAGGGGGAAAAGAAAAAAAGAAAAGAAAAGAAACTACGTTGTCATAGACTTAGGTTTAAGTATTTCATATCCAAATATATATATATATATATATATATATATATATACACACACACACGGATGAGATCTCGTGTGGCAAAAGTGTGGATTGATACCATCCATCCACACCTCTTATTTAGGTCCGATTGTTAGTAAAAATAATCGATTTATCAATTAATTAATAGATAGAAAATGCATAATAAGTAACTAACAAAATGTCATAAATCACGCCCTACAATCAAGGATTGATTATTATCATGTTTTCATAACTGAATTGTGTACTATTTTAATAGTTGAACTGTACACCATTTAATAACTGTTTGTACACTATTTTATATCTAACAGTGTATCATTGTATAACTAATTGTACATCATCTGAAGGAACTATAGAGACAAAATGGTGTAACCTTCTTCCCATTTAATAATTGAACTGTGCACAATTTTATATCTAACAGTGCATCATTGTATAACTAATTATATATCATCTAAAAGAACTATAAACACAAAATGGTGTAACCATCTTCCCATAATGATGCCCTACAATCATGGATGTGATAAATATCACATTTCCACAAATGAATTATGCACCATTTTAATAGCTGAACTGTGCACCATTTAATAACTGACTGTACACCATTTTATATCTAAAAGTGCATAATTGTATAACTAATTGTACATCATCTAAAAGAACTATAAAGACAACATGGTGTAACCACCTTCCCATAATGACGCCCTACAATCAAGGATGTGATAAAGATCACGTTTCCATAATCGAATTATTCACCATTTTAATCTGTCACAATTTAATAATCGATTGTACATCATTTTATGTCTATGATGTATCATTGTATAACTAATTGTACATCATCTAAATGAACTATAAGGACAAAATGATGTAATCATCTTCCATTTAATAATTGATTGTACACCATTTTATATCTAATAGTGCACAATATTATAACTAATTGTACATCATCTAAAAAACCAATAAAGACAAAATGGTTTAACCACCTTTCCATAATGACGCCCTACAATCATGGATGTGATAAAGTTCACGTTTTCATAATGAATTATGCACCATTTTAATATTTGAATTGATCAGGATTTGTGCACCATTTTATATCTAACAAGCATCATTGTATAACTAATTGTACATCATTGTGAGTAAACCGCAAGTGAATGAAAGGGAACAATCATAAAATCAAATCCCATAAAAATCGTTGGGGTGAACGATTACCAAAAGTAATCGCTTTAATTTACAAATAAAATGATAGTTATGCCCTTAATTGGGCGAAAACTAAATAAATAAAAAATCGAAAAAAAAAATCGAACTTTTGGATTTGTTGAATTAATGGATTGAATTAATCTACATGCCACACGGTAAGCCACCGGCCACATTTGATCCTAACCATATATATATACATATATATATATATATATTTATATACATATATAATAGCTATGATTATTTTTTGTCGAGTTTTCTTTTTCTCCTTATTAATGTGCCTAATAAATGCGATTAAAATTAATTTAGAATCTTATATTTTTGGCATCTTATTTATCAAATACATATATATATAAATTAATTATAGTTTTGGCATATATATAAAATTAATTATAGTTGTTAGTTTACATATTTTTGGCATCCGATCTATAACATACACAATAAACTAATTTTGTCCATAATTATTTTTGTCAGACTTTTCCCCTTATTAATGTGCTTTATAGTGATTTTTAGATTATTTTGTTCAATCTCATATCCGACGTCTTATATATATAATTATACACGTTAATGCATTAATGAAGTTTGGTGACAAACATGTTGATTGATATAATCCATGTGAAAAATATAAAATATATTATTTATCTTATATTGTTAATAGATTCTATATATGAGAGATTTGTTATGTGACATGTGCATTTTCCTAATAATTCTATAAATTACATCTTCCCCGCATAGTAATAATTTTAGAATAGCATCGGACAATAGACGGGAAATATAATTCAATGTTTTCTATCTTGATGAAGTAAAAAAATTATAGCCTACATCATAATCATGAAAAATACATTCAAGACTATATATTTGTCTTCTTACATATATATAATGGTATGTATGGAGATATATAATATATAATATTGGATACATATTTTCTTCAATTAAAAGAAAAATTATTTAATTGAATTTAATCACCTTATGAATAAATAGGTCAAACCCAAAATAACAATACAAATATCATAAGTATTCAAAATACATGAATATATAAATTGATGTTCTACATTTTGAATACATAATTTTTTATAGTCAATTACAAAATAATTTTTTGAATAATCTTTTTGTTATATGCAATCGAATGTCAAATCAAGATCATATAAAGATTATTAAATTGATATATTATACGTTAAAAATGGATTAAAAATAAATATAATATTAAATTAAAAAAAATTACAAATATAATAATTAATGCAAGACATACACAAATTTGGAATGCTAATTTTTATATAATTCTAATTAAGCGACCTTAAAAGTTGACCACCAAAAGTCTGAGATCGCATTTCAATAGTAATCAACATTTTTCGGTGTACATATTTTAATTACTTTTAATAGTCTTGTGAAATGAGCGGGGACTTTTTTGATACTATTTATATAAACCACTTTATTATATATATATATATATATGTATATATATAGGGATATGATGAAATGAGACCAAACCCTTTAGGTAAGAACATTAGACCACATCTAGATCATTTGATTTAATAATCAATGATCCTTATTTTACTCTCCATTTTAGGCATGGGTGGTTGCACGCAAGGGTAGGAAAGTAATTTGTCCTTTAAGTTAAGAGATATATTTGTAAATCCCTAATTTTGAATTTTGCAATCGAAATCGATATCTCATTATCCCGCGATTTTCTCTTCTTTATCTTTTTCAAAATATACGAAATCGCTTCTCTCCTCCGTCTCCATCTCCCTCCATCTCCATCGACCTCGTAAAAAAATTGAAAAAACTCAAAAATTGCTCAATCTCTCTGTTTCAAAATATCGATCACCGAAATTTTCTAGGGTTCAAACATCTCGATTTTTGGCGACTACTCGTGGATAGGGTTCAACACAAGCTTCTAGGGTTCAATTTGAGTGTAAGTTTTTCTGATTGATTTTGGTTTTTCTTGATGTTAGGGTTATTTTGTGTTTTTATTATTGATTTTATTGTTTTTATTCTGTTCAATTTTAGGGTATAAACATATATTGCATTCATTCTTGCCGATAGGGTTGATGAATGGTTTTTTCTTGTGATTTTTGTTTGTTCTTATGTTCTGTGCTTTTAGTTTATATTTGTTTCGATTTCTCGCCCAATTTATCATGGTCGATTTCGCACCTTCGTGCGATGAGTCATTAATTGTCTAATAATGTATACATAGTTACGTAATTATGTATATTTAGTTATGTAAGTTTGTTTATTTAGCCTTTGTGTTAATGTACTTTTATGTTTTTAATAATGTATGCTCGATTTTGCACGGTAATGTATTTTAGGTGTATAATAATGTGTATTTAGTTATGTAATAATATATATTTAGTTATAGAACATTTTATTTTGTTACTTGTGTGAGCATGTATATATGTTTTGGAATTATGTGTATTTAGCTATAGAATAATGTATATTTAGTTTTGTGATAATGTGTATTTGGTTTTGTGAAAATGTATAATTAGTTGTATGTTTTTATATAATAATTGGTTCTATATTTTTTTGTAGGTTTGTTTTAGGGAAAAGGGTCGCGGAGAGTGGGGTCGAAGACGGGCGGGGGAAGAGGGTAAATGATTCTATATGACATTATCAACTAGGTCGAACCCAAGGGTGTTGGTAAATGCACTGGTTGATCTTTCCCCGCACAAACCGTTGCGATTGTTGATATTGGATTGAAGTTTGCTTTCGCTTTTAATTGTCGACTTCCCATCCCATCTAACATTTTGGTTAGTCGAAAATTTTAACCTTGACTAGCTCGAGTTGTTATTGGACGAGTTTTAAGGCGCATTCGCATTGAACCGATTGATGTCCAGTATTGGGGTTCCCAATGGGCGAGGAGGTAGTTGTGAAAAAAACAAAATCGGAGAGTTGCGATTTGTACAATGAATGGCCCCTATGTTTGAGAGAGGATTTCGGGTAACAACGAAACAATTGGCTACTAAAATGCGGAGCTTCGTGGATGGCGGAGATTGGTTTAGAAGGCTCTTCTTGATATTGGTTGATACCTTATTATTGGGAATATTACACATCGGATATGTGAATCCACACTTATTGAAAAGCCTCAAAGATGTCGGAAATGTTAGGAACTAGCATGGTGTAAGCATACCTTGGCAACCTTGGTTGAAAAGAAAGCGGGTTGGTCGTAGAAAAAAATCCCGAATTTAATGGGGACGTTCTTTGTTTTTGATGGTATTATACCCCCTTTTTTTTTTGATTTGTTTGGAGCATGTTCTTTTTGATTAAATTACATAGGTGTTTTACGTTGATAGAGTTGTATGCGTGAGGTGGAGTGTTCCAGGACGCGTCCCAACGTGTTGGCTTGGAGTGAGGACAAAATAAAGGAAATGAACAATAAAAAGATTGACCTTGGTGAGTTTGGGTTGGGGTTTATCGAGCCCCGTTTGATGGAGAAGCATCAATAGAGCCGCGATCCGAATTTGTCGGGGCTCGGAAGGGAGAAAGGAAGCCATAGGTCCGGGAACCTTGTCTCTTGGGTAGGTGCGAAGGTCGTTTATCTCCATGTTTATTTAGTTTTATATTATGTACATTTAGTGTTTCAAATATGTGTAATTAGTGTTTAAATTATGTATATTCTAATTATGTACATTTAGTTTAATGATTATGTGTATTTAGTTTGTAAATCTTGTGCATTTACAATTACTGATTTAATACACATGTTTTTGGTGTGTAGGGGATAACTGGTCGATTACTTGAAAGATTGAAATGTTTGTCCTCCGACGTTGTTGAGATTATATCGATTCTCCAGACTGTTCCGAAGGACTTGGTTGAGGACGCAGAATTTGCTATGGTTGGGAATGTTGCGAGGGGCTTCTTATGCTCAACTGCGTTACCGAGTGGGGTTCGCCGTTCCAACGACGGTCTGGAAGGGAGTGAAACTCAACAAAATGAAGCCTTTTGGAGCAAAGCCGGAGAATATAACTGCGATTGAGGCGATTGAAAGTGCATTTCTTAAGAAAGATGAATTTAAGAAATGGTGTGATGAGGCACCAAGCTTCTCTCTTAGCTTGACTCAAGATACTAATATCGTAGATGGGATGACATTCTCGACACGTCCCAAGCACTACGAGAAGAGTGTCAATAAGGAGGATATGTGCGAGACGGTGGTTTGGCAAGCACGGAGGTCAGGGTATTTTCTATGTTTACATTACTTATATATTATGCTTAATTAATTTTGTTTTATGTATATTTAGATCACACTATTGTATGTTTTGTAGGTTAGAAAATAGATGTTGGGGGCAAAGATACAAGTTGGGATATAAAAATCGGTTAATGTATGTTTGAATTAGTATAATATTATGTATATTTTGTTTTGTATGTATGTTTATTTAGTTTTGTTTTATATTTAGTTAATTTATATTATGTATAGTTAGTTTTATATTATGTATAGATAGTTTTATTTTTCTACATTTTTGGTATGTAGGTTCAAGATTCTGTGATTGGTGGTTCCTGGGGCATGATGCTCCTTTGAGTGAGAAATCAAAAGCGTATGTATTTGTTTTTCTCTTTTATGATTTCCATCATCAATGTGTATATGAGTTCATAATTATTCGTATTGGGTTTGTAGGATGTTGAAACGGAGGTTGGTTGCGTGGAACCTGGTGGTGGGAGGTCGAGGGGCAACGCGACATTGCCTTAGAAAGATCTAAGAAGGTTTTTTCAAGAGAAGAGCGATAGGAAGACAAAGAAAAGTGTGGTTTGTCTTCGCCTTTTGTGGGCTGGGACAGGTTTGACATCGCCGAAGCCAAATCAAAATGAGAATATGATTGCGAAATGGCTTTTTGAAATCCTGGGATGGACAAGCAAGGATTCGATTATCATACTACTCATTAGTTTTTTTCTTTTTTTCTACATTGTAATTATTTTTTTCATGTAGGGATGATATCTTATTTAACACTGGTGACAAGCTTTTGTCAAGGGATGTATTGGAGACCATGCGTCCGGAGGTTATAAAAATGTGTCAATTTTGGACATTTGGGCATGGTTGTTACTCCTTAGTCCCTCATTCATATTCAACAACCATGCTCAAATGTCCAAAATTGACACATTTATATAACCTCCGGACGCATGGTCTCCAATACATCTCTCGACAAAAGCTTGTCACCGGCGTTAAATATGATTTCATCCCTACATGAAAAAAATAATTACAATGTAGAAAAAAAGAAAAGAAACTAATGAGTAGTATGATAATCGAATCTTACTTGTCCATCCCAAGATTTTCAAAAAGCCATTTCGCAATCATATTCTCATTTTGATTCGCCGAGGCGATGTCAATCGCTTTAGCCACAAAAGGCGAAGATAGTGCCGCACTTTTCTTTGTCTTCCTAGCAACTCTTCGGGAAAAAACCTTCTTAGATCTTTTTAAGGCAATGTCGTGTTGCCCTCGACCTCCCAGTAACCACCAGGTTTCACGCAACCAACCTCCGTTTCAACATCCTACAAACCCAATACGAATAATTATGAACTCATATACATATTGATGATGGAAATCATGAAAGTAGAAAAAATACATACAATCTTTGATTTCTCACTCAAAGGAGCATCATGCCCCCTTAACCACCGATCTCGAATCTTGAACCTACAAACCAAAAATACGTAAAAATAAAACTATATATGCATAATATAAAACTAACTAAATATAATACAAAACTAAATAAACATACATACAAAACTAAATATAAATAATATTATACTAATTCAAACATACATTAAGCGGTTTTTCTATCCCAACTTGCATCTCCGCCTCCCCCCCAACATCTATTTTCTAACCTACAAAATATACAATAGTGTGAACTAAATATACATAAACAAAACTAATTAAGCATAATATATAAGTAATGTAAACATAGAAAATACCCCGACCTCCGTGCTTGCCAAACCATCGTCTTGCACATGTCTCTCCTCATTGACACTCTTCTAGTAGTGCCGAAACGTGTCGAGAATATCAACACATCTACCGACATTAGTATCTTGAGTCAAGCCAAGAGAGAAGCTTGGTGCCTCATCACACTATTTCTTAAATTCATCTTTCTTAAGAAATGCACTTTCAATCGCCTCAATCGCAGCCTATATTCTCCCAGCTTGCTCCAAAAGGTTTCATTTTGTTGAGTTTTTCGCCTTCCGTGATCGTCGGAACGGGAACCCCACTCGAACGCAGATTGAGCATATAAGCCCTCGCAACATTCCCAACCATAGCAAATTCTGCGTCCTCAACCAACCGGAGTCCTTCGAGTCTGAGAATCGATATAATCTCAACAACGTCGGAGGACAAACATTTCAATCTGTCAAGTAATCGACCGCCTATCCCCCTGCACATCAAAAACATGTGTATTAAATCAGTAATTGTAAATGCACAAGATTTACAAACTAAATACACATAATCACTAAACTAAATGTACATAATTAGAATATACATAATTTAAACACTAATTACACATATTTGAAACACTAAGTGCACATAATATAAAACTAAATAAACATGGAGATAAACGACCTTCGACACCGCCCGGAGGACGAGGTTCCCCGGCTTATGGCTTCCTCTCTTTCCGAGCTCCCGACAAATTGCCACTGTTCCATTGATGCTTCCCCATCAAACGGGGCTCGATAAACCCATTTCAAAACCCAAACCCACCAAGGCCAATCTCTTTATTGTTCTTTTCCTTTATTTTGTCCCCGCTCCAAGCCAACACGCTGGGGCGCGTCCTTGGAACACTCCGTCTCACGCACACAACTCTATCAACGTAAAACACCTATGCAATTACATAAATTACATCAAAAAGAACATGCTCCAAACAAATCAAAAAAAAGGGGATATAATACCATCAAAAACAGCAACGACCCATTAAATTCAACATTTTTTTCCTGCGACCAACCCGCTCTCTTTTCAACCAAGGTTGCCAAGGTATGCTTACACCATGCTAGGTTCCTAACATTTCTGACATCTTCGAGGCTTTTCAATAAGTGTGGATTCACATATCTAGTAGTAATATTCCCAATAATAAGGTAATCAACCAATATCAAGAAGAGCCTTCTAAACCAATCTCCGCTTATCCACGAAGCTCCGCATTTTAGTAGCCACCGCTGACCCATTATTACCCTGAAATCTCTCTCTCAAACATAGCGGGGTATCCATTGTACAAATCGCAACTCTCCGATTTTGTTTTCTTAACAACTACCTCTTGTCCATGGGGAACCCCAATACCCTACGGACATCAATCGGTTCAATGTGAATGCGCCTAAACCTGTCAATAACAACTCCGAGCTAGTTGGGTTAAAATTTTCGACTAACCAACCATTAGTGGGATGGGAAGTCGACAATTGAGAGTGAAAGCAAACTTCCGAATCTCATATCAACAATCGCGCGATTTGTGCAGGGGAAAGGTCAACCGGTGCATGTACCAACACCTGGATTCGACCAGTTGATAATATTGTATATGAATCCTTTGCCCTCTTCCCCCCCTCTTCTTCTACCCCACTCTCCGCGACCTTTTTCCTTATTTTTTGTCATTTAGTTGATAAAACAAACGTACAAAAATATATAGAACCAATTATTATACAAAAACTTACAACTAACTATACATTTTCACAAAACTAAATATACATTATCATATAGCTAACTATACATAGTCCATTACATTATCACGAATTAAGCTGTCCATTATCACAAAACTATATACACATTATCACAAAACTAAATATACATTATTCTATAGCAAAATACACATAATTCCAAAACATATATACATGCTCGCACAAGTAACAAAATAAAGTGTTCTATAACTAAACACACATTATTATTCACCTAAAATACATTACCGTGCAATCGAGCATACATTATTAAAAACATAAAAGTACATTAACACAAAGGATAAATATACAAAATTACATAACTAAATATACATAATTACGTAACTATGTATACATTATTACACAACTAACAACTCATTTTGCACGAATGTGCAAAATCGAGCATGATAAATCGGAATCGAGAAATCGAAACAAATATAAACTAAAAGCACGAGAACATAAGAACAAACAAAAATCACAAAAACCATTCATCAACCCTATCGACAAGAACAAATGCAATATATGTTTATACCATAAAATTGAGCAGAATAAAAACAAATCGATAATAAAAATACAAAATAGAACCCTAACAACAAGAAAGACCAAAATCAATCGAAAAACTTACACTCAAATTGAACCCTGAAGCTTATGTTGAACCCTATCCACGAGTAATCGCCAAAAATCGAGAGATGTTTGAACCTTAGAAAATTCTCGGTGATCGATATTTTGAAACAGAGAGATAGAGCGAGCAATTTTTGTTTTTTTGATTTTTTTACAGAGGTCGATGGAGATGGAGACGGAGGAGATAAGCGATTTCGTATATTTTGAAAAGAGAAAAAGAGAAAATCGCGGGATAATGATATATCGATTTGATTGCAAAATTCGAAAATTAGGGATTTACAAATATATCCCTTAACTTAAAGGACAAATTACTTTCCTACCCTTGCGTGCAACCACCCATGCCTAAAATGGAGCGTAAAATGGATTATTGATTATTAAATCAAATGGTCTAGATGTGGTCTCATGTTCTTACCTAAAGGGTTTGGTCTCATTTGATCATCCATATATATATATATATATATATATATATATATATATATTGATTTAAGATTAGTTGATGTTAATACATTAATAATTAGAATATCATATTTATTCTTTATCACGGATAATTTTGCCAGTTTTTCCCTCATTAATGTGTACTTAAAAATAATGCAATTTAAGATTAATTTTGGCATCTTATAATTATAATATTAAATGTTAATCCAATAATAAATTTTTCACCAATGATGCTTAGATTAATACCACTCCTTGTGAAGCAACGGAAATATTTTATTTATCTTATATTAATAATTAATATTTTTGGAAGTTTAAGATTAGTTGATGTTTATGTATTAATAATTGGAATCTCATATTTTGGGAATTTAATTTATAATTTATGTATAGATACACATATAAAGATTGGACTACGATTAAAATTAATTATTTCTGTCATTTTTGCCTTTTAATTTATAACTATATCACACACTAATTTTGTCTATAATTATTTTGTCAATTTCTCACTCATTATTGTGCTTAAAATAGTACAGTTTTATAATTAATTTGAAATCTCATATTATCGGCATCTTATAATTGTAATTGTAAATCTTAAAGTATTAATAAATTTTACCGACAATCATATTTATATTGGTAGTAATTAGTATGAAGCCAATAAAAATTTTATTATCTTATATTGTTAACACATACTTTTTGCAATTTAAGATTAGTTAATGTTGATGTATTAATCACGGGGATCTCATATTATTATTTGGATTACTATAGTTTGAAACCAACAAAAAAAAATATATATAACTTCATAGTAATCGGAGTATGGTTTTGAAAGTTACATTGACACCATTTTTTTTATTTATTTTTATTCTTGAATGATTATCATATCGAGTTAAATTTTTTAGTATGGTTTAATCTTCATGTTTCACTCAAGTGCCATCTTCATCAAATATTTTACCAATATTATAGATATTGATAAGATCTTTATTGGTTTAGAGTGTTTTTTGAAGTTCTTTTTTTGGATCAACATGAGTGTTTTATAGTTAGTTTAATAAATAGTTTTTTGTTTTGTTTATTTTTGATATTTTTGTTATATTTTATTTTTATAAAATATATATGTATATATTAATTTTTGATTCATATGGGACTAAATGTGTTAAATAAATTTGTTGGGACCAATAGAGTAAGCATAAGACTAATGAGTGTTTGGACCGACTTTCTTATGGAACCAAAAGTGCAATTTTCTCTATTAAATTGCATTATTGAATTATGAATCTATTTATGGAAAAATTATAAAACTATGTTCAATAATAGCATGTTTTTGAATGATTCATATAGATTTTTTTTGAAAGAAGCTATATTGTCTAGCGATTGTCCAATTAAGAGATAATTCCAATTCTAGGTTGAACTGACAATATTATGGAATTAATTATAGCGAATATTTGAATGTGATACTTGTCATAATATATTGTAGATACAATCTGCTTTTTTAAATAATCAATGAAAATAACTTTCAAGTTAAAATATCGTTATATAAGATTCACTACATTTGTATTTAAATGAAATCTAACTGACAAGAATTACAAAACTAATTATAGAAAAAAAAAAAAGATATGACAGTTAAAAATTATAGAAAATGACAAGATGGTTATAAGAAGAGATATATATTAGTTATAAAAATATAATAAATTGGGATATATATTAGTTATAAAAATTAATAAATTGTTACTATTCAATTGAATAATAAAATAATCAATACACTAAATAAAAATTATAATTATTTTAGATTATAAATTGATATAGTAATAATCTTTAATTTTAAAATATTTGATATTTTTCTTAGCATTTGATACTCTTAACTAATAACCATAAACCAATGGTAGGTTTTTTTTTCCCGTTTCTGAGACTAGCGAAACTTCATTCAATGAGGCTTGAATACGAGATAAATATCAAGTTATTATGTTTTTTATTATATTATATCAAGTAAGTGATTTTATGTTTTTGATTTCAATATGGTCTTAGTTCAATGAAAACACTTTTGGTACCTAAACTTCATTTGACATTTGTAAATTACACTTTTTCATGATTTTTTTAAGGAAAATATGATAATTTATATCATATTCATGTTCGGAAAAAAAAAAATTGCTTAACATTGTGAAGCATTCATTTTTTTCCAAACAATACAAATTTAATATGAAAATACATATTTTACAAATATATATATATATATATAATTATTTATAGAGAGGTAGAATGTGTGTGTGTGTGTGTGTGTGTGTGTGTGTGTGTGAGAGAGAGAGAGAGAGAGAGAGAGAGAGAGAGAGAGAGAGAGTAGTAATATAAAGATAAATATAAACCAGGATGAATTTGATATTTAAGTTTATTATTGAAAATATAACTTTGAATTTTTGATAGATAATTTTGTATTTATTTACCTTATATGAATATTATAAAAGAAAGTAATAAATACTCAATCATGTTAATAGATATTTGTATTATAAAATAATAATATTAAAATAAAATATGCAACGCACGGAGAGAATTACTAATAAATAATAAGTTGCACCATTATCTCACAATATCTATGGCATGGCCAGTCGTTAGGTCACAAGGAAATACTATATTCTTAAAATGTAATTTCTTAAATTTAAATGTCTGACATTGAAAACCAAAATGTAACCAAGTTGGTAAAATAGTTTAATAAGCTGTCTTTTTTTTATTTTTCGTGTGTAGGGTCCATGCTCTATATTGATCCTACATTGCAATTAACCAATCGTCATTTTCCTAAATTTGAAAATTTTAAGTTGGTTAGAATGTCTTTGATAGAGTACGCCAAGTCAAACGATCAAGAAATAGAAAAAAAGTGGGTCCCAATTAGCCAACATGCCATCTTTTAATCATTTTCTTTTGAGCAATTATTTTTTTTTAGAAGAAATTGTAAGAGCTTTATTAATAGATAGATAAGTCCGCTAATACAATTTCAGCCACCCAAAGCAAGATGTCTTCACTCGTCCATACAAAAGACGTAGAAGAAAAACTTGCAAAATTAGTTAATTTGTGAGCAACATTGTTGGCTATACGACGCATATGACGAATTTCATTTGCTCCCACATTAGCTAGTAACTTCCTTATTTCTTGAATGAGCAAACCTCTGTAGTTAAGGTCCTCTTGATTGGCCATAATGCTTGACCGCCATCAAAGACTCGAATAAACAACCACTGAGCTTATACCACCGTCCCTTACTCTGATTACACCATCTCTAATTGCCATTAATTCTCCGTCCAAAACACTATCGAGCTGATCATATTTAGTGCCAAAACCAACGACAACACCTCATCTCAATTTCTGATAATTCCACCAGTGGAAAATCTGTTCTCTTGAGTATTAAAACATGCATCCACATCTAGTCTACAAAAGTTAGCATTTGGCCTCCTCCAGTGAGTCTCTGTACTGCTTTCTTTATGCATCAAAATTCTTGTTTGTTTTTGGGCCACTCTAAAAGTATTCAAGAAATCAACAGCCCAATTCACCTTTGTTGCCAATTTCTTTTTCTCCTTATCATGAATGAAGTTTTGTTTCTCTTTCCATACCCCCAAGTATATCAAGCAAAAGATTCGAAACTAGCTTTATCCAATTTTTCTTTCATCCAAATAGCCACATCAATGAAGTCACCAGCTTATGCTTGCTTCAATAACCCCAAAACTCTGACTTCTTCCAAATTGCTCGAACAGCTTTACAATAAAATAGAGAATGAGTTGTGGTATCCTTGCCATAATGACACAACTCACATCCACCCTCCGCTGGCACATGATGCCTAATCAGGTTCACCTTAGTCGCAATTAAATTCCAAGAAGCCTGCCACCAAAAATACGGATTTTAGGTGGTATAGATAGTGCCCATAAAAACTTCCACCACTTTTCCATCATTGAGGCTGAGCAATGCTCATTTGATTCAAAAAATCCAATCGCTAATTTGTATCCCGACCAGACCGAATATGTTCTTTTCCCATCGAATCTCCAATATCTACTGTCTTCGTGGCCATTGGGTGGCAATGGTTGGATCAAGATCTCTTCAGCTATATATTTAGGAAATGTTTCTCTGATAAGTTGCTCATTCCACTCCCCACCTTGAATCAACTGATCAACTGTATTATGTTCATTCGCCCCTATGCAGATTCATCATATTGTGTCTCATTGATTTTACCCAATGATCTCTATAAAATTTCACCTGTTTACCATTACCAAGTCTCCAAGTGATGCTTTGCTCAAGTAAATCACGACTCCACAGCAGAGACCTCCAGATGTAGGATGGTCTAGTACCAAGTCCCGCCTCTCCATGATGTCTCCGTGCTGAAAATATCTTGCTTTGAGTACCCTGGATACCAGGCTTTTCGGGTTACGGATTGCCAGATTTACTTTGCCAAAAGAGCTCTGTTAAATTCGCGTAGATTTCAAAACCCCATTCCGCCCATACTTTTTGGCTTACACAACTCGGACCACTTCATCCAGTGCAATTTTTTCCGCCACCTTTCATTCCCCACCAAAAATTAGCACAAGCCCATTCTATTTCATCACAAATAGTTTGCAGAATATGAAAACAAGACATGGCATACGTCGGTATGGACTGTAACACAACTTTTATCAAAATTTCCTTTCCTCCTCCGAAATTGTTTTGCCACCCCAGCCTGCAATCTTGCCCAAGATGCGATCCTTCAGATAGCCAAATTGTAATCTCTTACTACGGAGGGAAAATGTAGGCAACCCCAAGTACATTTCATGACCTTGCACCACTGACAACTTGAAAGCATTCTTAAAATAATCCACAACTTCAGGTTTTGTATTTGGACTGAACGTAATTGCGGATTTATCGTAGTTAATGAGCTGGCCCGAGGCACGCCATAGCTTGTCAAAATATCTGCAATTCTACCACATTCCACCGATGTAGCTCGACAAAATATTAAACTATCATCTGCAAAGAATAAATGAGATAATGGCGGGCACCGATGGGCTATGCGTACACCAGTTATCCACTTCGTTTCCAGATGATGTTTAAATAAAGATGAAAGTCCATGAGCGCATATAACAAATAAATACGGGAAAAGAGGGTCACCTTGACGCAGTCCTCGGCTTGGCTTCACCTCTCCAATTCTTTCTCCATTGAGGTTAAATGAGTATTTGACTGTCTTCACACACTCCAAAATAAGGTTAATCAATTTCGTGTCAAACCCAAGCCGCATCATAATAGCCTCAAGGAAACTCCATTCCACCCTATCATACGCCTTGCTCATATTTAATTTCAAAGCGGCGTATCCCCACTTACTAGCCCGATGATTTTGAATCCATTGAATACTCTGAAAGCCCAAGATAACATTATCCGTAATTAATCGGTCTGGGATAAAAACGCTCTAGAATTCGTCAACGATGTCGTTCAATATAAGCCTCAATCTATTTGTTATAGCCCGTGCTATAATTTTATACAATACATTACAAAGGCTTATAGGCCGAAATTCTTTCACCATGACTGGATTCGCAACCTTCGGGACTAAGGTGATCACCGCATTATTCCAAGCACTCAAATTCCGCTGCCGTTTAATATTGCAAGCACCTCATCCGTGATATCTTTTCCCACAATGGCCCAATATTTTTGAAAAAATGTGCCGTTAATCCATCCGGTCCGGTGCTTTATCCGTGCCATGTCAAATAAAGCATGCTTTACATCTTTCGCATCGAACGTGTCACATAATATCCTGTTTTTATCCTCATCCACTTTCGGCTCCACACAATCCAAAACCATCTTCATATCAGAATCTGAAGGATGATTAGAGGTAAATAAGTCAGCAAAATAATCTGTGATTATTTCTCCCATCGCCACCGGTCCGTGCAATAATCACCTTATTTGGATGCTAGGCCACTGATCGTATTTATTCTACTTCTTCGAGATGCCTGCGCGTGGAATATGGTGTATTTCTATCCCCGTGTTTTAGCCAATTGTTCCTACTCCTTTGCTGCCCAAACATCTCCTCCTGAGATACGAGTGTTTCAATGGATTTTTCTAAGTCTACAGAAATTGCTTCCTTCCACGTATGAGAATTTTCCAATTTATTGAGCTTTCCCTTTCTCTCTTGAGGTGCTTTGGAAGGTGATGGAATTTAATATCCGCCCAATGTTGTTATTCATTCTTACAATTTTCCATCTTCATTTGCCTCTTTATTCCAACCTCTTTCTACCACCGCATAACAATCGCTCTCCACACTCCAAATTTTTTCAAATTTGAAATGTTTAATCCGTTGGATCGTGTTTCTCACCTCATTGCCCCTGTTCCGTTGCCATACAACTGCTACAGCCTTGTGATCCGACGAGTACAACTCAAGTGTTCTCGTGTTGGCTACCGGATATAAAAGCCTCCATTGGAGGGTACTGAGAAATCTATCCAACCTCTCAAATATTATGTCATTGCCTGATCTTTTATTTACCCATGTAAACCAGTCACCTTCACCATATAATTCACGCAATTCACATTCTTCTTTGGCTCTATTAAATGCATCCAATTGTGATTCCATTCTTCTTCTTCCGCCCATTTTTTCATTATGACTACATATTTCATTGAAATCCCCTCCCATAAGACAAGGGATTTGTTTGAGTTCCTCTATGGATGCCAATTTACGCATTAAGTCCCACGATGTCTTCTTTTATTAGCATTTGGGTTCCCATAAAATCCTGTAAACCGCCAATGTTTATCTCCATCCTGAACTACACAATCCACATGTCCCATAGAATATGATTTAATGGAAACATTCAGTGGATTTTCCAAAGTAACATAAGCCCACCTCGTTTGCCATCACAGTTAACAATAAATAACCCTTCATATTTCAGCCATTCATTCCATCTGGTACAACTACTCGCTCTCATTCTTGTTTCACACAGTAATAAGAGTTGTGGGTCCTTTCGACGATAAGACGCCTAAGCTCCTGGAATGCTCGTTGGTTCCCAATCCCTCGAGCATTCCAAACGATGCAACTCATGGCACTTGGCGGGGTTGCGTCGCAATCCCCGCCATTTCAGTAATATCCATGTCCTTGGCTCCCTCCACATCGACGTCATCTGCGACCTGAATTTCTCCATCGGCACAGTGCCTTTTCTTTTTTTTTTTTTCCGGGCTGTCATCCACATAGTCTTCTTCATCAAATAAACCCCTCTTAATACCAGCTGCTTTAGGTGGAGACCCCAACACTTTCTTTTTCCCGCTTGCCCGTCTTTTCCAGTTATTTCAAATCTTTAAGGTTGTATTAATGTAGTTCAAATGCACTATTGTAAATTGTTGTTATTTACTCCCATCCCAAATATATACCCATTATTCATTTCTTGGATGTCCCAAATATATACCCATTTTCTATATTTAATAATACATTTTCCATTCTTCTACTATTATAACTCTATTTAATATGCATTCTATAATTTACATTATTTATTAAATGAAGGTAAATCAAGTAAATATTTAGTATTGTAGTTTCCAATATTTTCTTAATCAATGTGTGAAAAGTCAAACCGCACTATATATTTGGGACGAAGAGAGTATTTTTTTTTGTTACTATAAATCTTGGAGGGAAGGAGATAGAAACGAATCCAGGCATAGACCAAGAAACTCCCATTGTTGTTATATTTTCTAAATATTATGTATAATATATTTTTTTAAATAAGTAATTGATTGAGAAATCATGATATGTATTATTAAATGTAATACATAATAAAAATATAAATTGAAATATGAGATCCAAAAAGGAATTTATGTGTCTGGATATTTTATTTTATTTTATTTATTTTTGATAATCGAGAACTCGTAGCAACTATCATTTCAATGTAGCCAAGTGGTTTGACGCAAACCACACCAATTAGGTAAATCGACAAAGATTAGTGCGACAGCCGACAACTCAATCAAATAGTGACCATAAAAATTTGAACTTGAGACATCGGTTTGGGTTATTCTTGTTTTCATTGATGAAAGTTAGGGCATGTCCAATGGGGGGGCTTTTTTGAGGGGTTTTTAGAAAGAAAAAACCTGATAAAGAAACCTCACCCCATTGTGGGGTGAAGGTTTTGTCCCCCAAAAAAAAAAAAGCGGTACCATATAAACGGTACCGCTTTTTCCCTATTTTTTTTTTTTTTTTTTTTTTTTTATATTACCAATTGTTTTTTTTTTGATAATACAAACTTTTTTTTTTGATAATACCAATTGTTTTTTAATAGTTTTTCCTACTTTTTGCTACATTATATATTTATATTCAACAAATGCATATAAATGTAAATAATATTTATTATATATAAAATATGTATAAAATATGTATAAAATATATTTTTATTTTATAATTTTTTTATTTTATAAAAATATAAATTTTATACATTTATATAAATGTAATAATGCATATTATATAATGTAAAATATAATAACAATATGTGATGTTATAAATTATAATGGAGAGTGTAGGGTCCACAAAAAGTTGTTTAGAGGTTTTGGATTGTGGAGAGAAATGTGAATTTTTTTTTCTTTTTGAGGTTTTATGATGTGCACCATGCAGCTCCACCAAAAAGAGGTTTGTAGAGGTTTTTTAAATTTAGCATTGAAGATCTTACGTCTCCACCAAAAAGTAGGTTTGTAGGGTTTTTTAAATTTAGATTGAAGATGCCCTTACGTGCCTTTACTAAAACAATATCTAGTGGAATAATGAAAAGTACGACTGTACGATTTTCTATAAAGTAGTATTTGGTTACAAAAACAACTCAAAAAAATAATTATGGACTTTATTGATATAGTATTAAATTAATTAAGTGGTTGACTTTACTTAGTCTGAAAATATCATAAAAAAATAAAAATGAGAACGGACCGACACGTCTTATTTTGATAATTGCCTTTAAATGGAATTTGAGTAGCAGGGGATGTGAGTTGGACATAACAACTTATTTCATCCTCTTCCTATCTTAATTTATTCAAATTAACACCCTATTTCACAATAAAATAAACAATAGTTCTGTCTAAAATTATAGTTTAAATTAGTATTGTTAATGAGTCAATTTACTTTGTCATTAAGCTTCCTCTATCTGATAGGAAGGTTAAGGTTGTGTTTGGATATAAAAAAAAAAAAATTTGGAAATTTTTTGCTAGTGGAAATTTTTGGTAAGAAATATGAACGGAAGTGAATTTTTTTTTTTTTGGAAAAGAAAAAAATACTATTCACTTACTTTCATTTTTTTCCACTAATCACATATTTATTTTTTTAAAATAAAAATCAAATCACCAATCATTATTACAAATTTTTCTATAAATTCTACTATTCTTTACACACATATTTCCAACTACCAATCATATTCAATCATTATTTCTCTATTTCTATATGAAATAAACTTTTCATCATTACATTTTTATTTCGTAACCAATCATAGTTCTAAATTTCATTTTTCTTCTTTCAATTTTTTTCATCACTATTCTCTAATGGAAAAAAAAAAAAAATCTCTAACGAAAACATATCCAACCGCAACCTAAATTAGTAGGCAAATTAATTGGAGATCCAAAATGCGTTCTTCCATAGGAATCTCATTTTTCTTACAATATTCCTATCTCCATTGTGTAATCTTTTCTTGTATATCTCTCGCCATCCTTTTTCGAAATTTCAAGTAGGAGCGTTAGGTTGGGACCGCCTACTCCCTCTTGTTATTTCGATTAATTGGTTGGAGCTTTTTTCCTTGTTTTTCTTTAGTAAACCTCTGTTGAGGTTTTAGGTCCTCTTTCCCTATCATTGATCGATAGTTGGTTGTTGACTCTTTTTTTTGCTCCCTTAGTGTTAATGGGCTGTCCATTCAACAATGGAGTGATGGGGTATGCCCTTTTAATTTGTATAATTTTTTTCTTTTTAATGAATTTTCACATTTTCATCAAAAAAATATAACATGTGAATGTGGTGTATATAAGATGACACCAGTAATTTCACCTAGTGTATTAAAACTATGTAGCAAATAGGAGATCGTAGTTTCACTATTTGCATGGGGATCTTGTTTCCCGTTATGTTTCGATACATTAAGTAAATGATACAACAAATACTGAAATACTAGATAAACCACTATAAGAAATAGGAAATAAGGAACTGACATCGTTGAGATTATGTACGTGCTAGTCTTTTCCTTTTTTTGGTGCACATATATAACTACGTAATTTTTTAAGAGAAAATGAGCATTTCATTAATATTCAGATATGTGTCTAGGGTCTCTCCCTTCAAAAATTTGTACTAAAAACAAACAAAGAATTATTTTCACAGCCTAATTAAAAAATTAGGAATGTAGCCAAAAGAAAAAAGTAATTAAAATCCATGCAAATAGAAACAAGATCCCAATACAAAGTATTCTTTCACTCTTGAAAAAAATTGCTTTTCCCTTTCCTTGTAATCTAGGCAAGCCCAAATTTCCACCCTCTTTTTGTTTTTTGTTGGAATTTTACATTAATTTAATTCTTTTAATATTACTAATAAGCAATAGCCATTAAGTATATAAATTAGGCAAAAATTTGTACGAGGCTATGGCAATTTCATAAAAAATCTAAATTTTTTGTGTTTTGAATGATCTGTCTCATGAACTCAAATCGGTCTCATATAAGACGACCTCAAACAATCTCTAAATACTTGAGAAACCCATTAAGTATAGACAAAAACTCACATTAGACGATTTTCAGATTAATTTTGTGAGATAGATCCCCATATTATGTATAACCCATTTGGATTTGGATCTAACTTACTTTAAACTGTAAAATAGATTGGAACCGTTTTATAAATTTAAATCCGTGAAACGGTCAAACATTATACCTACTATAAGTATATAAGTTATATAAGTTTAACATTACGCGTATTCTCTTATCTCACCCACGTTCTTTCTCCTTCCCTCTGTCACGCACAGTACACACAGTGCACCGCCTTTTGCCTTCCATTTGAAACAAAACTCTTCTTCTCTCACATTCATCGTTTCCCATCCAAATTCTTCAAACCCAAGTCTTCAACTCTACTTTAATCACTCTTATAATCCCAATTTGTTAATAAAATCAACCCCAATCCCACACTTCATCAATTTTCAACTCCCCAAAACCCCAACCCCTTTTTCAGATCTCTCTCTTCACAACAATGGCGTCAATGTTTCATACTCTCTCTATAATTACTCTCCTCCTCTTCGCACGTCCCACATTCTCCTCGGATTCTCCTTCTCCGTCCCCACAGCCTCCGCCAGAAGACATCTCCCCGCCTCCGGCAACCCCATCGCCTTCCCCTGCTCTATTCAATTCTCCGCCGGCGCCTCCGCCGTCAGATCTCGCTCCAAACTCGCCTTCTCCGGCGCCGTATTCGGGAGAAGACGACGTTCCGCGCAAAAAGTCTCCGTCTCCGGCGCCGGCTGTGGTTGGTGACGTCAGCCACGAGGATCAGTCCAATCCCGATGATTTGGAGACGAAGGATGACTCCTCCGGAGGGATGAATGGAGGAAATAAGGCCGGCGTTGCCGTCGGAGTCATTGCCGCGGTGTGCATTGTGGGAATCGGCGCGGTGGTTTACAAGAAGAGACAGCAGAATATCCGCCGCTCGCAGTACAGTTACGCCGCCCGGAGAGAGATACTGTAGAAGCAAAAGTGTATATCACTGTTATCTGTTATGGTAGTATTACACACAGATCGCGTGTTTTTGTGATCTGGTACCGATTCTAGAACATTCATTGGTGGATTTTGGTGGAGGTGAGTTGAATTTGTTTGATTCTTTACTGCTAAAATATATGGATTTTTGTTGCTACATTATGGTTAATCAATAATCGATCATACTTTTAATATTTAGATTGGGAGAATTTCATAATAGGGTCCAAATTTAAGAAAATCTATCACTTCAAGATCCAAAATTTCAACTTTCTCAAATTAAGAACCAATTTTTTTTTTTCTCAAATTTGCCCTCCCTCAAATTTTGGTTCACTTCAAGATCCAAAGTTTCAACCTTCTCAAATTAAGACTGATTTTTATTTTTCCCTCAAATCGGATCCTTTCCCAAATTTAGGGTTCTACTTCAGGTTTAGAATTAACAAAAAGAGAGATATTAATTTAATCTATCACGCCAGCTACAAAAATTATTTTTCTTTCTTTTTCATTTTTTCGCTCATTCCTTTTTTTTCTAATCGATATTTGTTTCAACCTGTAAAATTCAATCATCAAAAGAATGAGCGAAAAACAAAAAAGAGAAAGAAAAATAATGTTTGTGGTGACGTGATAGATTACACTAATATTTCGCTTTTTGTTAAATTTTAAAACCTGAAGTGCGAGCCAAAAAATTTGGAGGGAGGGACCGAATTTGAAAAAAAAAATAAAAATCGGTCTTGATTTGAAAATGTTGAACTTTTGGTCTTGAAGTGAACTCAAAATTTGAGAGAGATCCCAATTTGAGAAAAAAATAAAAATTGGTCTTGATTTGGAAAATTGAAATTTTGGTCTTGAAGTAATATATTTTCTTAAATTTGGACCCTAATATGAAATTTCTCCTATTTAGATTTTGATTTAGTAATTGATCATACATTTAATATTTAGGATTTTGCTTCAATAATTGATCATTGCATTTAATTCTCAGACTTTTTGGCGGTTACAGTTTTGATTTGCATTGTTGATAATTATGATTTCTCTTTATTGGGTATTATAAAATATCTTTAAAGATATATGTTCAAAATATAATCAGATTCGTGTGGGCAGAAAAAAGTTATAGATCTTCTATTTAAGTTTAGTACTTTTATTTCTTCCGTAAAATGGTTGTTTTTTTCTTGGGTTTTCTCTTTGGGCTTTTTATCTGCATCCCAACTCATAAACTTGTTCAAAACCTTTTGACAAAAACTTGTATAAGAAGTCTTTTGACAAAAACATCTTCCTCCTATTCATAATAAGTGTCTTTTTTGGCATAAATTTTTTTTTCCAAAAGAATGTCTTTCTACATTTTCAAGACTAATAAAAAATGAGTTTCCCTAAATTACCCTCGTACTTTTATTAGTAATTCATTTAATAAATATATTTATGGTTTATCATTTTTCAAACCAGGATTTGTTTTGTTCCAATACTAAATTTATGATTATTTTTTCCTATTGCAATTGATGGGATTATACATTATTAAATAAGGGTATATTAGGTATCTCCTTCCTATTCTTAATGTGTGTGTTTTTTTAAAAAGACACTTATGTAAATAGGAGGGAGTATAAGACGCGTCTCATGGATCGTAACTCATAAACCTCAATGCTTAAGTTTTTATAATGTAAGTACTACCAATTGGGAAGTATCTAAAATATTTTATTAAACATGCACTTACAATTAGAGGTGGTAAAATTGGCCCGGCCCGATGGGCTGGCCCAACCAGCCCGCAAATAGGGTTGGGTTGAACTTGTTTTTTCAAGGCCGAAAAAGTCGGACCTAAATGGCCCGACCCAATAGGCCCGACAGGCCAATCGGGCTCGGGCCAAAATAGCCCAATTTTTTTCGGGCTGGCCAGGCCCGAAAAAATCAATACTTAATTTATGGTTCACAGCCCACAGGTTCTGAGATTCAGTCCTTCAGCTTTCTCCATAAACCAAAATCACTTTTCCCAAGACAAATACAAAACCCTATACCTTATTTCTCCTTCACATCTCAATAGTCAATATCTCATGAATACCACTGTCACCCCCAAATCGCCCATGCCGCCACCTCCACTGGCCACCCCACTCGCCGTCTGCCATCGGTACTCCAGCTCCGTCTATAGCAGTTGTTGGAACAAGACCAATAAGTACAGCTCTGTCGTAACATATGAATTCGTTGAAAATTTGGAAGCCATATTGCATTGCCTTTATGCCTTGTAATTGATTTGTTAATGACTTGTTGCTGCTGCCAACTTTTGTTGGTTTCGTTTTCCTTTTTGTTTTCTTAAATGCATATTAATGTTACTGTTTTTATTTTTTTAATTAGGCTCTTTAAATATTTTAATTTGGGCTTATTTGGTCCGATGGCTCGTGGTAGGGTAATATTGAGGCCCGATACAAACTTGGACTGGCCCGACCCGGCCCGATGGGCTTGGGCCGGGTTGGCCCGGCCCGAGTTTCTGTCTGCTCTACTTACAATATGTGACTCATGTATTTAAACCCAAATTGGACATAATTTTTCATTTACTGATTTTTTTAACCGAGGTCACCGTTTCCCATTTTGACCTGGTGGTAACTGTATCAGACCGGGCATTTAACCGAACCAGGTCAAATTTTATTGTCCGGTCCGAGTTTCACAACATTATTTGTGGCATTCATATAGTTATGGCATATCAAATGACGAACAAAATTAGAAAAAATGATGCGAAATGATTTTTGTTTGGGCATTGAAAAAGTTAAATGTATTGACAACCTAGTGAGGGAGTGAATATTATTGGAAGATAAGTATAAAAAATAAAAAATATCCCATTTCATCCCAGCTAACCTGTTCTTTTAATCTTTTAAAGGTATTATCGATGTTACACTTTGTACAAGTGTGGCTAAACCGTTCTTTTAATCTTTTTGAAGGTATTATCGATGTTATACTTGGTACAAGTGTACTACACTTTGTGGATAGATGAATGTGTCCCCATTATTTATATGGATGAATGCAGTGTTTATTAATCTTATAACTAAGTAAAGACACATTATGCATCCACCCACATCTATAAAACTTTTTATGAATTATTTAAAAAAATTCAAATATCAAATATTTTATCTTAGTACTATCTTATTTAATAATATTCAAATACTTTGTCACATTTGAAAATATATGTAAAGATAGTAGCTTCTTGAAAGGGAAATTCATGTGCTTGCAATCTGCATAATGTTGAAACGTGAATGGACAAAGTAGCAATTTGTCGAGTGTTTGATTGGGCAGCAGCATATCCACCATTCTTGGCATGATAATGTGATTAGATTTGTGGTCCTCACATTCAATATGTTGGTTGGTGATAGGCATAGCATTAATGTAAAAGGGGAACAAAGTTTATTTTGAATAAATTCAGAATATATAAAATAAAATAATAGAATGATGTTAACATACCAAACAGCAAGAAAAACGAAAAATAAGAGAATAATGAGACAAAATAGATGAACCTTAGTCACATGGTGACCTGGTTTAAGAGAATGGGACCTCATTAAAACCTACCAAGGTAAAATCCACCTCAAGGAAAAACCTCGATAGGAAAAAGAAAGATCTTTCCAAAAAAGGAGAAAAAGGCAAAACAAATCGCAAACACTATTCGATGCATAGCCCAAAGCGAAGAGGATGCACGGATCGTGCCCAACCACACGGACAGCCGTGCGTCCCATCTGAAACAAACCAAGCCAGGCATCGAACATGCACGGGTCGTGCACAAAAGCACGGACCGCCGTGCGTAATGCCGAACATCCAAAAACCAAACATCGAAGACGCACGAGTCGTGCTCAAAAGCACGAGCCGCCCATGTAGATTGCCGAAACGCGAAACATCAACAAAGGAACCCTCCCAACTAATGTCTAAGGTGATAAAGTAATGTGCGATACGCATCAATGAACTCATGAAGAAAAAAGCGCCGCATCCCACCAAACATTACCAACCACATACGCCGCTTCGAAGGGTGTCACCGCTTGATTAGCCTCCGATAAACATGAGACGCCTTGGGAAATGAACGAGACGAAGACGGCGGAATAAGAGAATTAGTCTGCCCTTGATGACCCAAGGAACCTGCATAGAAAAGGTAGAAAAAATCGAAACCACATAAGAAGAGTTAGACTCAAACCAAATAAAATTCCATCATTTAGTCAATGACTTTCATGCAAGTAGTGATAGCCCTAGTAGCTCTGTCATAAAAGGAAACAAAGTGCAACATGATTCTTTAATTATCTATAGGGGTGTAAAAACTAATAAGGTTTGAATTCAAAATTCGAGTTTAATTTTAAGGCTATTAAAATGCTTGAAATAATATGGCATATTTTTTAAAAAAGAATGAATAGCGAGGATGCTATCACGCGAATATAGAGATAGCAAAATACCCGAAGTTGATGGGGAATCTATTTTCGCCTTCGAACCCAACGGAAAATCCTCATCCCAGCTTATGTCATTGGGGCGGGGATGAGTTTAAGTCACCTGGCCCCGCCTGTGATCTCTATATAATTATATATTAAGTTTATTTCATATTGTTTATATATTATATATGAGAATGTTATTTTCTAAAAATTATCATCTATTATTCATTTTTTAGAATATATAGATTGAGAATTAAAAATTTTATTTTGTTTGATTATAAATTATAAAAAATATAAATGGGGGATACTCACCGCACCTAATGTGCTAAAATGATAAATCGAATCGAGAAATCGAAACAAATATAAACTAAAAGCACAAAACATAAGAACAAATAAAAATAACAAAAACCATTCATCAACCCTATCGGCAAGAACGAATGCAATATATGTATATACCCTAAAATTGAACAGAATAAAAACAATAAAATCGATAATAAAAACACAAAATAAAACCCTAGCAAAAAGAAAGACCAAAATAAATCGAAAAACTTACACTCAAATTGAACCAGAAGCTTTGTGTTGAACCCTATCCACGAGTAGTCGCCAAAAATCGAGATGTTTGAACCCTAGAAAATTCCGGTGATCGATATTTTGAAACAGAGAGATAGAGGAGCAATTTTTTAGTTTTTTCGATTTTTTTACAAAGGTCGATGGAGATGGGGAGGGGAGACGGAGGAGGAGGAAGCGAGTTTCGTATATTTTGAAAAGAGAAGGAAGAGAAAATCGCATGATAATGAGATATCGATTTGATTAACAAAATTCAAAACTAGGGATTTACAAATATATCCCTTAACTTAAAGGACAAATTACTTTTCTACCCTTGCGTGCAACCACCCATACCTAAAATGGAGATAAAATCGGACCATTGATTATTAAATCAAATGGTCTTGATGTGGTCTCATGTTTTTACCTAAAGGGTTTCGTCTCATTTGATCATATCCCTATATACATATATATATATATATATATATATATATATATATATATTAGATTTAAGATTAGTTGATGTTAATACATTAATAATTAGAATATCATATTTATTCTTTATCCGGAAAATTTTGCCGAGTTTTTCCTCCTTAATGTGTACTTAAAAATAGTGCAATTTAAGACTAATTTTGGTATCTTATAATTATAATATTAAATATTAATCCAATAATAAATTTTTCACCAATGACGCTTAGATTAATAGCACTCCTTGTGAAGCAACGAAAATATTTTATTTATCCTATATTATTAATTGATATTTTTGGAAGTTTAAGATTAGTTTATGTTTATGTATTAATAATTGGAATCTCATATTTTTGAATTTAATTTATAATATATATTATATATAGATACACATATAATGATTGGACTACGTTTAAAATTAATTATTTTTTGTCATTTTTGTCTTTTAATTTATAACTATATCACACACTAATTTTGTCTAGGGGTGTAAACGATCGAGCCGAGCCGAGCTTTAACTTGTTTGCCATATGTTCGTTTAATTTTATACATGTTCAAGTTTGGCTTGAGCTTGATTCAATTTTAGAAAAGCTTGTTCGTGTTCGGCTTGATAAGAAAATTTAATGCTTGAATGTGTTTGTGAACATGTTCGTGAACGTGTTCGTTTTGAGTTCGTGTTCAATATGTTCAAACAATTAATAACTTTGTTCGCGAACAACAAATAAACAAAAATTTGACTTTTTTCGTGAACGATAAACAAACAAACATTTTTTCAAACTTATAGATGAAAATACATATAAATTATTGTCAAAAAATAAATACACATACACTAAGTAACTAACCAAACAATTGGCAGCCAAACTATATTAGAAATAGTTGAAAAAATATGGGCCAGAGCTTATTTAATGATTTTTTTCACTATATTACGTATTAGGGTAGGGTTTAGAGAGTATTATGTATCTTAAGGGCTTTAAGTCTTTTTAATTTTATTAAAATAAAATATTTTTAATTATTTTTTTAAAATAATCAAGCTATTAGTCGAGCCCTTAACGAGTTTGTTCACGAACAAGTCTAAAAAATATTATATGAGCTTGTTCTTGAACATTTATAAACGAACACTAAACAAACTTGTTCACGAGCTTTTAGTAAACGGGTATAGAATTGTTCAAGCTCTGTTCGTTTATTACACGAGCCTCAAAATGTGTTCGTTTATGCTCACTTAACTAAATAAACGAACATAAACGAACGTTATCCGAGCATATTCACGAGCTGTTTGCCGAACGCTCTGTTCACTTACAGCCCTAATTTTGTCTATAATTATTTTGTCAAATTCTCACTCATTATTGTGCTTAAAATAGTGCGTTTTATAATTAATTTGAAATCTCATATTATCGGCATCTTATAATTGTAATTGTAAATCTTAAAGTATTAATAAATTTTACCGACAATCATATTTATATTGGTAGTAATTAGTGTGAAGCCAATAAAAATTTTATTATCTTATATTGTTACCATATACTTTTTGCAATTTAAGATTAGTTAATGTTGATGTATTAATCACATGGATCTCATATTTTTCTATTATCTAGATTACTATAGTTTGAAACCAACAAAAAAATATATATAACTTCATAGCAATCGGAGTATGGTTTTGAATGTTACATTGACACCAATTTTTTTAATTCTTGAATCATTATCATATCGAGTTAAATTTTTTAAGTATGGTTTGATCTTCACGTTTCACTCAAGTGCCGTCTTCATCAAATATTTTACCAATATTATAGATATTGATAAGATCTGTGTTAAATTAGAGTGTTTTTTGAAGTTCTTTTTTTGGATCAATATGAGTGTTTTATAGTTAGTTTAATAAATAGTTTTTAGTTTCGTTTATTTTTGATATTTTTGTTATATTTTATTTTTATAAAATATATATGTATATATTAATTTTTGATTCATATGGAACTAAATGTGTTAAATAAATCTGTTGGGATCAAAAGAGTAAGCATAAAACTAACAGCATTTGGACCGCTTTTTATGGGACCAAAAGTACAATTTTCTCTATTAAATTACATTATTGAATTATGAATCTATTTATGGAAAAATTATCAAACTATGTTCAATAATAGCATGTTTTTGAATGATTCATATAGATTTTTTTTTAAAGAAGCTATATTGTCTAGCAGCTTGTCCAATTAAGAGATAATTCCAATTCTAGGTTGAACTGACAATAATTATGGAATTAATTATAGCAAATATTTGAATGTGATACTTGCCATAATATATTGTAGATACAATCTGTTGAAATAATCAATGAAAATAACTTCCAAGTTAAAATATCGTTATATGAGATTCACTATATTTGTATTTAAATGAAATCTAACTGATAAGAGTTACAAAACTAATTATAGAAAAATATAGTATGGCGCTTAAAAATTATAGAAAAATGACAAGATGGTTATAAGAAGAGATATATATTAGTTATAAAAATAATAATAAATTGGGATATATATTAGTTATAAAAAATAATAAATTGTTACTATTCAATTGGATAATAAAATAATGAATACACTAAATAAAAATTATAATTATTTTAGATTATAAATTGATATAATAATAATCTTTAATTTTAAAATATTTGATATTTTTCTTAGCATTTGATACTTTTAATCGATAACCATAAACCAACGATAGGTTTTTTTTTTTTCTGAGACTAGCGGAACATCATTCAATGAGGCTTGAATACGAGACAAATTTCAAGTTATTATGTTTTTATTATATTATATCAAGTAAGTGATTTTATGTTTTTGATTTCAAAGTATGGTCTTAGTTTAATGAAAACACTTTTGATACCTAAACTTCATTTGACATTTTTTCCTCAAAAAAAAAAAAAAAACTTCATTTGACATTTGTAAATTACACTTTTTCATAATTTTTTAAGGAAAACATGATAATTTATATCATATTCATGTTCGAAAAAAAAAATTGCTTAACATTGTGAAGCATTCATTTTTTTTTCCAAAGAATACAAATTCAATATGAAAATACATGTTTTACAAATATATATATATATATAATTATTTATAGAGAGGTAGAATGCATATGTGTGTGTGTGTCTCACAAAGAGAGAGAGAGAGAGTAGTAATATAAAGATAAATATAAACCGGATGAATTTGACGTTTAAGTTTATTATTGAAAATATAACTTTGAATTTTTGATAGATAATTTTGTATTTATTTACCTTATATGAATATTATAAAAGAAAGTAATAAATACTCAATCATGTTAATAGATATTTGTATTATAAAATAATAATATTAAAATAAAATATGCAACGCATAGAGATAATTACTAGTAAATAATAATGGTCGGCACTAAAATGCCACCGCCCAATAATCCACGCCCGCCACGCGATCGATCCGAGAACTCCGCAACACAACAGTTAGAAAGGGGGAGAAGAGTTTTTAAACATACCCACTCCGACGCTCAAGTCGTATTGTTTCATAGAGAAGAAAATATCAAATGGTAAAGTATTGAAAAGTATATTGAGTCTAACTAGCGGCATACCTTACTTGTGCCCCTTTTATAGGCTTTGGAATTAGGGTTGCGTAGGCATCAAGCCACACTAAAACCCTAATTAACACACAGTGCCTAGGTTAATCACCCGTATTGGGCTATCCTATCAGGCCCAAGAGATCGGCAGACCCTTAAGTTGATCCATTTTAGCCTCCGCCCATCGGTCGGTAGACCTTAAGTTGGCCCATTCGCGGTCCAACCCAATAGGTCGACAGTTCTTAGGGTTGACCCATTCAAGGTCCAACCTAATAGGTCGATAGGCCCTTAGGTTGGCCCATTCGAGGTCCAAGACGGTCAGTGAGCCCAGGTTGGCCCATTCGAGGTCCACCAACAGGTCAGAGGCCTTTAGGTTGGCCCATTCGGTGGTCCACCAACAGGTGTAGGCCCAGGTTGGCCCATTCAAGATCCAGCCCAACAGGTCGGCTCACTCATCGTAGGTCGGCCTAGCCACAAAGGCCGGCCAGTCTAAGGATACCCTTGGCCCAGATCTTTCACCAAACTCATAGAAGTAGGTCGGCCTAAATAGGCCCCGTCAAATAAGTTTCACCCTTATCTCACAATATCTATGGCATGGCCATCGTTAGGTCGCAAGTAAATAGTATTCTTAAAATGTAATTTTGAAATTTAAATCTGACATTGAAATCCACAATGTAACCAAGTTGGTAAAATAGTTTAATAAACTCTGTATATTTTTCGTATGTAGGGTCCATGCTCTATATTGATCCTACATTGCAATTAATCAATCATCATTTTCCTAAATTTGAAAATTTTAAGTTGGTTAGAATGTCTTTGATAGAGTAGGCCAAGTCAAACGATCAAGAAATAGAAAGAAAGCAAAACTTGCGTGAGGACTGCCTCACCTGGGATTTAGACTTGTTCTTACACAAAGTTTTAAAGGTTTTTTTTTAGATTTTATTTTTCTTAGGGTTTATATTTGTTTTTTTAGGGTTTATTTTGTTTCTTGGATTTATTTTTAATTGATTTGGGTTTTTAGGATTTTTAGTTTTTTTAGGGTTTATTTTTTATTTTTTGGGTTTATTTTTGTTTTTCGGGTTTTATTCTTCATGGTTCATGTTTTTAGGGTTTATTTTTGTTTCTTCATGGTTCATTATTATTTTTAAATTTATTTTCATGGTTCATGTTCTCAAGACGGAGCCCTTAAAGGTCCGTCTCACGGATTAGATCCGTGAGACCGTCTCACAAGAGACTTGCTCTAGAAAGAAAGTGGGTCCCAATCAGCCAACATGCCATCTTTTCATCATTTTCTTTTGAGCAATTATTTCAAATCTTTAAGGTTGTATTAATGCAGTTCACATGCACTATTGTAGATTGTTTTTATCTACTGCCTCAAATATATAGTCTACTATTCATTTTTGAATGTCCCTAATATATATTTTATTTTCTATATTAAATAGTATTTTTCCTATTCTTTTACTATTATAATTCTATTTAATATGTATTCTATAATTTACACTATTCATTAAAAAAATCAAGTAAATATTTAACATATTTGTAGATTCCAATATTTTTCTTAATCTGTGTAAAAAGTCAAACTGGACTATATATTTGGGACGAATGAAGTATTTTTTTTGTTAGTATAAATCTTGGAGGGAAGGGAGATAGAAACGAACCAGGCATAGACCAAGAGACTCCATTGTTGTTATATTTTCTAAATATTATGTATAGTATATTTTTTTAAATAAGTAATTGATTGAGAAATCATGATATGTGTTATTAAATGTAATACATAATAAAAATATAAATTGAAATATGAGATCCAAAAAGGAATTTTATGGGTCTGGATATTTTATTTTATTTTAATTTTTTGATAATTGAGAACTCGTAGCAACTATCATTTGAGTGTAACCAATTGGCTTGACGCAAAAAACCACACCAATCGTAAACCGCACAAGATTTCCAAAGTGCGACATGCTCAATCAAATAGTGAATGTGAAGATTTGAATTTGAGACATCTTATTTGGGTTATTCTTTTTTTTTTTTTTTGATAACTCGGCTTCGAGGCACGCCCCGACTACGCCGAAGACAACAACTCGCTCCTCATTGCTGCCGCCAAGGTAAACCGCGGGATGTGCACGACCGAGGTAGTTCGACGGTCCGCCGACGCGTAACCGTGAGATCCTCCCAGGTAAAGAGAACAATTATATTCGACCCCAATCTACTAATAACGATCTCTCCCGAATCGAACCCACACTGATCTTTATTAAGTATGAGTTCCCACCAAATCTTCACTACCGCATATGCCCCTGGGAGCAATATGATGGAGCAGAATTTGAATCCTCGACCTTCACCCCACAATCAAGCATGGCAGCGGTGTTGAACTAAAGCTACCTAGTTCTTATTTGGGTTATTCTTGTTTTCATTGATGAAAGTTATGTGCCTTTTATTAAAGCAATATCTAGTGGAATATGGAAAAGTACGACTGTACGATTTCTATAAAGTAGTATTTGGTTACAAAATCAACTCAATAAAATAATTATGGACTTTATTGATGTATTATTAAATTAATTAAGTTGTTGACTTTACTTAGTCTGAAAGTTTCATAAAAAATAAAAAATGAGAACGGACCGACACGTCTTATTTTGATAATTGCCTTTAAATAGAATTTGGGTAGCAGGGGATGTGAGTTGGACATAACAACTTAGTTCATCCTCTTCATATCATAATTTATTCAAATTAACACCCCATTTCACAATAAAACAAATAATAGTTCTGTCTAAAATTATATTTTAAATTAGTATTGTTAATGAGTCAATTTACTTTGTAGTTAAGCTTCCTCTAACTGATAGGAAGGTTAAGGTAGTGCTTAGTTATTAAAAAGAAAATTGGAAATTTTTTGGTAAAAAATATGAATGGAAGTGAAATTTTTCAGAAAGAAATAAAAACACCACTCATTCACTTTTATATTTTCTTCCACTAATTAGATATTATTTTAAAATAAAAAATCAAATAACGAATTATTATTACACAATAGCAATCCACCCGTGCGATGCACGAATTATATATTAAACATAGGTAATTTAATATGTTAATTATTTTAATATATTACATTTAGTAAATTATTTAAGTCTAAAGCCAAATAACCATGAATTACAAAATAAATGATTATATGGTAACGAAGAATTACAAATTAAATCGAATGACCACAAAATATGAATTTAAAAATTTATTACAAATTTTGGGAAAACGTCTTAAAATATGACATTGGTTGTTGCACTTACATTTGTCACTATCACTATCCTCACGATATATCAAAATTTAAGACCTTATAATTAGTAACTCTAGAAACAATAACACATCATTTACCATGACTAAAAATATTATTTTTTTAAAAGAAGCCCTACATTCTACAAAAATTGACCCTGACAGTTATTAATAGACATTGTACAAGATAATGAGATATCATCAACAAAAACTGCTTTCTTTGAAATTTGAATGAAAGTCTTTGATCTGAAGGCGTCAAGAACATTCTTGGAATTACCTTTGGTAAGTCCTGTCCTTCCAAAGTATGATCATAATTATGTAAATAAAATATTAATCAAAATTAATATATCATTTGTGATATCTGACAAAGGAGAAATTATTGCCGAATGTAACATGTTTTTCATAGAAGATTCAACAATATTATGCTTAAATGAACGACTTCCAAATAATCATTATTTGAATAGGATAAATATGATACCAAAAAATTATACAAATTTTAAAAAAAATTACATGTAAAAACAGAAGTATTTTTAATTTTTAATTTTAAACAGAAAAATATAAAACTTAAAGCCTAAATATTGAATGTAAAGTTCAAGCCCAAATTATTGTTGGACCATAAAACAAAAAAGAAAACATTAGTAAATGACACATAAAAAAGGCCCAAAACCGGTTTTGAATATCTTAAGGCCAACATCAATTATTATTTAAAACAAAAAATACATCACCAACCCTTGATATATAAATGCAAAAAATATTATCATTTCCTTTTAGCCACCACACACACCATTAACACACACACTATTCAACACTAAGAGCAACTCCAACACTACTCCAAAGTAGAGTAGTGCTCGCCCAAAATCCCTCCAACATTGCGCTACTATTGGCGCTATTTTCTTGATATGAACAAGGCAATAGCCACTTAATGGTGTTGTAATCGTTCACGCGCTATTATTATTATTTTTTTTGGTTAAATTTAATTTCTTTTAAAATGCATTTTTATTAATTAAAAATTAATAGAAAATAATATTAAAACCAATTCAATTGCAGTGATAATTTTTTAAAAATATGGTATGTTTCGATAATACTATAAGATTTAAAATACTACACACAAAATTATAAATTTTACATAAAATACATTACAAAATTTTGTTTATGTATTATTATGAATTTTTATTTTAATTGTTTGCATTAATTTCATTAAATTTTTTATTTTTTTCAATATGATTAATTTCGAAAATAAAAAAAAATAAATAAATTTTACAATAAAAAATTACTCATATAAAATTTTATATAAGTAAAATAATAAAAATCAAAATAAAAGAAAGAATCTTATGGAATATTCTTTTTTAGTACAGAAAGAAAAGTAGTCAGAGTCTTTGGAGATTTAAATGTAAATTTTACGCTAAAGTAGTCAGATTCGCACCAAAGTAATGTAGAAAGATTGGAGATGGCCTAAAGCTCACACATACTCATTCACCGACACGCCCAAAAAGTCACACACATACACAAACACAAATTCATGGAAGAAAACAAAAACCCTCACACACACACACATAATCACAGAAAACCCTCACACACGGGAACACACAAAAATGCAGGCCTCCCCCAACCCACACACGCAATTGAAAATACATTGAAACTTCTGGGTCGGTTATCTCCTTTTGTTTCACAATCGTTTTTTATCTTCAAAAGTTGGAATTTCTTACATTTATTAACCGAGGTATGGACTTTTTCTTTTTTTTTTTGTATATTTGAACCCTTGCATTTCATTTTAATATAGTTTATTTATATATTATTGGGTCGATTTTTAAACATAACAATTCTTTTTTTTTGATCGCAAGCACTTGTTCGGATCTGATGATATGTATGAGAAATAACCAGTTTTTTTTTGTTGAGAGATCTTGTATATTTAATGGCAAAATATAAGATCTTGATACAACTATACTTCCTATATAAAACTTTTAGATCAGAAAAACATTTAATATTGCCGAATAGTTTTTTTAAAATAAAACATAGTTCTATTTCATGCAAATATGATAATATCCTTATTAGTTGCTACAGTTTATACATCTAATATTTTGTCCGACATGATATACAAAAATATATTACTCGATATTAGTTTTTGTTTCAGATCTGGCAAAATATAGTGAAAAAAATCAGATGGACTTATTTGTTACAGATCTGGTTTTTGAATTTTCTGTGAGATAGTCATATATATTGTTTGTTTAGGGGCAGACTTCCACCCTGCTAAATTTCAAATTTTTTTCCCCTCATTTTCCCTAAACCAATTATTTTTTCTCTTTAAAAAACACATATAAATTTTTTTTTAATTTTTTTGAAAAACGACAAAAAAAAAAATTTGGGGTGTCCGGGGCCCCCTATCTACGCCTCTGGTTTGTTTTACTTTTTCAGTTGAATAGTCGAGTCCGTGTTTTTTTTTATTGTTATTCATAGATTTAAGTTGTAAAAAAGACCCAGACTCCCATTTTTTTTGCCAAAAGATTTAATCAAATAACCCTACAAACTAAATAATAATCTGCAAACACTATAAATTTTAATGAAATAAATCAGCTTTTGGATAAATAATGAGTTTTTGTGAAATATTTGGTTTCGGACTAATATTTCTGGACAAAAGATGTCGCCACAACCCTAATAATCTGCCGACCCTATAATTTTTAATGAAAATCAGTTTTTGGATGAACAATGAGTTTTTGGGAAATATTTAGATCTGTACTAATATTTCTTTTTTGAAAGCTGGACTAATATTTCAGGACAAAAGATGTTGTCACATAACATAACCCTATAATAATCTGCTTACCCTACAATTTTTAATGAAAAATTCAGTTTTCCAAAAACTCTCCTTTTATCAAATTAGGTACAGAGAATATGATCTTTAATTAAAGATCTTTAATTGTTCAAAATAATTATGCATTAATTTAGTACTTAGTAGTACAAAAATGGAGGCAAGCTAATATACTGCTGATCATATAAGTATTTTTTAATGATTCAAAGTTCATTTTTAGTTTTGTAAATGATTATAAATAAATGTTAATATTTATGTGTTGTTTATATTTTTAACAGATATCGGATAAAGCTCAATTATCATAGAGCCAAATTGACAATGGGATGGCAATAAAAGAATATGAAGAAGGCCGGCAAGATTAAAAAAAGAGTAAGTGGGTTATTTTTGTTCAAATTAATTTTTCATATTGAAACATATAATTTGTAAAATACCAAGTATTTGCATCAAAAAATAGAAAAAAAATCAGAGCAGTAAATAATTACTTAAATGTTAAATCGATTGGAAAGTGAAAATACTATTTCTGAAGGATTTATAAAAGCATGCTATATATAATACTGTAATAGAATTCTATATGGAAATCTGTATTTTTAATGTTTCTTAACATAATTATTTATCATTTTTTTTGCTAAGTGTTTTTTTAGATTTAAATTTTAGTACTGTTAATGATTAGAAATATGTTTTAACATTGATGTGTTGTCAACGTAGAATTTTAAGCATTATAATATTATATTCCTATTATTTTTTCGATTTGAAACATAGAATTTATTATAAGTGTATCATTGTGGGTGTGTGTTATAAAAGATGAGTGTTAACCCCACAAATAATGGGGCTTAATAATGTATCCATTGTAGATGGCCTTAGACTCCGGTAGTTTGCACCACTTTACCTCGTAAATCAGACTGTTTTGTTGCAAAATTTATACTATAATTTGCACCACTTTTGCACTAAAAATGAATATACATAAAATTCCTTATTATTCATTTGATATTGATTTCTATTACTTTATAAATAATAAACATATTACATATGTTATTTTATTTAATATAATATTTTTTATTTTTTAATTTTGTTGTTTTTGTAATTTTATCTATTTTAGTAATTATTCATTGTATTTTGTGTTCAGTATTTTATAATGTAATTTTATGTAAACTTTATTATTTTGTGTATAGTATTTTAAATTTAATTGTTATTATTCAAATTTCATCGTTGTACTTAAAAAAATCACATATAATCAAATTAATTTGGATATAATTTCTATTAGAACAACTGAAATACAAAATTAATAACATTACTCTAAATTAATAACAATATTCAAAACTTAATAAGAAATATATTTAACAAAAAAGAGAGAATAGAAAAGATAAAATAGCACCCAAAGTGGCGCAAGGGAAACTAATAGAGAAGCCTTATTGTTGCATGAATACCCCTACCCTACAGAAAAAAATAAAAACAATTGTTACAAAGCTGAAAATGAACTATATGAGACCTGCAAAGTCAAGAAACTGCAAATATATTGTCACATGGATCTATTAAAAATAAACCTTATAGAACTACAAAACATAACTTAATAGAACTATAAAACAACTGAAAAGTGGAATTTAAAAAACAATTGAATAATAAGCAAAGTAAAGAAACAATCTTATGTAACTAATAAGCATACTGAAAAACTAAAGACACTTAACTAATAAAACAACTGAAAAACAATTATCTGTTAGTTTTATGTAACAATATACGCATTCTGGCATTCTACACTAAAAAACATTTGAGCTAAATTCATAATATAATTCAGTCACATGAGTCTTAACACAAATAAATTAGAAACGTAAATAGGAATATTAAGCATTCCAAAAACATAACCAAAAAAGAAAGAGAAAAAGAATTGTGAAAAACACAATTGTATAACTGAAAATACAACTAAAAGTACCTTTTTGTCATCATATGTGCTCTCTAGGCTAAAAATGTTCAATCTTTCTCCATATATGCAGGTAAACTTTATACATGAACCAATCGTTTCCTACTCCAAGGCGTAAAAGTAATTCTTCAAAGGGGATGAATTAATAGAACATTATGAACACATGTTGAAAGAAAGCCTCTTTTATTAAGAACTTATAGAAATATTTATTACATTAGTAATCTCCTTTTGGGAGGAGAATCTTTGGTTTAGCCTCTCATGGTGAGGCTTGCACTCGTAAATACATAAAACTTAAAACTAAAACACTCAAAATATTACAAATTTTTCACTCAGATTTTATTGTAAGAAAACTAAGGAAAATGTTCGATGTCCTCACCTTCCTTCAAATTCTCGCATTTTATAGAGGTAAGTCCAGGACTTCAAAGGCGGACTTCAAATCTTCTTGATATATATGACGTCACCGCTACGTCATATCCCACATTATTGCCTCGCCAAATGGTTTTCTTTTTTCCCGTGATCTCGGCCCATGTGATGTTTGTCGGAAATCTTTTAAAAATTTGGTTTACGTGGTCCCCGAGGGATAACGCATTTTGTGAGTCGGGCCCTTATCCTTTCGGTTGCATGATCTTGTCGGTCGGGTTTGGGTGGAATCCTTTCCCAAACTCGGGTTTCTTTTGTTCGGGGCATGCTTGACAGATCCGGCCGATCCAACGGCCAACATGCGCCATGTTACGCAATTCCTAAGTTTCTTTGCTTGCGGAATCTTGTTTTCCAGAGAATTCTTCTTTTGGTCTCAAGAGTTCTTCGCAAACCCCGTGGTTGATCCGGTCATCGAATTCAAAAGGAAAGATCCATTCGCCGGTCGGAAGAACTTGAATGGATATTTGACTTTGTCCATTTCGATTAGACAAACCCAAAGACCCCATGCTTGTCCGGTAGCTTGCCGTCTTTAAAAATGCTCCTACTAACATCGGTCCTTCTTAGGTGAAGCCGCTTTAATATATTTTAAAGCATTTCCATCCGGTCTTCTTAGGTTGATGAAATGAAAAGCTTCATTAAAGCCTTTCTTTCTTTGGTTTAGGAGAGTGACGATAAAATACAATTCCAAAATATCTCCTCCGGCCAAGTGTGGATTATCGCCAGTGTCTCGTAAATCGCTTCCCTAATCCATTTCGGTAATTTTGAGATTTCGGGAATCCTGGTGACACGGTATAGATTGAAGCTAAAGCTCCAAAAGTATACCATTCGCACTTCATTTGGATGACTTCTGGTTTCATCCAAACTCGGAATACTTGCCTCGAGATATCAACCATTGTTTTCTCGGGTTAATACCTTGTCTTGTAACTAGTTTCTCCCATTGCCTCCGATATACCCGCATAGGAAAAATCTTAATCTCGTCAGTTTGAACCTTAGATTTGCACATGTCTCGTGGCCTAAGATTCAACTCTCCCTCTTTACCCCCAGGTCTTTGGGTTGACTTGAAGACTCGGGTTGTGACACCGGAGCTTCAACATTGATTCTGATTTGTACACCCTGGGGATGGATCACACCGCAACACTTGTGATTATGGTACTTGAATTCATAACCTCAGGGTTAGAGCCCCGTACTCTCTCGGCCCCTTTTGACCGTAGGAGATGCGGCTGGAAGAGAGGCCCTTGCGATGCTAAGAACAATTGTCCTCGAGCGAACCGGCATGCTCGTATTTGACTAGAAACGGATTTTGTCAGTCACTGTTGAAGTCGCCCAAAGAATCTCACGCATTGAGACATAGCGTCCCAAAATCTCGTTCTAGACTCTCCAGGTTTTCCCCGAGATGTCTTACTCGTTTAAGGACTTCACAAGAACGCGCGTCCTTCCATCTCGTGTCAAGAAATCGCAAGAATATTTTCATGAGATTTTATAATGACAATATCATAATCATAATATTGACATTGACTTGCCATCTAAGTAATCGAGCCTTTTCTCGGTTTTGATTCAATTTTATTTTTCGTAAAAGCCTCGACACTGAGTTATCAATTTTTAAAGTAAACTTCTTAGCCAAGAAAAATAACGCCATTTTTTAAAAGCCTTCTCGATCGCAAAGAATTCTTTCTCGTTGATATGCCATCTGTTTGCTTCACTGGGTGTGAATAAACCGCAATATCTGCAGATAAAGACTTCTTCATTTGGTGTGACCTTAGTAAGAATCACGCCGCTTCACCAATCATCACGGCATCTGTGTAAAGAACGATTCATCCTCGTCTTGGGAATCGCAAGTTTTGGAAGCTTTTTACAAACTTCTTTAAGTTGCTTAATTCTTCTTGATGTTCATCTTCCCATTTGAATATCGTATCTTTTTTAAGTAATGGGCTAAACACCTTCCTCGTAGTAGTATGCTAGATTATTAATAAACATTCCAAAGAAATTAACAACTCCTTAAAACTCAAGTTTGCTTCTCGTCTTTTAGTGTATCCGGGAAATCCTTGTATCTTTTCCACAATATGATTCTCAGAGAATAATTCCGATTCATCGATTTCAATTCCGAGGAATTCAATGTCTTGTTGCGACACGCTCTTCTTTTCCGAAAGCACTAATCTTCTTTGTGACAAACATCCGAAAATATTTCCAAATGTTTGAGATGCCCTTCATGTTCTTTGATGCGATTAGAATGTCGTCGATATACACGAACATGAAATCTGAAATAATCTTTGAAAAGATTATCCATCTTTCTTTGATATATCCGGGGTCGTTAGCCAATCCCATAGGCATCACGTTCCAAATATAGTGTCCATGTGGTGTAGAGAAAGTTGTAAACTTCTTACTTTCTTCCTCCATCTTAAACTGGTAGAATCCGGACTTGCAATCGAACTTTGAGAATATCTTGGCACCTTTGATACGATTAACGGATGTTCTCTCGCTTGGGATATAGTATCCGTCGAACTCCAAAATGTTATTAATCCCTTTGTAATTAATAACAAGTCTTGGTTTTCCTCTTTTGATTTCTCCATGGTTTTCGACTAAGAATCCTGGATCTTTGTATGGAGAAACTCTGGTGAAATTAACTTAAGGTCAAGATGTTCCTTAAGTATCTTTTGCATATCCTCACGATCTTCCCGATTCATAAGGATTGGTTTGAATCTTATGAACTCGTACTCTTTCCAGGTTTAACCTTTAAGGAAGCTTTAAGCTCATTCTTATCCCACCAAGCTAAAGGATCTTCATTGTAATTCCTTTGGATCTTCTTTCGATATCCTCGAGTGATATTTGTTCCTATATGGTTACATCACTCGTGGATTCTCCATTAGACTCATCCATAATTCTCGCAACGGCTTCCTCGGGTGACTCGTTCTTCTCCTTGTACTCGAATGAATACAAGTTATTATCCCATATCTTCGATCCTTTCGGATGGAACCAAATTGTCTATAGGATAATAAAGCTTCACCAAATTTCCTTCGATCCGCCATTTTTGGATTGCGAAGTTTGGCTTCATCACCACGCTTGTCGCGAAAATTAATGGGCATTTTTCTCAAAATGCTTCCCCAGATCTCTACGGACAATAATCTTATGATCACATAAGGTTGTGAATAAGTCTTCTCGCCTCGTTCTCTTGTGTGAACCACTTGAATGTTTGTAGGAAATTGCTTCCCAAAGAAAATATCTCGCACTGTATTATGGAAATAGATTGGTGGCGTCTTTACTTTGTACCATGGGTACGCCCGCTCCTCCGATCATTATTAGCCACCGTGAACTCCATTCCGTCTTGTAATCTTTCCCAAGGTTTATGCTCCTCAAGAAATTCAATTCCAGTATTAATTGTTTAGGGATCTTTCCCGCAACTCCCCGTGATAGTAAGCTCAATTTTCTCCTATCTTGAGCTTCTCGATACCTTCCAACGATTGGTTGTTGGAGATAATATAGAACATCACAAGGAAAAATGTTATCCTTTTGAGTGATGTCGAATATTACTTCAACCTCTCGCCATCCTTCGGACATTTCAGCTCTCCCATTGTTTTAAAAACATCGGGGATGCGTTTGAATCGATTTTGGTCTCCTTTCTTCCCAACGGTTGCTACTCACCATTCTGTCTTGCTTTGGAAAGACATCCTTCTGTGCTCAACTCGAGACTCCGACTTTTGTTGAAGACTGGTTGATCTTGAATTATCATATCAATCTCCTTAATAGTTGGAGATTCAATGATTTTCGTAACACCACCCTGGCAAAGTCCTCAAAGATTCTTGGGACTTCAATAAATTCTTTTCTCAAGAATACTTCGGAATGATGGGTATTCGAGAGAGCATATGAAATCTTGTATGTGATCGAGTAAAGTGCTTGTTTCTTCTTTCATCAAATCGACTCTTTTGAAATCTTGATGAAGGGTTAGGACTCTCATCAAGTCTCGATCTCCCAAATTGTATGCAATTCTAGGATAGACATTAAATGTCAATTTCCCGCATACAAATTTCTCAGAATCGCTCCAAGGCATGAATCCTTGAGATGCGAGATTCGCTTGTCAAAGACAAAGCAAGATTAAGAGGCGAATCTATTCCTTCTTTGAATGTTGCTTTAATAATTACTCTTATGGCTCGATATGAATCCATGAGAGTGTATTTGCAACTTCTTTTTAACTTTGCTTTTGATCTCTTGTATTTCTCTAATAGGGACCAAGCGCATCTCAATCAGTTCTTGGTAAACTCCATCGGAATAGCAAATTCTCCGGTTGTTACCCCTGCGTGGATAATTTGGTGTTTTCTGTTACGAAACCCAATTTTATCCAATGCTTTTTCCATTGCTCCAATTGTAAATCCATCATGACTTGAAGCTTTGGATCTTCCTTCATGATTCTCATAAGAGTTTTATGAGAAACGTCGTGTGAGAGAGAATCTCGACATATCCTCCCCGATCTGTGAAGAATTTCTTCTTCACTCGATTCCGAGTTGGAGTCACTTCCATCATTAGAATAGATCTCTTCTTCATAGATGCTCTCATCCGAGGGAATATTCTCGAATTGATACACCGTATTAAATCGATAATAGACAACTTCTTCGATTTCTCGGTGTGGCCTCGAACCGCCGACTCCTCATTTTTGATTGTCCGGGCAATCCGTTGAGATATGCCTCTTGCTCCTCATTAGCTCTAGTGTGAGCACGCCCGAAAGTTCTTCTCCTGGATTTCTGGTACTTGCTTGATTAGAACCTCGATGATGAGGCTCTACTCCCCGCCAGTGCTTTGGTCTTTGTCCCGATTTATAACTTCGGGCTTTTTGTTTTGACTTAACCTTCTGGTCTCCATGAAGACCGCTTCTTTTGTTGTTGCTTCCTCGAGCGGTATGTATGGCTTCTCCCTTCTTCTTCAGGCCGCCTGGTTGACCTCCCACAATGTTGGGATATCATTATCCACACAACATAGAGGAATCGCTTGTTAATTCCTCTTAATCTCTTGTAATTCTGTGCAGAGCCGCTTGATAAAGACCATTCGATAACTGGCCTTTAGGAAAGACATTTTTTTCGCCACGATTTCTACTCAGCTCCACCTCTTGTATTCCCCGATAAGCATTTCTCTCCAGGGACTCGGGATCTTGGCAAAGAATATTTGTGCCTTCTTTTTCTTCAATCTTCGATTTCCACCCAGATTCGGTGAACAACTTGATATATTCGTCAATATGACAAATATCAAGAACTCAAGGCTATAGAGGGCTTGTTTATATTTCTTTCTTTTTCATCCTCTAATCCTCGAAATAACCCGTGCCGATGAATGGATTTTGAATAGTTTTGCCATACCATCGACAATTCCTTTAAGTGATTCCCCGATGTGACCGAACTTTTTTTCAAAGCATCGGTCATATCCCGATAATCTTCATCGATCCTTCAAGACTCATTTCAAGGAGTAAAATGAATGAATCCTTTGTAAGATCGAGGGTTTCTTTGAAATTCTCATAGCCAAGCCCATTCATCAATGAGAACTTCTCTTTTTAAAATCGGGATGTCCGATTTAACATCAACCCATACTGGATGTATTGGGTCGAGGTGCGATCTTCCATAAGGCGCCTCGATAAACATTCGCCTTCCTAGGTTGTCCGGGTTCCCGCAAGAGGTTTCGACCTCCCGTCTCGAAAGTGGATCACTCCCGGGTCGTGAAATCCCCAAAGATGTGGCATCCTCTCGTCCCGAGCTCCATGATGTGAACCCGTGCTTTCTTCGACGTTAGGATTAAGCGGTGGCGGTGGTGGAGGAATTGGTCTACCTTGTGGGTCATAGGTAACCAAAGCCGATTTTCACCTGCGTTCATCTTTAAATCTACAATACCTAATCCCGCGAAGGATTCGCTGGTCATGTAGATCTTTAAGACTCATCTTTTCAATATCCATCTTTTTTAATTTTTGATGGATTTTCCTTTGATTAGAGCAATTAGCTTTTCTCATCAGTCATTTTTCGTATGACTTCCGGTTGGTTTCCCTTTTGGTGTAAATAAGTCGGCCCCAAAATCAATACGCTTCCTTCCTCCTAGGATGAACTTGGCCTGCATCCTCCAGGTTCTTGATTCGCTTTGAATATCATGAAGGAGTTCAAAAGTTTCTTCGATATTTCACCATCGCTTTCCATCCAGTTCGATCGATGAACTTGTCTTGGTAGATGAATATGGCGGTTGCCATAATTCTCGCACCGTCTTCTCGATTTTCTAAGATCTTGGAGATCTTAGATTTGTCGGGAAGTATCTCGTTCCACTCGGTACTCCATCGGGAATCATTGTTTCGATGAGAATTTTCATGAACCGTTTCTTGAAGGTTCATCAAGTGAACATATAAGTCCAGTTAAGCATCAATCGCTTATAATATTCTCGCGCATTTTGCACGCTTAAGGTTTTCCCGTCGGCTCTGCGCCGCTTCCTTTTCTTCATGTTGGTATTCCCAATATGAAACCTGGTCAAGGTGTTCTTGGCATACATCGTCAATATTTGACGATATGTCCTGTAAGGGTACATCTCGGACATCGGTCCGATCCATAATCTCGGAGTAATTTCTCCTCACCAATTGTTAATTACATAAATATAATAAATTTAACTAAAAGTTCTTAATAAACCTAGACTCGATACCATTTTCGAGATCGCAAGACCATGAGGAGTAAATGTAGATCAAACAATAAAATTTATGGCATAGGTGGTAAAGTGCAACAACTTTAAAGTTTAGAGGGTAAATCAGTAAAACAACTTTCATATAGCTAGGGGTGAATCTGTAATTTAAGGCAAAGTGTGAAATTTCGCATAGTTGGGAGGGTTAAGTGTAACGATTTAAAGTTCGTATGGTTAAGTGTAAAAATTCGAATAGTTTGGGGGTTGAATGTATTTATCCCATGTTGAAACGTGAATGGACAAAGTAGCACGTTGTCGAGTGTTTGATTGGGCAGCAGCATATCCACCATTCTTGGCATGATAATGTGATTAGATTTGTGGTCCTCACATTCAATATGTTGGTTGGTGATAGGCATAGCATTAATGTAAAGTGAAACAAAGTGAAACATGATTCTTTAATTATTAATAGTGGTGTTAAAACTAATAAGGTTTGAATTCAAATTTTCAATTTAATATTAAGGCTATTAAAATGCTTGAAATAATATGGCATATTTTTTAGAAAAGGAAGAATAGTAGGATGGTATCACTCGAATATAGAGATAGCAAAATGCCCCGAACTTGACTAGAAAACTGTTTTTGCCCTGAACCTAACGGGAACCCCATCCCAATTATGTCATTGGGGTGGGGATGGGTTTAGGTCAACCCACCCCGCCCGACTCCGCCCCGACTCTATATATAATTATATATTAAGTATATTTCATATTGTATATATATTATATATGAAAATATTATTTTCTAAAAATTATCATCTAATATTCATTTTTTAGAATATATAGATAGATTGAGAATTAAAAATATTTATTTTTATAATTATAAAAAATATAAATGGTAATACCCGTCCACTCCCGTTCTCGATTCACCACTCCAATCATGTCCCGATCCTTAATGAGTAGGGTATGAGAATACCAAAACCCGCCACAACACACCCTTTTGTCACTCTACGTGAATATAATGCACATAAAATGAAAATCTTGGAGATATTTGGATTTTCTAACCAAATTATTTATTTGAACTTCGATAGATGATTTGGAGCTAAGGATGAAAATACGGACGAGATCGGATTAAAATATCATTTAAAATGCTACACGAATGGGATAAATACGGTTGTGCTTGGTTGTGAATTAATTTCCAAAATTTTCATTTTGGAGAAAAAAATTTATGATGTGTGATTCTTTGTTGAAAAAAATGAAAAATTTCAAAGAAAATCTCATTTCTTTCAAAAAGTAACTCATTTTCTCTTTCTCTTTTATATTTACCAATACCCAATTATACTATTTATTTTCTCTCATCTTCCTATTTATATAAATAATTCCAATAATTTTTTTATTTATCACTTTTTTATTATTTTTCTCTTAATCTTATTAACCAAAGGTATAAAATGAGATCCGTATTGCCTATTTTTGGATCAATATTTTTTTTTATTTTTGTTCGATTTTCTTACATTATATTTTACACTATTATTTCCACAAAATTTTTCACAAACAATCAACATATTTAAAAGATTCTCTATCACATCAACATAATCAATAATCATCACTTTTTCTCTACACATCCAACTTTCACTTTTAAAAAATTCAACACTATTCCCTCATAAAATGAAAATGGATGGAATGAGTACAACGAATCACATATTATTCCCGTTTATTTTTTATTTGTCTCATAAGCATTTCTCCCGTGTGGGTGCCAACCGTGCCATCATGTATGTTTGCCCAAATAACTAATTTGCCCAAAATTGTGCATTTCATGTGACTATGTGTTGGCTTCCAACTTGTTAGACCCTTCCAACTTGCTTGCTACGGTTTTTCTATTCATTTTCCGCTCTTAGACTTTTTTTTTTTTTAGTACAACCTGGGGAATTTGGGAAGAGGACACACACTCGTATGTGATCGAATCCGGGTTATTCGTCCTTTCAACACACGTCTCAACCACTAGAACACAAGGTTAATCCCATTTTCCACTCTTAGACTTAATAAAGAAACAACGAAGAAAGAAAGACACGGAAAGGGAAAAAGAGAGTTATAAAAAGTGAAGAAAAAGGGAACAAATCAAGGTAAAGAGAAACAATTTTTTTTTCCCAAGTGTTATATGAAAATGGTACATCAATACAAACCAATGCTATTTGTGTGGGTACTAGTTAAGTATAATTGTGGGCTTTTATTTTCATATATTATGATGTTTAATATTTTACATTTATTGATTTTTTTATAAAAAGCGTAGGACTTTGTAATTACCAAACAATTAGAAAATACCGTTGCATAAAACCTTCATTGCTAATATTCCATAATATTTTTTTCTATGTAACCAAATAATTATTCAATAGCCTATCTCCCATTTGATTGTGCAAACCGACTCTTGTATCCACACGATAAGGACTATTTGTTAAAAAGATCTTCGTAAGTTTTTATTGGACACATTGTATTTTTTCATGTTTATTCTAGTATATTATCGCTATGTCATGTAATGTGTTATCTTGTAGTAACGTATAATATCGCATCGTTCAAACTTAGTCCTGTTTTATTTTTTTCCAAATTGTCATGTCGTGTCAAGACGGAAAATTTTCATATCTATGTTCGTGTAAGTACAATCACTTATAGTGATGTGTACATCTCTTTAAACTTGTCGTGTCATGTCATTATTCTCATTCGACACAAAACAAAATAGAATTACATATTTTGTCATCCCCGCTTCTACAAAAGAAATCAAGAGGGCTTATTGAAGTACGTGAGCGGCATTGAAAGGTCACGAGTTCGATTCTCTCTACCAATACTTTCTTGGTTGAGTCACACAGGCTTCCTAGTGTGATTTACCAGTTGGCGAGTTTGCAGGCTAGTACGTCTAGCTTGAGGTTTTATCCAAAGGCGCTTTCAAGAGTAACTGCGGATTTCTCCGTCATAAAAAAAGAGGGCTTATTGAAGGTTTACTCTTAAGTATCAGCAGATTTGAAACAAGGAGGTATATTACATTGTGTTATATAGATACTATGATCATATTGAACTATGACTCCAATCCTTGATTTATTAATTTATTTATATAACTAGTATTTTACCCGTGCTATCGTGAAGCTTTGCGTTTTATACCGTAACATGTGCATATTTCTAATAATTCTACGAATTATATCTCCTACATTATAATAATTTTGATATAGTATCAAATAATAGACATGAAATATTATTTATTGTTTTTTTATTGATGAAGTGAAAAATGAAAAAAAGTATCATATTTCATAATTATAAATAATATATTCAAGGTGTGTATTTGTATTCGATCTTCGAAAAGTGATTTTTCATAGAACCGCACAGACAAGCCGCACCTACATCGCGCTCATTTCGCTTTAGTCATGTCTAGATTTTTAATAAGTGGTCCAAGTGGAAAAATTGGTGTCATACTTTTTTTCAAGGTTATAGTAGTAAATTCGGATGAAAAATTATTTTTCAAAGTTGTTGTATATGTAAATTAGTGGGAAAGATTTTTGCAAAAGCTCATTGTAAAATAAATAAAAAAGTTAACACGTGTATATAAGATAATAGGATAGCTAAGTGAAATAATTAATGATATAGTAGTCAACAAAATATAGTTTTGACAACATTATTGTTTTTATTAGATTTATTGTTTGGAGATATTTTTCATTTTTTGTTTTTACCACGTATTTTATTAATTCATGTTATTAAGTCAATTTTTAATTTCTTTGAAATTTAGTTGTGGAGATTTATATTGTACTATTTCTATTTTCTGTTTATTATGTTCTATTCGAGTTCTTATATTTGGTATTTTTCAAGATGGGCGATGCACGAATTGTGTTTGTACAAAAATAATTTTTTCGATTGATTGCAATTTTTCGTAGAATTTTAATAAATTATTAAAATATACATTTGATTAATTTGATTATAAATCATACAATTAATCAATATAAAAATAAATCATTATAAAAACTCTCTTTAAGGACAATAAATTTGGTGATACTAAATTTAGTGAACGTGAATATAAATGTATCTATTTTTGAACATGTTTATCTCTAAGAAAGTAACAATTTGCAAAAAAATGCAATTCCCAATGCTAAATATTAATGTATTATATTTTCAATACAATCAATAAATAAAGTCATTTCAAAGTCAAATATTGTTTGGGGTTTAGAAAATCAAACAATTGTTAGAATTATTAAGGAATTAAACAAAAACTTGTTTCATATTTAACAACATAATTTTACGGGAAAATAAAATATGGCAAATAATAAAAACTATTCTATTTTTATATGTACATATATAAAAAAATCAAACAAACAAATTCATATCTTATAGTCAAAATGTACAACTTTAAAAATTGAATATCAAAATACACTCATAAATATTTTAACACAAAAACTCTGTCGGGGCCGTCTAACGGGTCCGCCTGTTAAACGGATCGACGCATGGATTCGGTGGCATTTTCGTAATATTAGCAAAGTGGTGTTGTAGTAGTTTTCAGGAGCACCAAAGATTAGCAAAGTCTTCCGAAATGTATTAGTCGTCCTTCTAAAAAGTATTAGTAGTTCTTTCCGAAATGTATTAGTAGTTTCCTAAAGAGTTTTTTTAGTATTTCTCCTAAATATACTCCCGTAGCAATCCCTCAAAAAAGTATTAGTAGTTCTCTAAAAAGTATTAGTACTTCCTTGAAATAAATTAAATTTTTCTCCCGAAATGTATTAGTAGTCCTTCTGAAAAGTATTAATCGTCCTTCTAAAAAGTATTAGCAGTTCTTCTGAAATGTATTAATAGTTCCCCTGAATATAATTAAATTTTTCTCCCGAAATGTATTAACAATCCTTCTGAAAAGTATTAGTCGATCCTTCTAAAAAGTATTAGCAGTTCTTCGAAATGTATTAGTAGTTTTTCAAGAGTTTTTAGTATTTCTCCTAAATGTACTCCGAAATGTATTAGCAATCTCTCAAAAAAAAGTATTAGTAGTTCCTTGAAAAAGTATTAGTAGTTCCTTGAAATAAATTAAATTTTTTTCGAAATGTATTAGTAGTCCTTCCGAAAAGTATTTAGTCCTTCTAAAAAGTATTAACAGAGTTCTTCCGAAATGTATTAATAGTTTCCGAATATAATTAATTTTTTCTCCCAAAATGTATTGACAATCCTTCAAATGTATTAGTCGTCTTCTAAAAAGTATTAGCAGATTCTTTTGAAATGTATTAGTAGTTCCTCAAGAGTTTTAGTATTTCTCATAAATATACTCCTGAAATGTATTAGTTGTCCATCGGAAAAGTATTAGTAGTTTCTCGAAAAAGTATTAATAATTTTTTTAACTTGTAAAGAAACAATATATTGTAATCAAGGTGGTCGGAACAAACAACACAACGAAACCAAGAAAAAAAGAAGAATCAAAAGGTATCAAAACCGAATACTTCAATAAAAGTAAAAGAAGAGTATTCAAATCCAATAAAAGCACCACATAATACCGAATGGAAAATACCAACTGACATCGTTCAAACCAACAAAAAGACACAAAACGCCCAATACTCAAGAGTCATCTTCACCATCACCATCATCCCCGGAGTTTGCCTCGGCCCCAACCTCCTCATAATCCTTCTCGAGAGCGTGAAGGTCCTCTCGGGCTCGTAAAACTCACCTTCCTCCATACCTCACCAACATACCAGTGAACAAAAGCACGCTTCGATTTCGATTTGATCTTCGAGCGTTTGTGATAGATTCGATCCGATTGATTTCACTCGCCTGCAGCCTGAAGTTTCTTCGAGCATCGCCTCGCCTCTATGTAGTTCGAATTGAGATTCTCGAATAGTACGATCTTCTCGAATCGAGTACCAATTTTTTATTTTTTCGCGGATCGGGTCATGCTAGCGAGATGGATAGGGTAATTAGATCCGTCTAACGGATCTAGATCCGTTAGACGATCTAACAGAGACTATCTCATATTTTAAAAATCTATTCACATGAAAAGTATGTTAATAAATATAAGAAGTAAATCTCTCTCTCTCTCTATATATATATATATATATATATATGTATATAGGGATTGGATCAAATGAGACCACATTATTAGAGTGAGACAGTGTGAATTAATCCTATCCATATATTTTAAATTTTAGATGGTTGAGATTTGACTGATTTAGTGGCATTTTTTTATTTTAAATCAAATAAGGGCATGTTGGTTATTTTCTTATTAGTAGTTTTCAGCCCCAAATGGTAACTTCTCCCAAATCCCCCAAATCCATTAATTTTCCACACAAATCCGTTCCTCCCCTAAATCCCACCGCCGGAGCACCATCGGGCCACGAGCCGCTGTAAGTACGGAACATAGCAATTAGGGAAGGAGATAATACATAAGCGACATCGTAGGTTTTTCGTTAATGTCAATAGAGATTGAGTAAAAGTTTCTCGCACTTCTAGAAATCTGGATGGTTGTATTGGTTTTTTATTTTATTTATGTGTTTTTTTCTTTGTAATGTCAATTTTATATATTATATGCATATATCTTACTGCTAATATTTGCAAAAAGTTACGCGTATGTCTTGTGTTTTTTTTTTTTTTTTTTTTTTGAGAAAGGCGTATGTCTTGTGTTTACTTATTAAAGGATTTGAACTTTTACATTTGAAAAACTAAAAATCCATTTCCTATGATTGCATCTACGTGTTCGGTGATGGTGGTTAAACTTTTGTTAATGGATGTTCTAGGTTTTTTTCTAGTTGAGGAAGATGAATTATGGTTTATATGTTCAATGTATACTTATATTTTATTATAGATTCTCTGTATACTTATATGTTTTTTTTATGTATACTTATATGTGTTTCGTTGTATAAGTAGTTAATATTTGGTGTATGTATTTATGTTGCTATATACTTATGCATTTTGTTGTATATTTATATGTGTTTTGATGTATACTTATATGTATTTTGTTGTATATCTATATTTGTCGGTGTTGTAAAAATCGGCTGGCGGCCGCTAGCGCTAGCGCCCCTAGCCGATGATTTTGCCCAACTCGCCCAAAAAAATCGTTTTGGCAAAAATCGGGACTAGCGGCACCAAATCGGAGCTAGGCGCTCTCCCAGCGCCAAAAATCGGGCCTAGGCGCCCGACTCAGAGGGCTAAAGGCTGTCTAAGGCGGGAAAATCGGCCAAAAATAAAAAAAAATGAAAAAAATAAAAAATAGTCTTATTCCTGGCGGCGGTCAGGCGCTAGCGCTGGTCAACCGCCCGACTAGCGCTAGCGATTTCTCGCAACCATGATATTTGTTGAAAAAGTATGAGAGTTTTGTTGTATACTTATATGTATTTTGGTGCTTATTTATTTAATTTTTACGTATATTTTTTTATATATTGTCTTATTTGACACATTATTTTTTATTTTTTATGTCAGATTTGGTGTTTTGTTAATCATAGCTAAAAAGGGTAGAAAAGTGGACAACACGTCGGCGACTATATACATAGTACCGATTTTATTGTATAGTTAGACATAGTTTTGTATAGATAATCGATTTTATTATATAGTTAGACATAGTTTCTTTGTATAGATAATCCGATTTTATTGTATAGTTAGATATAGCTTTGTATAGATAGTCTCGATTATTGTATAACATAGTTTCTTGTATACATAACTTGATTTTATTGTATATTTAGACATAGTTAATCGTATAATAATTTAGTTAATTGATTTGTTTCGATTAGTTGTTGATTTTTTAATTATTGGTATTTGGTATACCGTAATAAATCGTAATTATTGGTTTGCCCGAATAATCTTGTTAATTGATTCCTTAATTCACGATCCCCACATGTTTTTGTTTGACAATTGTAATATGCAAGACAAATATGTTAAATATACAACTTAATAGTATTAAATATACATAAATGTATATTAAATATACAAGACAATAATGAGCGTGATTTTCCTCTCCCTATAATCGATTTTACTTAATCCACGGCCCCCACATGTTAACTAGCGTGATTCTCTCTCTCTCTCTCTCTCTCTCTCTCTCTCTCTCTCTCTCTCTCTCTCTCTCTCTCTCTCTCTCTCTCTATAATCGATTCCTTGATTCACGGTCTCCACATGTTTTTGTTTGACCATTTTATGCGTAAAATTATGCTAAACATACAAGAAAATAGTGTTAAGTATACATCAAATATATGATAGGTGTACATCATCTTTTGCATGGCAGAGCACATTCGTAATTTTTCTCTCCAGTAGCGATTTCCTCATAATTTTCTCTCTCTCACGTGATTTTCTCTCTCCTAATAATCGATTCCATATTTGGATGGTCCCTCACTTGGTTAATTTGACAATTATACCCTTATTTTGCCTTAATTAAATATTTAATGTAATTTTAACCCCTATTTATCTTAGCCATTGATATAGATAATGGAGGGTTGAGATAGTCCACACTGGCTCACTATAAAATGTGGTCTCATTGGACCTCCCTTTATATATGCATATTAAATAAAAATGTGTTTCTTCTTACATGAATATATATAATTATAATGTTATGTATGTATATATATTATATATAAATAATATTTGGATACATATTTTGAGATATTTTTTTCAAATAAATATTTTTTTGAGTAAATTTAATCAACTTAAATACAATTCTATATAATTATGAAGAAATGAAATAAGCTCAAATATCAACTATACATGTATTATAGATAGTCAAAATACATTAATATACAAATAGATGTCGAGTTGCTCATATGCATAATTTTTAAAGTCCATTATAAAATAATGAGTAAATGTATCATATATTTTCTTTTATTTATTATGTGTATTTTTTTATTTTATATATGTAATATAGACGCCGATAGAAAACATGATAAAGTTTCATTGATAAAAGTCGCTAAGTTAAAGTCGATAAACAAGAAAGAAGTTTGGCTATATTACAATATTAAGCTAAAGTAGATTTTTATGTGTGTTACAAGGAAGATAACTAGATATTTATAGATCCTATCGGACCTTAATAGATACAAAAAAATCTGTCAAATGTACACCAACCGGACTTTGAAATATTCCTCTAACAAATCAATGTACTATGAAGCATATGATGGTGCCATCGTAGGATGATCAATGGTGTTCTTTGAATGTATCAAGATTTCTTTGCATGTGATTAGTATTTTGAATTCTTCCATTACTCTCCCTCAATTCGAACTCGGATAAGCTCATCACTTTAAGTTTGTGCGTGTCCGGTGAAGAATTGCATGCTCAATGGCTTAGTGAAAACATCTACTATTTGATCTCGCACTAGGAACATGTCCGATGTCAATCATTTGGGCGCAACCTTCTCTCTCACAAAATGAAAATCCGATTCCACATGTTTAGTTCGACCATATAAAACAGATTGGATGCCATGGCAATTGCACTTAGATTGTCAACCCAAATGACAGGCTTTGGATCTTTAAACAAATTCAACTCTAAAAGTACCCCTTTAATCCATATAATTTCGAACATGCATGATCAAGGCTCTTGTATTCCGCCTCAAAGATCGGGACGGGAAACATACGATTGCTTTCTAGAGCTCCAAGACACCAAATTTCCTCCCAAGTAAACACAAAAACCACTTACAAACCTTCTATCATCAGGATCAACTGCTCAATCTGAATAAGGAAAACCAACTAAATTCAAATGAGTTGATTTGGTGATATGAAGGCCATAACTGCATGTCCCAGCAACATATCGAAGAATTCGCTTAACAGCCTTCCAGTGATGGTCAAGAGGAAGAGACATGAACTGGCTAACTTTGTTGACATAATAGGCAATTGATGGCCTTGTAATAGTTAAATATTGTAATCCTACTATATCACTTCTATACAAGGTGCCATCAATGGTTGGATCTCCTGTATACTTACTGAGAGAGGAGTTAGTGATCATAGGAGTACCATAAGCTTTAGCATTGGCCATATGTAGCTTGGACAACAAGTCCTCAACATATTTCTTTTGAGACAATAAAAGACCTTCAGAGATTCTATGAATCTCCATTCCCAGAAAGTGATGTAATTCTCCCTAATCTTTGAGAGAAAAATGTTGTCCAAGTTGATCAATAACTTGATTAACTTCCATTAGATTATTACCACTAACCAATATATATATATACCGCATATCAAAATTGTCAAACAAAAACATGTAGAGACCGTGAATTAAGGAATCAATTACATGACAAATGACTAATCTATCTTTATTCGAATTAAAAATAAATAAAAAACGCGAAAATTCAATTAAATGTCACCTTTGAAAAAATTAAATAAATGGATAGAACTAATCTAAGGAGAGTAGTCTTATTTAAACTATATTATATATATATATAGTCGAGTCCAAATTTCTTCGCGAAAGCGTAATGAATTGCCCTCATACGGCCGCCAACAACCCCGCCTCAAAAGCAAATCCCGAACCACATCATTTCACAAAGCAACCGCATGAAAAAAACCTCTCGATTTCGAAATACCCGGAGCCGTGAGACGCCTGCGCGGCCCAAGCACTACCGTCCGTGACAAAACTGACTTTAAGAAAGTTGTTTTGGTAGAAGTTTTAAAAAAATTAAAAACTCCAAAACAAACTTTTGTAAAGTGTTTTCACTGAAGGTTGAGACTTCGAGGGTAAAGAGACATAAGCCGTAACATCCCTCCTACTATCATTGATGCATCCGAGAAGGAGATGAGCCAAGCCACTAGGACTCATCCAAAATGTGCTTGCGTCGTCGTTCGCTCGCACGAAACGTCGAACGCTTGATTAGGGGCAAATAGAGGCGAGGACTCATACCCCGGGGTTTTCCATATCCAGAGATCGAGCACACGTCACCATGGTCCAACATCCCAAGCATGCATAGACACGCATGAGATAATTTTGTCCGCAAAGAGCCATTCGGGGCTCAATTTTGAATAATGTCGAATTATAGTCGACAACGGACTTGAAGTCCCGCAATCTCGATTGTTGCAAGTCATATATATCTCACAGGTGAGACACAATGGACTAATCTCAACCATCCTCACTATTAATCAATGGGTGTGATTTAATGGATAAAAATTATATTAAAACATTAATTTAATCAACATAAGGGTAATTGGGTAAAATAACATAACAAGGTAGTTACAAAAATGGAATCTATTTCTCTCTCATGCATCTCTCCTCTCACGTGTCTCCCTCTCCTCTCTCTCTCTCTCTCTCTCTCTCTCTCTCCCTCTCTCACAATTCCACCATTAACGCAAATTTGAAGAACTCGAATCGTGAAAAAAAAAAGCGTTGAAGAAGATGCGCTTATGTTCGAATCATGATGCTTGATGAATCATCGGTCATAGAAAAAACTCTACCCAACAACATCAATGGTGTAGACATCGATGGGGAACTCGAAACCGACCATTAATATCAACTCTTAAAAGCGTAATTTTCACGAATAAGACGATGCATAGATACTTATGAAATGATATATAAATACTTATGAAACGTCGCATAGATACCTATGAAACGATACATATATCGTAGGATATTACATATTTGAAAATATGCAACAAAAATCAACTAAATATGCATTATCTAAAAACTATCTATGCGTAAAAAACTAATATGTAGTACAAGATACCCAACTATGCAAGACGTCATAAACTATGCAACAAAATCAACTAACTATGCATTATCTAGAATCTATCCATGCATTGTGGAATAACTAAATATGCAAAGACATTATGTAACATCCCATTTTTATAATTTCCAAAAGCAACATTTCATTTTCATAACTAAATATACATTATATTGAACCTATTTATGCGGTGTAGAATAACTAAATATGCATTATGCTATATTCAATTATGTCTTATTTTCGTAAAAAAGTGCCAACAAAATAACTAAATATGCATTATTTGATGTCTAATTATAAGAGAAGAACCCTAACTATCTTTGTAAAATAAAAATATTTGAAAAAAATAGCTTCCTTAAATTACGCCATAAAATCAAGCAGTTTCAATCTCGGACCCAAAACCCGTTGGGACCACTAATTTGAATTACAAATTACAACCTTACCCTTAAAATCAGCGAAAATTAGGAAAATAATTAAAAAAAAACTGAATTAATCACATCCCTTTATTTTTTAAGATCAATGAGTAAGATGTGTCCACACTGTCTCACCTAGGGAGGGTGGTCTCATTCAACAAATCCTATATATATATATATATATATATATATTTCTTGTAAGAAGCTATTATAAAACAAGAAACAACAAATAAAATGTCAAAACATAAAAACGAAGAAAAGAACTGTGGTTCATGAATTTACCTTCTCCGTTATCAATAACTATCATTTCTGATTTCCTTCGAAATCCAGCGCAGGCTTTTCTTCTCTGCTTAGCAACTAGCAAGCGCCATGATTAGCGTTCTTGCTCGGGTATTTTTACTTTTCATACATGATCAGAATTATCCCAATTATTTTTAAACTTATGTGTGTACATATATGCGCAGGAGCGTCTATTAGGCGCCGCACTGGGGAGCTTTTTATCTGGAGTGGTGATTTTTGAGCAACGTAGAAGCATTTATAAATCCATTTCTGATACTCAACCTCAGGTAATTTTTCTTCTGTTAAATTTCTCAAACTTTGTATGGTTATTTGTTGTCCCCAAACCCTAATTATGTATTGCATATGATTGGTTGATTAGTATTGTTGCCTGATGCCTCATCTTCGCGTAGTTTAGTGTGCAATTGCGGAATTTCGTGAATATCAGTAGTTGTGAACAATCTTCATTTGAGGTCTTTATTTTAACATTTGATGCAATTGTATCGAAAAGGAACGGAATTGAACTTTTTAATTACTTTCAGTTTTAGTTCAAACAAAATTTCAAGTATTATGTACACTTTTTGGATGGTTTTGTTGGATGATTATTATACAAAATTTGCCAGAAGAAAGAGGCCTTCCTTCAATTTTTCAAGAATATTGTGCAAACATTTACTACACTTGTACACTGAAGCAGCCTGGTCAATAAATCCTAGTTTGGGTTGGTGGTTGTGTGGAGGAGTGGTGTTGTGGATGGAGGAGGTTAATCATTTTTGTTTTTCTGGAAAATGTACCTTTGTGCAGATCTAGAGACAAAATTGTACAATAGTTCTTGGTACTGTTAATTGTCACTGAGAAAAATGTTTACCTCAGATTGGTTAAGGTATATGCTGTTCAACAATCAAAAGACAACAATTAACTATTGTGTGAGTAATCAAAAAAATGTTTTATATCAAGTGAGAATACTTGTTTGAGCATTTGTTGTTGATTACATGCATATGTGTATGTCGTTTATCATCAGATGATGCTTATGCTGTTGATCAATGTAAGAGTACATACAACTGTGATAACTTCAGGTCGGGGTAGAATTGAATTTCGTTTCATTTTCTGCGGAAGGAGGAGGAGGTGACAATGACAAGTAAACACCTATTTGATTAGATTACTGAATTTTGAAAAGTAAAATATTCCGTATGTTAATATATAATATGCAAACGACTGTATACTCAATTAAGAGGCATATGTTGTTTGGTACTTATCACTTGTGGTGGGAACATATTATTGACAAAATTTGAGTCAAAGAGCCCATGTAAATAATGTTGATGACGGCTATACTGGCACAACCTTGAAAAACAGGATCATTCTGTTTCTCCTTTGAAAGGAAGGGTAGCCCATCATTGTTGTTTCATAAAGAGATTTCTATACATAGTCTGAAGAAAGTTCCAGAGGTCTGCAGGCTTTTGTAACTCTCCCATGAATCAAAGAAAGGGAAGATTATACGGAATAAGTAGTAAATTAGTTCTGTAAAAAGCTTGAGGGCCTACAACATGACTTACCTAAGATATTCTCTGCCACTTATGTATATATATTAATATCTATAAGATTTTTCAGAACTGAAACTGTTGTGGTTTTACATCTAAGCGAGGTAACTTTTTCAAAGATCAGTAGAACCAAGGTTAATTCCTTGGTAATTAGATTCTTCAATTTTGTGGCTTTATTTGGTGTTTATGGGACAGTGTAAATATCCGGAATATAAAGAAAATAGTTGTTATAACCAAGGATTTGCTATAATTTTGTCTTCTGGGGTAAATTAGTTTTGCCGTCTGGGTCTACTTTTCACCATGTTGACTTCTGAATTGCAGGTACAAATATTCTTAAAATAATCTAATTAGTAGACTAGTCCAGCTGAAATGTCACCTGCCTATTGTCTGTAACTCATACTGTCACTTGTATAAAGAAGTGTTTGAAACTTACAACTGATTTCTCCCTCATCCATGATCTTGCATAATGAGAAGCAAAGGATCCCTGCATGGTTTATCGATGATTAGTAGGAAAAGCTTTGAATTCATAAAACATGAAAAGATAAGAATATTATAAATATGGTCATAAAACTTTATGAGTTTTATTTACAGAGGAAGCACATGCTTTGCCTTCCAGTCTTGTATTGACTTCTACCATCCAAGATCATGAGCTTGAGAACAATGAAGCTTAAATAAACAGTAGGAATCAGATGACCTTGTTTTCTCTGACCTCCCTAATTCTTTATAATTTGCTAACAGTTAGGGACCTCCCTACCTCAGTATTTGCTGTTCAATTTGAGCATTTACACTCCTGGATATGGAACTGTGGTTTTCTTTATGGTTATAATTTAAGCCACTTATCTCAATAGTCAATCTCATATCTTAAGAGCCAACGTTAGTACCAGTTTTTCCTATATTTAGCTTGTCCTTCCTTCTCAATTGCTTGTCTTGTCAACACCGTTACAAAATTATCTGCATTCACAAATGGGCGCAAAAAAAAAAAAAAAACATAAGGTGTCATACAAGAAATGACACATAATATAGTGTAAATTTAGTTACTATAGAAAAGGAAATCTCCTTTGTTAAGCATACACCTACGTCATCATATTTAATTTTTTGGAAATTTCAGTGAGGAAAGTCAGAAACATTGTCAAAAATCATGCTGAAACTACCAACACGGTTGTCAGTATAGATGGAGGAACACAGAAATGGATATGGCAAAGAGGATGGGACAAAGTGTAAGAGAATGTTACGCCTAGGAAACTGGTTAAATAACAATAAAGGAAAAAATGTTGAAATGGGGTTGCGGTTTGGTTATAACTACACTTCTGTTATACAACCTTTTTGGGTTATTAGGTAGCTCCTTTTGAGAGTGTCACTGGTAAAGTGTGGGAAAGGAGACACTAAGCAGTCGTGTTGAACTTTCAGGTACTACCTGAATGTTGTCTGCTGGTCACTGTTATCATAGATATATCTTATGTTAAATAATACTTTTATGATAATGTGTTGAAGGATTGGTCACGTATTGTAGTCCTGCGAATTTAGGCCTGGGGTGATCTTAGTTTTGGAAGGGGAATTCGTTACAATACTAAAAACACAGGCAATTAATAATACTATTGCTGACATCAGTTCTTATTTGTTTGAATATTCCTAGAAACATTTATTACCATGTAGAAAGATTCTGGGTATTGTTTTTCTTTTTTTTTTTCTTGTGATGTTCTTTTCTGAGGTTCCCTGGATTAAAATCTTGAAAACGTAGGTTAATTCCTGATAATGTTGAGCAAGAAAACGCCGTACAAGAAACAGCGACAAGTTGATACTCATATAATGTTCAAAAGTTATTAGGCTCCTTTTCCAAATTAAGGCTGAATTTTGGCAATGGACTTTGAGCGTGCTTTAAAGTTTCTTGTATTTTATATGCTTCAAACTTATTGCAGCATACTTCAACTTTTAAACTTTGAAAGTTGTCATTATCATCAATTAAAAGTTCACAGAGATGATGAATTTCTTTCTTGCCTTCTTGTGATACAAAGAGTGATTCTTGTTCCTATATAATCAGAAGTTTCTTTTTCAAAATATTTCAGCCAAGAAAGCCTATATTTGGAAGAAGCTCCCGCCTGGACTTTGCTCACATATGGAACAAATCTGTGGACAATACATTTGGACATATTATTGAGTCTCTCAGCTCGAGCGGATGGTAGGAATATTTCCATAATCTAACCAATGCATGAAGGTTGTTTCATTTTATCCAATCATACATAGCATGGCCTTCCCATGTGTATGTTTATGATTCATCAGGGCCAAACACCGGCTTTTCTTGCTTGATGGCCGACAGCATTTACTTCTTGTTTCGAGTAAAAAGAATAAGATCTATAAACTGAATATTTTTGAGATAACTGTTCCATTATATTAGCACCATGAGAAGCTAGTCTAGAATCTTAATATCTTTTAGCCTCACCCATCTCCTTTTCTGGAACTCTCAATTAGTTTCTCTATTTTTCTGGTTTTCCTTTAATAGGGCGGCATATGCACTTTATTTATCGATACAAGACTCTGCGATTGTGATTGAAACTATACTTCTCATTAGCCTCGTCGATGCATTAACTAATTTAGCAATATGCCCATTACTGTTGCGTATCCGAGCCATATAAACATTTCAAGCCCAAGTTTTCAAGTTAGCTTGTGAAGCCTCATGGTTTTGGTTACAAACAATTTCTTAATTTGCATGAGTTTAGTGCAACTCTCAAGCACATCTCTTTCATGAAATTAAATACATCTTTGTTTTAGTCCAAGTGTCACCGCCTGATGAGTCATGTGTAAGTCGTGATATGATAACATCTTTGGACATGTAGATTGATGTTAGAATACTGAAAAAATGAGTATATAGGGTAATAGATATCTAGAAATATAAACGAGATCTCCTATTTTATATAGTGTTTTAGTATTTTAGTAACCAAGTGAATCCCGTGTATAAGATGATTTCATTATTGTACCACGTGGCATATACTGATGTATTGAAACAAAACACCCGATAAAGTACCATAGGGAATATGAGTTCGAACTGCTATGTATCAAAAAATGAAGAGGCCAGGGGTGGATGAGAAATGCTCGAACCACATCCTCACGCCACTCCGCTCATCACATTACACCTCCACTTGCTGCTGGGGATTGGCTCTCCGTGAGTTGAGCCGCCTCTTGATCACCACATAGTAAACTCCTGCTGTGATGATGCAAGCAAAAATAAATACTAAAGGAATCCCGACTATGCCACCGGCCGTCAGCCCTTTCCCACCGCGGATGCGCTCTCATGGGCTGGAGTCGACTGCACGGTGGCAGCGGCTAAAGGTAGAGGCGAACAGTCTGATGAACCACACGGGCTGTTCATGCTCGGTTGTTGTGTGTTGGGGTTGAAGAATGTGTATGCTGCTGGGGAAAGGGCCATGGGGCTTTCGTTGTCGAGGCCGTGAGCTCGGTTTTCAGCATTGGTAACAGAGATGATGGAGAGAATGGCAAAGATGAGCAAGGGGGCCATTATAGTGTTTCACGTTTTCTGGGTTTTCTTCAAGTGCTTGCTTGTTTGAATTTAGGCTTGTGCTTTTTATAGGGTCATGTGATATATCATATAATGTGGGTTGTTGCTTGTAATTGAATCTTGAAAATGATGGGTATTGATGATGTTCACATTTTCCCTGTTATCCCTTCATGTAAAACTTTTGTGCATGCCCCTGAATTTATTCATGAATTTGCTCTAAAAATACTATGTTTTATTGGTTAATCCTTCACCGTTTTAATCTCTTCTCTTTGATTCAGTAATATATAGGGGTGTAAACGAGTAGAGTCGAGCCGAACATAATACAACTCAAGCTTGTTTGAATTTTAACTGAGTTTCCAAAATTAACAATCGATCTCGAATCGAGTAGCTTGGTTCTTTTTCAGCTCTAGTAATATGTATACATTTCATTATATATAGTAAACTTTTGTTTGTAAATAGCCTACTTCTTTTTTCCAAACACTAAAAATAAGTTATTAAAAACTTGATGAGTTTAGAGGTGATTATGTATGAATACTTACAAGATGACAAACAAAGCTTTGAGTATGAAAAAGAAGCTAATTAGTGTAATTTGACTAAATATTATTCTTTGTTTATTTCTTTTATGTTTCTCTTTTTAGTAGTTTTGCAGCTCACTAGACACAAGTAGAGTAAAAGTAAAACTGAAAAAATTGTAAGACAGTGAGCAGGCATGTGGATTGTGGAATGATGAATTTGTCCAGCAAAATTATGAAATTGTGTCCCAAGAGTGGCACTGAGAATCATGTGCCTCTTTATTTTAGAAACTTGTGGGGACTTGGATTGCAATTAAACATACCTTAACTCCTTAATTAAACAACTAATAATGCAATTAATTCTACTTATGAAAGTATGACTTAAAAGAAAAAGAAAGAAGTATTTGTAATCAACTAATCATATTTTAATCAACACTAGTTAAGGGGCTTTGTTAAAAATTCTGTCTAGCCTGAATGCTGAATAGTCTCTCAGATAGGCGCTAGGCCTCTTTTGTTCTCCTAGATTTCTTTTCGATTAGGCCTCCGTAACTCTGTCCAGTCAGTCCCGCCTACCACCGCCTAGTTTTCGCCTATGGCGCTAGACTCCAATCTGACCCGACTAGCGCCTAGCGCTTTTGAAAGACTTGGTTCAGGGGACTAATTTAGAAAATTATATAAAAAAATAAATAAAGAATGCCTAAAAATGAGAAATTTGTATAAAACGTACTAAAAAAAAAAAGGTTGATAGGAAATTCCACTTTTCTGTTGATTATGGATAAATGTGTAGAATTTTGTATGTGGGAATGTATGATTAATAATCATTTATTTTCAGTGGTGCAAATTTGTTAATTTTATTCCGGAGTATAATTCAATTTGGTAAAGGATTTGGGTGCGTGATGTCTGCTTTGGCATCCACGATGTAGTTGTTCGAATATCTCTGGTAATGATTTACATGGTGGAGGAGAACTTCTTGTGTGGTGACTCGATTTTCGGTTTTGACCCAATGACGACGACTAGTTGAGGATAACCCGCGCTTCACATCCTCTACGGTTCTAGGGCAAGGGTGACCTTAGGAAAACAGAAAGTTCTGGCGTAGCTTAAAGAACCAGCAAAGTGTTTTTAAATGCAAGTAATTAATGGTGTGCAATTATAAGTGGCTAATTGCAGCAGCCCTATTAATGCAAATTCCTTATCTCACCATTCCACATATTATCATAATGTTGCAAACGCATGCTAAAGTAAATATCACCAGTCTCTTCCCACCCCTAAGTTCTATATTTCAGATTTTATTTTGTTGAGGTACGACAATATTTATTGTTCACATTCAAATATTATTCAATAAAACGTATTGTATATATTTAACGTGTATGTTTAATATTAAATATAAAAATAAAATAAATTATAATACAAGATCCAAGCCAATGGCAGAACAAACACATGGAAATGGGGTGATCCGTATGAGAAAAATAAAAATAAGTCATATAAACTCTAGTTTGTTTTTCTTAATTAGTTTTGCAAAGAGTTCATAAATAAATCTCACAAGTTCTATTTAATGCACCTCAAAAGTCACAAGATTTTTGCCAAGAGGGGATTGAAAAACCCTGAGGTCACATGAACAGGACATGTTTGTATAAAACAAGATATATTGAAATTTGAGTACAATTTCTGATCAAGAATCATAACGATAACATCGCAAAGCATATTTGAGTTTGTCGGTCTCAAAAAACCCTCGAGTTTAGAAAAAAAAATACATATGTATGAAAATATCCGAAAAATTAATTAATTTTTTCACTAGGTGTGTTTGGCAAAAAGAATTGTTTAGATAAATTGATGTCTTGTAAGATGAATACATCACATGGAATTGTAATATGAATATTGCAAAAGTAGGTGAATACATCACATGGAATGAAAGTGAGATTAAATGGGCTTTTGTATAACCTAATGTTGAATTTCTTCACCAGGAATGACATGAAGATGATAGAGATACAATATGTGCTTTTATTAATCTGGAATGATTGAACATCAATCAATAGGCGTTATATGATGTGTTGGAATTAAACTTGATTTTGGTTCAAATAATATTGAGCTTAAAAAAACATTTGTGAGTTAAAAGATAAAACAATAGTTCAAGCCCAAAAGGCCCATGTTCTGGGAAACTTTTAGTGGGCTAGATATTTTTTTCTGGAAACTGAAAACTGATCATCAGCAATAATCTGTGACTTATAAGGTAGAGCAGCGGCACTCCGAAAAATTTGAAAATGTGAGGCGTGTTGTAAACACTGCCCTGAGTGTTTTCCTCTGTTTTTACTGAAGAATGAGTTTCTTTTTATAAAACAAAGGCCACAACGTCATGAACCCAAAAAATAGGAACAAAATGTGACCCACTTTGAATTAGCAACTGATAACTTTAGATGAATTTAATCTTATCTCGAAAGTGCCATTAATTGATAGTAAATGCACTCGGTGGGTGTTTTAATAAGACTAAAAATGAGGAACTACATTGACTCATTTTGAATAAAGGAAACTGATGACTTGAGTGACTAAGGCGCGATTGGATATCTTTCATTTTGAAAATTTTTATTTTCTTTAGAGAATAGTGGTAAAAGACATTTTAGAAGAAAAAAGATGAATTTTGATAGTGTGATTGGATGTGAGATGAAAAAGTAATGATGAAAGTCGATTTGATATAAAAATAGTATAATAATGATTGAATATGATTGACAATTAGAAATATGTGAGTGAGTGAGTGAATAGTAAAATTTATGGGAGAATGTGTAATAATAATTAGTTTTTGTGAAAAAATGTGTAGTTGTGATTGATAAGAGAAAAAAACTAGAAAAAGTGAAAGTGAGAGAATAGTATATTTTTAAAATTTTTCATAAACAATCGCATGTTTGGTCGAAAAATATTCTCCGTGAACGAAAATGAAATTCGTTCACATCCAATCACACCCTAAACTTTGAAGCCTTTTAAAAATACACATTATAGAGATAAGGATAAATAGTCCAAGTAATATCACTAATATACAATAATCCCCACATATTTCAAAAGTTGTAAAAAAAAATAAAGAAGTTTTATTGGTGGGTTAAGACGGGGGTAAGAATGCATCGAGACTGGTGTCTTTAGACTATGAACAGCACCTAGAAAGACAAAACATAATATAAAGAGACTTAGTGAAGGTTTTAACTTATACGAACCAAAGACTCTTTATTGCATGTTAGAGATCTTATCCCTCACATTTTACTCTAAAATTTTGTTGTTCAACGCGTTGTTGCGCCAATAGACCGTGCACATGCCTGGTAGTTCATGAATGCTCTAGAGATTTAGCCATAATCTCATAGGAGCGGCCCCACTCCACACTCATATAGGTGATTTCATCAAGTATATTGCTACAATTCAATATACCACCATAAGGGATATGAAATCATTAAATGCTTTTAGGTTATCCTCACATATTTGCAGTCTAGCTCACCACATACGCCTTAGGAAGGGACAAATTAATTTGAGCTAGCAGGACTAACAAGTGACTTGTTATTACCCATATGAACATTATTCATGGATCACCAATCACAAAGTTTGTGTTACTATCACTGTTAATCTCAAATTGACTTAAGTCTCATTCCCCTCAATGTCTCATCAATCATTTTCTACCCAAGGGTTTAGCCAGATGATCTGCCAAGTTCATTTCTGATTTCACATAATCAATCGATATAATTCCATTTTTCAACAGCTATTTCACCATTTCCTGTCTTAGACGTATATGTCTATTTTTACCATTGAATGTTTTATTTTTCGTTATGGCTATTGCCACTTGGCAATTACAATGCATTGACACTAATGGTGTGGGTTTCAAGCTCAAGGGAATACTAGGTAAGAAGTTCCAGAGCAAAGAACTCTGACTCCATAGTAGATTTAACAATAATCGTTTGTTTAGCTGACTTCCATGTCACTACACTACCACCAAGTGTGAATACATAACCACTAGTGGATTTTATCTCATCAGAATCAGAGATCCAATTAGCATCATTGTAACCCTCAAGTACAATGAGAAATCCACTATAAAAAATATCATAGCTCATGGTACCTCTCAAATATCTCATTAGTCTTTCGAAGGCAGCCCAATGATCACTATTGGGATTATGTGTATATCTGCTCAATCTACACACATCATAAGCTATGTCCGGTTGAGAATATTTCATTAAATGCAACAAACTCCCAATAATTTGTGCATACTTAGATTAAGCCACAGGATCACCTTTATTTTTCTTTGGTTGAGTGTTATCATCATAAAGAGTACTCACAGGTTTGACATCAAAGTGTCCAAATTTCTTTAGAAGTTTCTTAACATAATGTTCTTGTATCAACAATATGCCACCATCTTTCCTTATGATTTTAACACCTAACATCACACTTGCTTCACCCATATCTTTCATATCAAATTGTGAAGCAAGAAACTCCTTAGTCTTGTTTATCATATCAAGACTAGTACCAAAAAATTAGCATATCATCCACATATAGGCAAATAATCACACGTTGATCATCAACAAGTTTAATATACACACATCCTGCCTACTTCAATGAAGTAAAACCATCATATATCAAAACTTGATCAAATTTATCATGCCACAGTTTGATTGCTTGTTTTAAACCATATAAGGATTCAAGCAATTTACAAACTTTATTCTCTTGTCCAGAAATTACATAACCTTTAGGTTGTATCATATAAATCTCATCTTCTAAATCACCATTTAAAAGGTTGTTTTAACATCCATTTGGTGAATTGATGCTAAAGTCTGTTAGATAAATGTTTTTATCAAGATTTTGATGATTTTGTTTAAATGAGTTTTTATACCAAAATAATGTTTATAAATGTTGTCAAAATACTACTAAATGATTTAAAATATGTTTACCAATTTTTGGAGCATTTCTTAGAGTTTATTAGTCGATAAAAATTAGACAACACTTTTAATGATTTTGTGTTAATTGTTTTTTTCACCAAAACAATGTTTATAAAATTTGTCCAAATACTCCCAATTGATTTAAAATATTTTTACTAATTTTTTGGAGTATTTCTTGAAGTTTATTTTCGACAATAATCGGACAACATTTCAATTTTGAGGTCACCAGGTCGAGCAAACGGTCGGCCGTACTCAAGAGATGAAAACACAAAAGCAGAATGTCTTGAACTTGAAAATTGAGGAGGGAGGCGGCCGGTCAAGGGTAGGGTCGGCCGACCCTCCGACCGACCGATCGCACCCCCATGACCGGTCGGACCCCGCAACCTATCCTGGATTGCACTATTTTCTTTCAAACGTTCAAAATCTTATACATGGCAACTTGATGCATACTATGTAATTTTGTGAGAGCAAAATTGTGCCATTTGAAATTCTTATCGGCCAAGATTTGCTTTTGATTTTTATACAATATTTCCACATATTGTGATCCTCTTTTTGTAGACAAAAGTGAAGAAGGAGAAGCTATGTCTATGAAGACTCTCCTATAAATAGATGATGATTTGAAGACACAAGATACAACATACAAATATACAATACAACAAGAAATCGCAAAATTCTCAAAGCTTTCATTTTTACATTCTTGTTGTAATAGCCTAAGTTTTTGCACTTGCACAATCTTGAGGTCTAGGCTTTTTGTTCTTGATTACACTTGCGATCAAAGTTTGTATACTTCATTTATTGTTTGTAATCTTGAATTTTTCTATCATCCAAAATAAGATATCCTTGTTAGTGTTCTTGTGGTAAGAACACACTTGGGTGATCTTAGGTGTTGAAGAGTGTGGTACTCTTCATAGGTGTTGAAGGATGTTCACTTGGTTTTATACCATTGATTTGGGCTTCCAAGACTTGAGTTTTGTGTTGTTTTTGAGTATTTTGAGTCATTTGAGTAGCCAAGCCATGTTGAGAGCCAATTATATTGAGTTTATTGTCATAGTAATGAATCGTGTATCAAAAGAAGTACAAACGAGCAAACAAAGAGAGATTGATTTGAAGAAACGTCCAAACGCGTCGAAATTTCCATCACTGGCAGCGTTTCGTATTTTGGCCATAACTCTCTCTACAAAATTGATATTGAGATGATTCAAGTTGCTGCGGAAAGCTAAGAGATAGAGCTACAACTTTGATGAAGGGCTCAAAAGCAAATTCCAACATTTGGTGGGTGAAAAATTCGGGCGGGCGCTGCAGCGCTCGTTAGCCGCAATGCTAGTGATTTCTTGAAGTGTAGTGCTGCAGCGCCGGGTGGATCACTTATGGGAAATTCTTTGGCGCCGTTAGCGCCATTCCGAGCCCCCTAGCTCCGGGGCGGAAATTACTATGTTTCTCCACCTTTTTCTTGGACTTTTGAGGGGCTATAAATACATACATGGGAGGCTTGATCTAGGGTATGGAGGAAAGGTGGGAATACACCCAAGAACACAAGAAATACATCAATTTCATCAAGGAAGAATCAAGGGAAGAATCGGGTCGAATCGGAGCTTGAGGATTGAAGATTAATCGAGAGATTATCCATTTCCTAAGTTTTCTCATTCTTTGTGCTTTAATCTTTCATTTTAGTTTCTTATGAAGATGAACAATTTGTCTATGAGTTGTTTATTTATAATGGGTAGCTAAATTTCTTGTGATTTTAGGGTTTTGGAAGTAGATTAATTGAACTCTTGTTGATTGTTTTAATCTTAATTGAAGTTATTGTCTTGAAGCCTATTTGAGTACTTTGTTCTTATTCTTGTTTTATCATTTGACCAATGATTTAACATGGTTGATATATTGATTCATAATTCGAGAGATGAGTTTCAATATTAGATCTTGAGTACTTGACATGAATATTTGCATAATCGAGAGGTTTGTGAATATTTGTGAGGATATTTGATCTTTTGTGCATTTGGGAGTTGTGTATCTTATGTTGAGTAGAGATACTAGCATAGATATTTCAATCTACACTTTATATACATCTCGAGATGGAGGATAAAATACCGATGTGATCGTCTTATAGGTGTATTGATAATAACTTTGGCTTTGATTAAATCGTAAAACAAGAGGAATATTAATTGAAACCATAACCGGGAATCCATTTCATTTCCCTTGATAATTCCACTATTATTTTCAACTTGTGTTTTTGTGGTTATTCTTGTCTTTTCTTCCACAACAATCATTCAATTTTAATCGTCTAAATAAAAATAAGGCTATCTTAGTTCAATACTTAGCGCATTAATTTATTAGTCTCCGTGGATACGACCTTGCTTACCCTATTCTATAAACTACACCGTACACTTTGCGGTGAAGCTAAAAATAAGGCGAACAAGTTTTTGGCGCCGTTCTTGGGACTAATACAATTTTTGGTGCTAATATTGCGATAGATAGAATTATTCTTAATTTAGACATTTTTTTATTTTTTTCTTTTGTAAATTCTACTTCTACAATGCTTGATTTGTTTCTTTGAATTGGTATAGGTGCACCCGTTCGGATGGAAGAGGCGAAACCATCTTTGGAAGACGCCTCATTTCATTCATGAATCAAACGACTTCATTTATGAGTCAAATAAATTTATTCATGAGGAAATGGGAAATAGCCTTACCAAAAACGAAGCAAAGATGGACAAGATGAAGTTGCAATTGACACAATTGGCCAATACTATGGATTCACAATTGAAAAATCTCGAGACTCAAATGGGCAATTAGTTACAATTGTTGGTGGGCAACATCAAAAGAGCAATTTTTAAGCACCATCAAGCCAACTCGAAGGAACAATCTAGTGTCATTCATCAAAGGAATGATACCGAATACGAGGAGTTGAAGATCCTGGAAGAGCAAGAAAGTTCAGAACCACACACAGATTGTATGTCTATGCACGGTCAAATAGTATGTGGCGCTGAAAAGGAACAAAAACAGACAAGGAACACACAACAACCCAAGCGTGTACGAATGAGCGATTCGTGCGAGATATTATAAGAAAGTTGTTCCAGAACGAGAAAAATACTGATCATACGTATGGAAACGAACAACATACACGTAAACCATATCAGTATATTCCTACGCCAGGACTCAAATCCTTGCTTGGACACCCCAAGTATGCATTATTAGGTGCAAGTAAGGCAAATATGGCACTTGACCATGACCCAAAGCAGCTAATATATGCATTCAAGGGAGGCACCAATTCATACGTCGAGCTATAGACGGTAAATCTAGCGCTTGTTGGGAGGCAACCCAATGGTAACTTCACATTTTTCTTTCTTGAAATTCTATCTTTTCCCTTGTTTCGATATAATTTCATTCAAGTTTGGGGAGAGTTAGTATTTTGATTTGAAATGTGTGAGTATTTTGATTTGAAGTGTGTAAAAAAAAAAAATTGCATTTGTTTGTGTGTTTTCATATAGTTGCATGTAGAGCATTTTAAGTTGCATTTGCATTAGTAGCATGTTTACAGTTTTAGCATGTTTATTGCTTTCATAGATTTTAGGGAGTGAGTTAATCTCTTGATTGTAACTTGTGATTGATTTTGAAAATTTTGTATTGTTTGGAATGAGTTGATTAAGCCATGAATAGATAACATTGAGCATGTTAAGATGGAAAACTTGGTTTGATGCTTTGAATTACATATTTACAAGCCTGTGAGCTTTTGAGCCTTTACTGCTTTCATCATATGCAGTCTTGTTTGTGATTTGAGTGTATCATTCATGTTGTTAGAGTTCTATAACTTGCTCGTATCTCTATCAAAGTCACATGTTGTTTGCGGTGTGAAAATGATTAAGGCCATTTTTGTTAGCCCTTGAGCCTTTTGCTTACCTAGTGATGTTGAAATCCCTAGTTAGCCAACTTGAGCCTATTGCTTAATTGTTGATAGCCACAATTCGAAACTTAACTTGATATATTTGTTACCCTACACTTGAGCGTATAGCATTTGAGTAAAGGGATTAAATGAGGTTGAATTAGTGAAATCAAAATTTTAGAAGATAATGTAGAGTTGGTTAATGGGAACAAAAAGAAAAGAAAAAGGAGATATGAAATGTTGAAAACTCATACAAAAAAAAAAATTGTTCGATGAATGAGTTTTCTTTGAATGAACTTGGAGGTTAAGAATTGTAATGTGAATGGTTGAGATTACAAAATAAAGGGGATGGAGATAAGAAGAGTTGGTGAAAATGAGAGGTGATTTGAGTAGCATATTGAGCTTTAATGTAGATGAATTATATGCTCACCGGCCTATACGCTCGAGTTTGAGTCACTCTATCCATATTTTCCTACCCCAACCAAAGAACCTTCATTACAACCAAAGGAAAAAGTCCTTTTTGATTCACAATTTTGCATACATCCTAGTGGCGGAGATATGAGACGATTTGCAAGCCTATGGTAATTAGTGCAATATTGAATTGAATTGAGCGTAAACACGTCCTATATTCATTCGAGATGAGAGTATACACTTGATCTTTGTGAGGTGTAATTCTTAGCATTTACCATGGTTTCTTTAATATGTGCTCTATGTTAGATGTTTAAGGCTTAGTTAATTCATTGCTTGATACCTACGATGAACAATACAAAATTTTATGGAGTTGTTGTGCATTCTACTTTTCATTATCGCCGGTCATGTTTTGTCTTGTTCTTAAAAGTGTTGGCCGGATGCCAACAGTTTAAGTTTGGGGGTATTTGTTCACTTGGTTTTATACCATTGATTTGGGCTTCCAAGACTTGAGTTTTGTGTTGTTTTTGAGTATTTTCAGTCATTTGAGTAGCCAAGCCATGTTGAGAGCCAATTATATTGAGTTTATTGTCATAGTAATGAATCGTGTATCAAAAGAAGTACAAACGAGCAAACAAAGAGAGATTGATTTGAAGAAACGTCCAAACGCGTCTCGAAATTTCCATCACTGGCAGCGTTTCGTATTTTGGCCATAACTCTCTCTACAAAATTGATATTGAGATGATTCAAGTGGCTATGGAAAGCTAAGAGATAGAGCTACAATTTTGATGAAGGGCTCAAAAGCAAATTCCAACATTTGGTGGGTGAAAAATTCGGGCGGGCGCTGCAGCCTCGTCTGAAACTGCGGCGCCCGTTCTAAACGCAATGCTAGTGATTTCTTGGTGGGCGCTGCAGCTGCGCCAACGCCAGCGGCGCTGCAGCGCCCGGGCGGATCACTTATGGGAAATTGCTGGGCGCCCAGCGCCCATTCCGGCGCGCATGATGCCCAGGGAAATTACTATGTTTATCCACCTTTTTCTTGGACTTTTGAGGGGCTATAAATACATACATGGGAGGCTTGATCTAGGGTATGGAGGAAAGGCTGGGAATACACCCAAGAACACAAGAAATACATCAATTTCATCAAGGAAGAATCAAGGGAAGAATCGGGTCGAATCGGAGCTTAAGGATTGAAGATTAATCGAGAGATTATCCATTTCCCTAAGTTTTCTCATTCTTTGTGCTTTAATCTTTCATTTTAGTTTCTTATGAAGATGAACAATTTGTCTATGAGTTGTTTATTTATAATGGGTAGCTAAATTTCTTGTGATTTCCGGGTTTTGGAAGTAGATTAATTGAACTCTTGTTGATTGTTTTAATCTTAATTGAAGTTATTGTCTTGAAGCCTATTTGAGTACTTTGTTCTTATTCTTGTTTTATCATTTGACCAATGATTTAACATGGTTGATATATTGATTCATAATTCGAGAGATGAGTTTCAATATTAGATCTTGAGTACTTGACATGAATATTTGCATAATCGAGAGGTTTGTGAATATTTGTGAGGATATTTGATCTTTTGTGCATTTGGGAGTTGTGTATCTTATGTTGAGTAGAGATACTAGCATAGATATTTCAATCTACACTTTATATACATCTCGAGATGGAGGATAAAATACCGATGTGATCGTCTTATAGGTGTATTGATAATAACTTTGGCTTTGATTAAATCGTAAAACAAGAGGAATATTAATTGAAACCATAACTTGGGAATCCATTTCATTTCCCTTGATAATTCTACTATTATTTTCAACTTGTGTTTTTGTGGTTATTCTTGTCTTTTCTTCCACAACAATCATTCAATTTTAATCGTCTAAATAAAAATAAGGCTATCTTAGTTCAATACTTAGCGCATTAATTTATTAGTCTCCGTGGATACGACCTTGCTTACCCTATTCTATAAACTACACCGTACACTTGCGGTGAAGCTAAAAATAAGGCGAACAAAGGAAGATTGTGGTAATCTCCTTAAAGGTGTTGTAAGAAGATTGTGGTAATATTCAAAGGTGGTGTTGTATTAATTGTGGTAATTAATAAAATCTTTTTTCTTTTTGAAATCCACTTCGGATATACCGGGGTGGTAGTAGATTAGGCCCTAGGTGGGTTGAACTACTATAAATCATCGAGTGTTGTTTAATTTCGCATTTACATTCTTGTCAATTACGTGTTCATTAGATAAAGAGGCGATTTGCGAAAAATCGGCATAATCTATTCACCCCTAGATTATCGTAGCCACTTGGACTAACAAGTGGTATCAGATCCAAACTCTTTGGCTAGCTCATTTCGAGTAAAGAGGAAAGATCCATGACTACGAACGAAAGCTACCTCACCACCGGCGCCTCCACCAACAAGCCACCACTATTCGACGCCAACAACTACACATTTTGGAAGGACCGTATGGAGTGCTTTCTACAAGGTGTGGATTTGACATTTGGAATGTGGTCATTGAAGGAGTTGATCAACCAATCAAGAAGTTGGAGGGCGACACCACGAATCCTAAACCTTTCAAGGAGTTCGATGAAAATGACAAGAAGGTCTTTCTCTAAACGGTAAGGCTTTAAATATTTTGCATTACTCTCTTACCGCCACCGAGTTAATCGTATAAGAGGCATAAGGTTGGCAATTGAAGTTTAGGAAAAATTAGAAACCATCTATAAGGGCACAAAGAAAGTGAAGCAAGCAAGAAAAACAATGCTTGTGAAAGACTTTGAAAATTTCAATATGCATGATGGTGAAAGCATATCAAAAATGGTGGAAAGGCTTGACAACATTGTCAATCCTCTTGTGGCTCTTGGAAAGGTCATCTCCGAAGAAGACAAGGTGACCAAAGTTTTGAACGCTCTTCCCGGCTCATGGTCCGAAAAGGTGACGGCTATCACGGAAGCACAAAATCTCGAGATACTCAAATTTGATGAGCTCATCGGGAACCTCCTCATCTACGAAGTCTATCTCAAGGAGAGGAAAAATTCCAAACCATCCATCAATCAATCGGGTATGCAAAATATTCCTAAAGGTCTTGCATCTTCTTCTAATAATGTATATTATGATATTGATGATGATGATGAGGAGGCGCCACACTTATTCGTAAATTTGCAAAATTTGTGAATAAAAATAAGACGAGAAAACCGAGAGACAACTCATGTTTTAAATGCGGAAAATCCGGGCACTTCATAGCCGATTGCCCAAAACTCGAGGAAGAGGAACAAAAGAAGAAGCCTTTTCCAAAAAGAAGGCTCTAAATGCGAGAAGTCAAAACTTGGGATGAGCTACTTGAAATAACCGACGAAGAAGGAGAATCCGAACATGGTCTTATGGCCATAGGCGATGAAAATAATGAGTGCGCTCTAACGTTTCATCTTCTTCCTTAGTTGATGATTTGCAATGTGATTTTGATGAATTACAAAATGAGTTTCAAAATTTGATTGTTAAATACAAGACTTTAAAAAAGGAGCATAAAGAGCTTAAATTAGAAAAGGATAAATTGTTTACTTTCTTATGAATCTCTTGATAAAGCTCATGCTATTACTCTTACTAAAGTCCGTACTCTTGAAACCGAAAAACAAATGCTCACAAATGATCTTGAATGTTTGAAAAACGATGTGCATCGTTTTAACTTAAATACGGATAAAGTTACAAAAATTTTAGATGCACAAAGAGGTGAGCATTCTAAATTAGGACTTGGCTATAAACCTTTTCAACCTCTTTCAAAGAAAAAAGACCAAGGTCCGTTTTTGTACGTCTTAGTAGTGCCCATAATCTTATTTGTTTTTATTGTGGTAAAGTTGGTCACTATGTTAGTCATTGTAAATTGAAGAATAATTTTGGCTTTGTTTGGAGACACAAAGGTCTCAAGGCTAACCCCATGGACCCCAAAACTATAGGGCACCTAATAATAATTCTTTTGTAGGTCATAGGGGCTATAACAACTATGGATGATTCAAAATGGCTCGTGGACAGCGGATGTTCACGCCATATGACGAAAAGAGAACGTTTTACCCACATCAAGCTCCAAGAAGAGGGTATGGTTATGTTCGCAATGGCAAATGAAGAATTCTTGGAAATGGAGAAATTGGTAACTCTTCTTTCTCTCTTAGTAATGTTCTTTTAGTAGAAGGGCTTAAGTTTAATTTGATAAGTGTTAGCCAACTTTGTAATTCAAATTATAATGTTGTTTTTAATAAAGAAAAATGCCTTATTTCCAAAAATGATAAAATTATTTGTGAAGCAATTAGAAAAGGCAATCTTTACAAAATTTGTACAAGTGATTTGGTTAGTCAAAATGTTTCTTGTCTTGTCGCCAATAATGATTTGATTAGTTTATGGCATAGACGACTTGGACATGTTGGATATAAAAATTTGCAAACTATTTACAAAAACCAACATGTAAAAGGACTACCCAAATTGAATTTTGAAAATCTTGACTTATGTGACACTTGTCAAAAGAACAAATTAGTTAAGAGTAGTATTAAGCCAAAAATGAAATTTCCACAACCAAGCCTCTACAACTTGTCCATTTAGATTTGTATGGGGATATTGGTACGGCAAGTCTAAGTGGAAAATATTACACTTTTGTTATGGTTGATGATTTTTCTAGATATACTTGGGCTCTATTTCTTACAAATAAAAGCGATGTCGTTAATGAGTTTGTTAAGTTGTGTAGACTTATTGAGAATGAAAAGGAAGATACTATTAAGTCTATTCAAGTGACCGAGGTGGAGAATTTAGAGTCTTTTGTGAAACCAAGGGATATAGTCACAATTTTTCGGCTCAAGGACACCTCAACAAAATGGAGTAGCCGAAAGGAAGAATTGAACACTTCAAGAAATGAGTCGGTCCATGCTCAATGAATTCTCACTTCCAAAATATTTTTGGGCGAAGCCATAAGTACCGCTTGCTATGTCGTTAATCGAGTTTATATTCGTCCTAAAATGAATAAAACTCCATATGAGCTTTGGAAAAGAAGAACTCTAAATATTAGCTATTTCAAAATATTTGGATGTAAATGTTTTATTTTGAATACTAAGGATCAATTGGACAAACTTGATCCTAAGGCCGATGAAGGAAAAATTATGGGGTATTCAACCAAGAGAAAAGCATATTGGGTTTACAATAAGACTAGTGGGGTTGTTGAAGAATCCATCCATGTCAAATTCAATGAAGCTTGGTGTTGAAAGGATACCCCGATGATGAAAGTGATGAAGAGGATATTGTTGAACCCATTGTTCAAGATGATACTCAAAATGATCAACCTTCAAGCTCAAATGTTCCTCAAGAAGATAAAGGTGATACCGGATCTTCCCGTAGCATTGAAATTTAAGGAGATCACCCAAAAGATCTTATTATTGGTGATCCCCTTGATAAAATAATGACCGAGTAAAATTCGCAGGGAAAGCTCTTATATCTCAAAAAGAGCCTAAAAATGCTAAGGAAGCTATTGAAGATGAAGATTGGTTTTTAGAAATGCAAGAGGAGTTAAATCAATTTGAAAGAAATGATGTATGGGAATTAGTACATTGTCCTCCATCTCAAACCATTATTGGCACAAAATGGGTATTTCGGAAAAAGCTCGATGACCAAGGCAATATTGTTCGAAACAAAGCAAGGTTAGTACATAGTAGCTCAAGGTTATTGTCAAGAAGAAGGTATTTATTATGATGAAACATTTGCACCCGTAGCATGATTAGAAGCTATTCGTATTTTACTTGCCTATTCTTATTTTAAAAATCTCAAGCTTTACCAAATGGATGTAAAATCCGCATTCTTAAATGGTCTTATTCAAGAAGAAGTTTATGTAAAACAACCTCAGGGGTTTGAAAATTTTTCTAGGCCTAATGATGTTTATAAACTTAAAAGGCTTTGCATGGTTTGAAACAAGCACCCGTGCATGGTATGATAGACTTAGCTTTTTCTTTTACAAAATGGTTTTACAAGAGGTAAAGTTGATACTACTCTCTTTGTTTTTGAAAAAGGGCAAGATTGCTTATTAGTGCAAATTTATGTTGATGATATTATTTTTGGTGCTACTAATGAATCCTTGTGCAAGAAATTTTCTAAGTCAATGCTGATGTGAATTTGAAATGAGCATGATGGGGAGCTCAACTTCTTCCTTGGACTTCAAATCAAGCAATGCCAAGAAAGGAATTTATATTTCACAATCAAAATATACAAAAGAACTTTTGAAGAAGTTCGACATTGAAGAAGGAAGAACCGTCTCTACCCCAATGGCAACAAACGTCAAGATTGGCAAAGATGAAAAAGGCAAGCGGTTGATGAATCCAAATATCGAGGTATGATTGGTAGTTTACTTTATTTAACCGCAAGTAGACCGGATATTCTTCATGTTGTATGCCTATGTGCTCGTTTTCAAAGCAATTCCAAAGAATCTCATATGAGTGCCGTTAAAAGGATTTTTCGATATTTGAAAGGCACTATTCAATATGGTTTATTTTATCCAAATAATGAAAATTTTTCTCTTAAAGGTTATAGTGATTCGGATTATGCGGGGAAATCGATGATCATAAAAGTACTTACGGATCATGTCAATTTCTAGGTGATTGCCTAGTTTCTTAGTTTTCAAAGAAACAAAATTGTGTTTCACTTTCAACGGCGAAGCGAATATATTCTCTTGACTTTTTGTTGTACTCAACTCCTTTGGATGAAACAAACCTTAGCGGATTACAAATGTTCTTTTGAAAATGTTCATATCTATTGTGATAATATATCCGCTATAAATATTGCTCAAAACTCGTTTCATCATAACCGTAACTAAACATATTGAGATTCGACATCATTTTCTAAGGGATTGTGTTTCAAAACGAAAAATCGAGATATTTTTGTACCATCTCAAGATCAATTGGCGGATATTTTTACAAAACCGCTATCTCCGAGACTTTTGCCTCTATACGAGCTCGGTTAGGTATAATGCATATTGAATGAGGTTTACGTTTTTATTTTGCACGTTTTTAAAACCTAGGGGCGAAAATTTGGATTTTTGGTTGAAAATTCGGATTTTGGAAAATAAGTTGAGACAGTGGGGTGGCTGGGGTGAGGGAAACAGGTCGGACCTCACCTCGACAGTCGCCCTCACCGTCGGCCGGTCGCCCATGCGCCAATTTTTGGTTTAAAACGCCTCTGTCTTGTTGACTTAGCCATTTGGCTCAAAATGTTCATTTTTCGTCCCTTCGCCAAATGCACACAAATTTCACTTCAAATTTGTTTTCTTGCATACATTTCATATCTTGGACTTAATGAGGATCGATTATCATCATCATTGCTTGTCTTTCTGGATTGAATGGTAAGAATTATACTTCATTTGCTCAATTGGGTTGAACCCTGAGTTTTTGGCTTATTTGCAATTTGATTGATGGAAGTTTCATATGATTGGGATGAGCTTGTTAATTATGATGTATTGAATGGTGTTTGAACTGATTTGGTAATGAAAAGTTTTGGCTTGATTCATTTACAAGGGCCTCATACAACAACTTCTTTTATTTTTCACGCCCACAAAGTGTTCGATGAATTGTCGCAAAGAAAATTTCAACTTATACATGACTCTTATGCTTTCAAAAGTCTTATATATTTATTGAGATCATGTCTTGACACTCAAATGAGCTTTTGCAAATCAAATGATCATTTTTTCCTTTTATTTGGAATTTAAGCTTCAATTTTCAAAACGCCCGATAAATCGATAAAATTGCGCACTTTGATATAATTGTATGATGTTTTTATCGTGCTAACACTCTTTTTGATGATTCCAAAGGGGGAGAAACAAGAAAAACGCTCATATGCTCAAAGAAGCGAAAATAAGCTCGCAAGAAAAGCTATAAGCTAGGGCTCTCAAAAGCCAAAAGTGTGAATATTACTTAGTCCATTTGATGTATTGTGGACTTTTATGCTTGACTAATGATGTTTTATGACAGGGGAGCTTCTATGCTCAAATAATTCAAGCTTGTTTTGTACAAGCTAAGCTTTTAGCTTCTAGTTGGTTCTTATATACTTGTTCTTGATATGCATATTGATAGGGAAGCTTGTGCAAAAATGTTTTGAAAAATATTTGTTCCTATCCTTGTGTGTTTTACTTTTGGTAAATTGATGTATCGTGGACTTTTATGCTTGACTAATGATGTTTTATGACAGGGGGAGCTTTTATGCTCAAATAATTCAAGCTTGTTTTGTACAAGCTAAGCTTTTAGCTTCTAGTTGGTTACTTATATACTTGTTCTTGATATGCATATTGATAGGGGGAGCTTGTGCAAAAATGTTTTGAAAAATATTTGCTCCTATCCTTGTGTGTTTTACTTTTGGTAAATCTTGCTTGTAATGGATTAATGTTTTAGATTTGGAAAATATGTTTTGTTTTAAAATCGACTTACTAAAATTGTTTTGGTTTGTAATCATAAAAAAGGGAGTTTGTTAGATAAATGTTTTTATGAAGATTTTGATGATTTTGTTTAAATGAGTTTTTATACCAAAACAATGTTTATAAATATTGTCAAAATACTACTAAATGATTTAAAATATTTTTATCAATTTTTGGAGTATTTCTTAGAGTTTATTATTCGATAAAAATTGGACAACACTTTTAATGATTTTGTGTTAATTGTTTTTCACCAAAACAATGTTTATAAAAGTTGTCCAAATACTCCCAATTGATTTAAAATGTTTTACTAATTTTTGGAGTATTTCTTGAAGTTTATTTTTGACAATAATCGACAACATTTCAATTTTGAGGTCAACGGTCGAGCAAATGGTTGCCGGTGCACGAAGAGATGAAAACACGAAAGCAACGCGTCTTGAACTTGAAAAGCGCGGGGAGGCGGCCGGTCAAGGTAGGGTAAGCCGGTGGAGCCCCTCCGACCGATCGCACCCCCGGCCGGTCGGACCCCCCTAGAACTCCGTCTGGATCGCACTATTTTCTTTCAAACGTTCAAAATCTTATACTGAGGGCAACCGATCGCCCTATGTAATTTTGTGAGAGCAAAATTGTGCCGTTTGAAATTCTTATCGGCCAAGATTTGCTTTTGATTTTTATACAATATTTCCACATATTGTGATCCTCTTTTTGTAGACAAAAGTGAAGAAGGAGAAGCTATGTCTATGAAGACTCTCCTATAAATAGATGATGATTTGAAGACACAAGATACAACATACAAATATACAATACAACAAGAAATGCAAAATTCTCAAAGCTTTCATTTTTACATTCTTGTTGTAATAGCCTAAGTTCTTGCACTTGCACAATCTTGAGGTCTAGGCCTTTTGTTCTTGATTACACTTGCACTCAAAGTTTGTATATTTCATTTATTGTTTGTAATCTTGAATTTTTCTATCATCAAAACAAGATATCCTTGTTAGTGTTCTTGTGGTAAGAACACACTTGGGTGATCTTAGGTGTTGAAGAGTGTGGTACTCTTCATAGGTGTTGAAGGAAGATTGTGGTAATCTCCTTGAAGGTGTTGTAAGAAGATTGTGATAATCTTCAAAGGTGGTGTTGTATTAAGTGTGGTAATTAATAAAATCTTTTTTTCTTTTTGAAATCCACTTCGGATATAACGGGGTGGTAGTAGATTAGGCCCTAGTTGGGTTGAACTACTATAAATCATAGAGTGTTGTTTAATTTCCGTATTTACATTCTTGTCAATTACATGTTCATTCGAAAAATAGGGCGATTTGCGAAAAATCGGCATAATCTATTCACCTCGCCCCTCTAGATTATCGTAGCCACTTGGACTAACAAAAGCAATCAAAACTCGAATAGAAGAGATTCTAGTCATTGGAGCAAAAGTATCAAAATAATCAATGTTTTGTTTTTGGGTAAAGCTCTTAGCAACCAATCGACTTTATATTTTTTAATAAATCCATCAAACATAATATTTCTTTTTAAAAATCTATTTACAACCAATGTGTTTATCCCCAAGTGGCAAGTCAACTAAAATCCACGTTTTGTTTTTGTTAATAGAGTCAATTTCAGTTTTAATTGCTTCTTTCCAAAACTTGGATTCAGAAAAAGAAATAGCTTGTGAAAATGGAGAAGGATCATTATCAACAAGGTAGGTATAAAAATCATTTCCAAACGATTTTTCCACTCTTTGTCTTTTACTCCTTAAATCATACGAAGAGTTTTCAACAAAATTTTCCACACTTCTTTCCACAGGAGTACGAGAGTTAACATCCAATTTCAAAGGGAAAACATGTTCAAAAAACTCAGCATTCTTGGTTTCAACATTAGTGTTAACATCAAGTACATCACTTTTCAAAACGAGAAATCTGTATGCAGCATTATGTTCAACATAGCCAATAAACATGCAATCAGAGGTTTTTGAACGTATTTTTCTTTTCTTAGGGTCTGGCAATATGACTTTAGCAAGACACCCCCACACTTTTAAATATTTTAGGTTGGGTGGATAACCCTTCTACATTTCATAAGGTGTTTTGCCTAATTTTCTATAAGGAATTCTGTTTTGTAAATGACAAGCATATATTATAGCTTCACCCCAAAGGTTATCAGTGCGGAGGAACTAACTAGCATAGAATTCATCATCTCCTTTAAAGTTCTATTTTTCTTTCCGCCACACCATTTGATTCGGGGAATAAAGTGGTGTAAGTTCATGGGTTATTCCTTCTTTTTCACAAAAATCATGAATTAAGGTAAACTCACCTCTCTATCTCCTCCATCAGACCTAACTCTTTTAATTTTCTTATTCAGGTTGGTTCTCTATTTGACTTTATAAGAAACAAACATATCGAACGCATTATCTTTATTTCTAAGTAAGTAAATTCTAGTATGTCTAGAGTAATCATCAATAATGTCACATAATATCTCTTGCCTCCTCTGGTCATAGTTTGTTTAAGGTCTCCTAAATTAGTGTGAATTAAACCAAGTAATGCGGTTTCTCTATGTACTGAGAAAAACACGATTTTTGATTTGCTTAGCGACAACAAATTTCACATTAGTCATGTACGTTGGTATTATTTATGTTAGAAATCAAACCATCAAACCAAGTGACTACATTCTACGAATATAATCAAGATGCATTTTCATTAATCACATTGGAAACATTAAGTACAAAGATGTCCTGGTTACTGATAGTCTTTTCCGACAAACTCGTTATTTTTGTCATTACAATCTTACAATCTTATCAGACTCAAATGACATTTTCATTCCAGCTTTTCTCCTCTGTTTTTACTGAACATTGAGTTTGCTTTTATAAAACAAATGTCACAACATCCATGACCCAAAAAAATAGAAACAAAATGCGATAACTTTGATTGAATCTATTCTTATCTCGAAAGTGCCGTTAATGGATAGTAAATGCACTCGTTGGGTGTTTTAGTAGGAACTACATTGACTCATTTTGAATTGAATAAAGGAAACTGATGACTTGAGTGACTAAACTTTGAAGCCTTTTGAAAATATACATTTTAGAGATAAGGATAAATAGTTCAGTGGATGACCAGGTCAATTTATTAACCGACAACTTTTGAAGTATCACTAATACAACAGAGTCAACACAACCCAAGATCCCTTCCTAGGAATCGAATGGGATGCCAAAGCCAAGACTGATAGGGAAAAAAGATACTAACACTGGTCTGAGCCAGGACTGGACAAGAAAAAGCACGCAACATGAAAGTTGATTAAGTTAAGTATCTAACCCATATTCATGAATTTTGTTAGCACTCATTAAAATGTATTATAATACACATGTTATTTTTTGTGGAGACTTATTTCAGATAAGAAAAATTAATATTGTGCACTCTGTAATACCAACCCGAACCGTATCGAAATTTCATTACTTTAATTTACCAATTTCTAATTAGTAACAGTAAAACCATAGCCTTAAAGTGGGGAAAAAAACTTAAATTAGCATGGACATTTTATCAAACACTATGAAAACACAAAGAGTTCATATTAATAACAAAGTAAACATTAATAAACTCACTGAACAATCAAAACCTCTACTTATATTAATAAACCGGCAGATATACGTAACCAAGTTGGTAAATATTTCCCCTCAAAAGTAACTCAAAACGATTAAATCAAACCTAAATTCCTAGTAGCTTACTTGACAATTAAAACAAAGAGGTTTAAGTAAAGTGCACACAACATCGCTTGTAAGAGAATTCTTGTATTACAATTGTTTGATGGTTTACAAATGAGACCCTACATATATTTAACTACTCCACCTCCTTAATAGACAAATGACGATTCCTTTGATCTAATGGTTGGGAGTAAGTCTCAAACTTCTTCATGGAATATTAAGAAGATATTTTGAGATATTTCAAGTGAGTTTTTAGAATTATCCTATAATTTGTACAAAAACTCCAACAAGATTCCAGGAAGAAATTTTATGCATAAAATGAAACAAGTATTATCGCCAACAATTGAGCTTGAATTTGGGCTAACATCTTGGCAATTTTTAGAAAATTGGATCCACCTTAGTGGCCCGTTACAAATAGCCAAAAATATAAATAGAAAATAAAATCAAAGCATTAAGGAAATATTTTTACGTACCGTACCTTATTTTGAAGAACAAAGACCCCGTTTTTTTCAGCATATAGAAACTGAGGTGCCTTGATGAAGAAAGTTAAGAAACTAAAAGTTACTTTTGGAGCATAAATTTGAAAAAAAGGCAATATTTAAAGTACATTTTGCTTGAAAATCTTTTTAACAATTGGCGAAGATATTTAATGACAGCCGGCAAAGTTAGTTTTAACAAAATATTATTATTATTTTAAGAATTGTGTAATTATTATAGAGGTTAGATTTTGAGTATGATAAATATAATAAATATTATAGGACTATTACGCGGAGATTCAAAATGTATATGAAAATGAAAGAACTTTTAATTATTCATATGTATGATTATTGTACGGGTTTAATACATATTTTAACTAACAAAGTGTTGGCTCTTTTAGACATTTAATAATTAATCCTGCATATTGAAATATGCCAAACAAAGTGCCTTTTATCACTCATTTTATTAAGTTTCACAATCTTATGTCCAAAAAACACATGATATTTCAAATTATCTAATTATAGATTCCTATTTAATCCAGAAAATTTAATCAGTCCTATCATCAAAAACAAATTAGGCCTTATATGACAAAACTACTATTTCATTTATTATATATAATTTGAATTCGGTTAAATTAGAAATGGACTAATATATCTTTGATTTATCTAATTAATAAATTAATACCGACCATATCGTCATTTTCTTTTTGAAACTTTTCAACTATGAATATAAAAAGACAAGCCACAAAAATTTCTCCAAGAATTTGAGTTTTTAAAGCATCATCAAACAGATAAAGGCTAACCAACCTCAGAGAAATGGATAATTAATGTAGGAACAAGATAAGATTGATTAGCTCATTGCTGCTTAAAATGAGCTAACAAGATTTTATAAATTATAATTAAGCAAGGGAATTCAACCCTTAATGACCTAACACGGTTCTTGAAGGTTCCTTCATTATTTGATGGATAAAATAATTCAACTTTAAAAGCATCTTCTTCACAAATGACAAAACCCAACTCATGCTCATTTAATTTTATCTCAATTATTAGGGTTCTCTTATTCTTAGAGATTGGATTAAGGGTGTCAAATCGTGTAATCGTGTCGTGTTTCGTAATCGCAATATGATAAGGTCAAACACGAACCACGACACAATAAGGATCTACTCCGACCACGAACACAAAAATTTTAGGTGTCGATCACGACATGATTTGACACGATATGCCAAAAATAAAAAGAAATCAATTTACACATTAATACACGATAGCAAATTACAAGATATTACATGACAATACACGATACAAATATACAAAATAACAAGTTCTTGTGTCCTTATCGTGTCGACATGATAAGGATAAGGATAAACACTAACTTGTTATTTTCATATCATTTTTTATCGTTATTGTTATCGTGTCAAAAAATTGTCACCTCTACAGATTGGATGGCATGTAACGATTCATTCGTCCTTTTCTTATCAAATTTAAAATAGTACTACATATACCCTCAAAAAAAAAAAAAAAAAAAAAAAAAGTCCTACATATGATTTATGTGCAGATGTGCTTATTCGAGTGCGTGGTTTTGGGCTAGCTAATCTCATATTTCCAAAGATGTTTAATCTTGTGTTTCAAAGCACAAATCATATACAACATTTATGTGTATAATAGTAATGTCATTTTATACCTGTATCATATAGGAGATCCCATATGATATATCTAATGTAGGGATGTTCATCCATGTCATGTTCGGGTTAAATCGTCGTGTTGAGACATAAAATTCAAGTTATTCGGAATGATTCCTCAATCCCAACTCAAGATGTTTAATTCAAGTTTTACATGGGTTGTATGAATAATCCAAAAATTATATTCACATACATTTGAGTTTTCAAGATTCAATTAGTATAATAACATTATACTATCAATGAAAAAAATTACAAAAGTCAACATAATAACAACATATTTAATATTACTCGTGTTATATATTTAGGTGCGACTCGATTATGAAAATATGATTTATATATTCAAGTGAACTATGACCCAACATGTTTACCAATATACGCAGTGGCTGCAGCTGGTTAATTACCGTAATAATAATAGTAGTAAAAACAATAATAATAATATTTTTAAAATATTTGTTTACTCCAAATATGATAAATCAAGTCCCAAACAAATTTACAACAAACACATTACTCCCAAAAAAAAAAAAGAGAAACAGCAATATTTATTTGGAAAAGGAGAAAAGAAAACAACAAACATTAATACATGGAAATAAAAAACAAGAGAAAAACAGGGAAATACAATATCTACAATTTCAAAGGCCTTCTCCAAGAATTATTTATTATTTCTTGAAATTTTTCTTTTTATCAGGCATTGCTTCTGAAAGATCCAAGAGCTTTAATGGCCCCTGCCCTTAGGATATACTGGTGGTAGAATGCAGCAATGGCGGCTCCGATGAAGGGTCCCACCCAGAAAATCCAGTGGTCGTCCCATGCCTTTTCCTGGTTGTAAATGACGGCGCGCGCGAAACTCCGGGCAGGGTTTATGCCGGTGCCGGTGATGGGGATGGTGGCTAAGTGAACCATGAAAACTGCGAATCCAATTGGAAGTGGGGCCAACACCTAATACAAGAAATAATTTAATTTCAATAATTGTGGGATAAAATTTACAAAATGAATAAATATATATTTTTTTAGGAAAATCTAGATAAAAAAAATATCATGATTGAATTGAAAAAAGAAATTAAAAGAATTGATCTTCATTGACTTTGGGTAATTTTGTTAGAGTTGGCTGCAATTTTGGAGGCCCAAAAGGATTGGATATATATGTCCGACCCATTTAACTTGAAAAAGCTTGGTTGGACTGCAGTTTTGGATGTCCATAAGGAGTCTATTTGATCCAACCCATTTGGCCTAAAAAATCGGTTCGGTTATTTCATGTGTATTTTCATGTGTGGGTCAATGTCAGTAAAATTATTTTCATTGTGGGTCATTTTTATGAATTTGTACTACATATTAAGGGATTAATAAATTTATATATTACAATTTACATGAGACCTATATAAATTCTTTGTATATGTATTATCTAATAAATTTAACGAATTATTAATTAAGAATGTTGTTTCTGTAATATTATTTAATCGAGTCTATTAATTAATTAAAAATTAAACTATTAAAGAATATTTTATATGCTTAACATCAAAAAATGGTGGCCAAGGAAAAATCCCTTTTGTCAAAGGTACCTAAATTAATGACATCACTCTCCATATCATGCAAAGTGGGGCTGTAATTAATGTAATGTTGGAAAAAAGTTTAGGTTACCTGCTCTACTTAATTAATTATCCAACAAACTCCAAACAAAAAGCTAGCTAATCAAATTGTTGTGGCTCTTAATCAAACTTCCAAAGTCAATCTTATCTTAATATATTTAAGCGATAATTACAAAAAACACCCCCAATGTTCTGTCTAATTACAAAAAAACCAAGATATTTTTGAAAATTACAAAATTCTCCTTGATGTTTGATTCTATCTTAAAAAGGCATTTATAAAATACATTACAATTATCCCTTTAAATTCAAGACATAATCACACATGAGGGGTCTTTTTGTAATTAGCCAAAACTTCATGGGTGCTTTTGTAATTATTTCTATATTTTAATTAGGAGGGGTAATGATCGGGTACTTACAGGTACATGGGAGTCCCGTGCATTCCTCTTAGGATCAGTAGCTGCGAAAACGGTGTAGACCAAAACGAAGGTACCAATAATCTCAGCACCCAAACCCACACCCTTGTTGTACCCTGAGGCTAGGCTGTTGGCGCCCCCACCATAACTATTGTAGTACGTCTTTTGGAAGGCTTTTACGAAACCAACGCCACAGATTGCACCCAAACACTGGGCTACCATGTAAAGCACTGCTCTGATTAGGGACACTTTCCGGCCCAAGAACAGCCCAAATGTCACAGCCGGGTTAATGTGTCCTCCTGTTTTCAGTTAGAAATAAATTAAATTAATAATTTTAGATATATATGAATATATATAATTTAAAAAAAAAATCAAATTATGGAATTGATAAGTGGATATACATTGAATTGAAATACTGATGAATTTTATACATGTGGTATGTTTGTTGAGTTTTATAAACTTTATAAGCTTAAGAAAATAAGACGTTAGAAGCTCGTAAGTTATTTTTTGAAAAAAAAGTAAGGATATACTATTTTTTTTTCAAAATACAATCTGTTATTTGTTATTCTAGTATTATTATATACATGTGTGTGTTTATGTTAGTTATGTTATTTTATATATTTAAAGTGTTTTGATTATAGCTCAAATTGGTGACTTGTGTTTTTACTGAAAATGAAAAATAGTAATTTTATTTCAAAAACATTTTTTGAGTCGTTTTGACTAAAAACTGATGATCATACATTTTTTTGTAATTATGAGTTATTTTCAAAAAATTGATGTTCTATATAACTTGGTACTTAGTTACATAATTTGATATTGAGTCATATGTTTCGATACCGAGTTATGTACCAATAAAAAATGGACAAAATAAATATTTAAACTAAAAAATTGCTAAAAAAAACATGCTAAAAAATTTTTTGACTTAAAAAAAAGGCCAAATCTACACACTCTAAAAGTTAAATATGAGATAAAATACTATTTGTAATAAAAATTCAGTCTACAACCCATAATGGATTGAGATTTTAAATTTCACTTTTCGTGTTTCACTCTTGTTCCGTTATATAGTGACGCATGTATAGAATATCACAATTATACATATATTATTTATCTAATATATGAAATAAAAAGAAAAAATGGAACATGAGATATCATCTCCGACCGGTAACAAGTAAAACAAGCTATATTTTGAGGTGTCCAAAACGAATTAAAAACATAAAACTTACCAGAGATACCAGCGGTGCAGTAAACAAGGATGAAAATCATGCCACCGAAGGCCCAAGCAATGCCGAGAACCCCAACGCCGCCGCACTGATCGCCGTCGTGGGCGGGGTCGATCTGGGCGTTGTACCCTATTACAGTCAAAACGGTGACGTACAGGAAAAGCAGAGTAGCAACGAACTCAGCAATCAGCGCTCTGTAAAAGGACCATTTGGTGAGCTCCTCAATATCGACGAGCGGCGCCGGTGGCGGATCGTGGTAGTCCTTGGCCGAGAACTCCGGCGCCGCCGCCGGCTCCGCATATTCGACGTCTTTTGTCATTTTTTTTTTGGAAAGTGAAAACAGAGGCGATTAGTGTGTGTAGTGTGTGAAATGGTGGGAGTGAGGAGTGAGTGGAGATGGGGGCGAGTACAGGGTATTTATGGTGGGGGTGAGAGGGCGAATATTAATTAAAAAAAGAAATTTAGAATTTGTTAAAATTAAAATTTGATTTAATATTTAATATTAGCCGCCCTATTGAAATTAATTGGGGTTATAGTATTAATTAATAATTAACAAGTAATTTTGGAGGCCGACCAATGCAAATAATGGCGAATTTTGTTGGCTTGTCATGGCCCACCATTGTTGTCATCATCATTCATCAACGGCTTTGTATTGCTTGCTGATATGTTGAAAACTGCTATATTGATCTGACCTAAGGGCTAAGTTGGAATTACCATTATGATTTCGCCTCGCCATAAATTACTAAGACGCCCCAAAATCGACGATTTTTTTATATGGTTTCGATGGAGCACCACGTATATGATGATTTAAATTTTACGATGAACAATACTATAAATATGACACAAAAATCAAAGGAAAAAATAATTTGTCATTATTAAAAATTACCTCACTATTTAGCTTTCTAATGCCGCGATTGGATGCGGGTAAAAAATGAAAAATTTTCTCTAGACGGACGAAAATTGTTGGAACGTGTGCTTGGATATGGAAATTCGTAATTCTTTCCCCTAAACAACACTGTTCCCGCCCCCTAAAATTTACTGTTGCCCCCATTTCAAGGCTTTTTGGCTGACACATGTCTGGAGTTGTCCCATCAAAATCATCTCTCTCTTTTATTAACAGTTAATTAATATTGTGGGTAAGGATCCAAATAAAAAAATAACTAAATCAAAATGAAAGTCAAATTTGGTGCAATAAAAATTTTCCGAAGCAATAATCATACATTAACCCATATAATTTCATTCTTTCGCCATAATCATACACTTATAATTGGCTAATTTACTAAGCTAAAGCTATTTAAAAATCTAATTAACCAAATAATGCCAAAAACAAAAAAAAAAAAAAAATATGAGTACCTCTGTTTTCTCAATTTTATTTTATTTTTTTATAAAATTTTGAAAAAACAGATTTTTTTATTGAATTAATTTTCAGTTATAATTTTGATTTTAAAAAAATTAGTTTAACTAAATTTTTTACTTTACAAATTTGAAAATATATACACCATTTTTTGGATAAGTGTAACTATTTTTTGCCCAAAATTTGATAAAATGCTTCAATTTAGAATGAATTTAAAACACAACTGGAATAGAAAAACATCAACTGTATTACAATTGGGTTACATAATAAAGCCTAAACCACGCTTACTCGATTGATGATTGATTCGGTTGTAAGGCAATTGATGTTTTGCTAATCCAGTTGTGCTTTTAAAGTCATTTTAAATTAAAGCATTTTTTTTTTTTGAATTTTTAGCAAAAATCGGTTGCACTTATTTAAAAATGGTGCATGTATTTTCAAATTTATAAAGTAAAATTCAATTAAATTAATTTTTTAAAATATAACATTATTTCTGAAAATTTATTAAAAAAATAATCTTTAATTGTGAATTTGAATATAATCTTTAAAATTAAAATTATAATGAAAATTAATTCAATTAAAAATGCTTTTTTAAATTTTTCGAAAAAAAAAAAGAAAAACATAACTTTGTTTTCTCAAAAATTATAAAAAAATAAAAATTGACAAAACAGAGGTGTAACCTCTGTTTTCACCTCATATATTATTTTTTTGTTTTTGGCATTATTTGGTTAATTAGATTTTTAAATAGCTTTAGTTTAATAAAATGACCCTTATAATGACATTGTATTCAATAATAGGTTTTTCTACAATATTTAAATACAAACATCACATCAAAACAAAAAATATTTCTCATATCCAATCACAATTCTCCTAAAAAAAACATCACATCAATCGTCATCATTACATATCCATTCACACTCTCAAAATTTTACTATTAACTTCTTCAATAATTATTTTTACTATTTTTCAAAAAATGAAAATTTTCAAAATGAAAGTATATTCCATCGCGCCCTAAGTGTCTCAGCTACTTGATTCGACTTAAACTTTGGAGAGCCTTAGTGGGGTCCACTCCGCTAGCCTAACATGTGCTTTCTGTTTGAGATACCCTCGAACAAAATACCCCACCTCCCGATTTGGGACCCTAAGTAAGGTACATCCGATTTACGTCCCTAAATCACTTACATATTTAAAAGGGATATTAATTTTATAAGAAAAACATTGAGGTTTAGGCTAATTATAGAAAAAACACCCATAGTTTTTTAAAAATTATAAACTATCCGTCGATGTTTGAATTTATCTTAAATTTAAATAATAAATGTAATATTTCTAGAATATCGGTGATGTTTGAAATGTTTTTGCTTATTAATGGGAAATGTAAGATTTAATCAAACATCAAGAAGTTTAACTATTGTAATTTAAAAAATAACATTGGATTTTCCTGTAATTAGCCCAAACATCAATGATTTTTTTTTTTGTAATCATCCCTATTTTAAAAATATATATATAAATATATTAGAGTATTAAATAAAACACTAATATAAATCCTTCTAGATGATTTAATTTCCTCCAAAATATTAGTGGTCATTTCACAAATAATTTTCTACTAACTATCAAAAGCCCAATTTACTTTGGCCCCTAAGGATCTCCATGGGTTAATTTGCGTTATTTATTAAAACTAAAACACTACTTACCAAGAATCTACACCAAATTCCCTCAAAAAAAAAAAAAAAAAAAAAAAGAATCTACACCAAATATATATTAGATGTAAAATTTAGCATTTATATGACCTTAGTAGAGCTTCAATTTGTTTTGGGTAACAGCAAACATACAATTTGTGTATTTGATCAGTAAAGATTTATATGTTATGTACATGTTTAATAATTTAATCATCACAATGATGTCATTAACTTCCACTATTATTAGAAAGAGAGGAAAAAAATAAAAGAAATTAATAGTGTGTCTATGTTTTATAGGGGCAAGTTGAGATGTAATGATGTAATTTGTTTCTAGTAAGTTTAAGAACTTTCAAGAACTATATCGAATGTAATTAGTGCTGACAATGACTATTAAGTATTAACTTTATTAATCCCCTCAAAAAAAAAAAAAAAAGTATTAACTTTATTAAAGTGTATCAACGGTTGTTTAGATGGATCTCCGAAGAAAACATACTAACGTTATATATGAACTTTATTTAGAGTAGTAATTCTTATCTTATTAATGGAGAAGGATAGCAACAGTGTAATAATTACAAAAAGAGTTATTCTCTGTCGGACTATCTAACGGATCTAGATCCGTTAGGACGGGTCTAAATATTCTACCCATTTCGCAGATCGACTCGGATCCATGAAAAATTAAAAAAAAAATCAAGTGAAATTACAAACCAGGCCCCCGCAAAAACAGATCGTTTTGCTTCGTCGAGATCCATTCTTCGTACTCCGTTTGGTACGGCGATATGAAATTTTTGAATAGGAAGGTCGGTCGATGTCGGAGAGCGTCACGGCATCGCCGCCACCTTGATTCTCCTTGGCCTCGACGGTGAACACGGCGTTTTTGTGCGCCTGCAACTGCGCATTGAGGAATGGATTTGTTTGTTGGAGATTCTCATTTTTTGAGAGACAGACTTGAGGGATTTCTGAATATGATTTGACATTTTCTTTTTCCAAATATTTAATCAATGGACAACACCAACCTGAAAGGAAAAATGGCGATGGTTGGTGATGGCTCGTGGTGATGATGCATGCAACAGTGGGTGGATGAAGAAGAGGATAAAGATGAACTTGGATATGGGTTTGTGGTGGCAGTTTAGGGAATACAAGTATTAGTATCAGCTAATACTTTTATGTAGAAATACTAATACATTTTATAAGAAAAACTAATACTTTTGCGTATACTACTAAAAATACTCTCTAGGAAATTACTAATACTTTTTCGAGAAACTACTAATACTTTCCGAGGAACAACTAATACATTTCTGGAGTATATTCATGAGAAATACTAAAATACTCTTCAGAGAACTACTAATACATTTCAGAATAACTGCTAATACTTTTTAGAAGGACGGCTAATACTTTTCAGAAGGACTATTACTACATTTACGGAGAAAAATTAAATATATTCAAAGGAACTAATAATACATTTGAAGAACCTGTCGTTTTAGAAGGACGACTAATACTTTTTAGAAGGATTGTTAATACATTTCGGAAGAAAAATTTAATTTATTTCAAGGAACTACTAATATTTTTCGAGGAACTACTAATACTTTTGGAGGGATTGCTAATACATTTGGGAGTATATTTAGGAAAAATACTAAAAAAACTCTTCAGAAACTACTAATACAATTCGGAAGAATCGCTAATACTTTTTAGAAGGACGACTAATACATTTCGGAAGGATTTTGCTAATACCGATACTCCCGAAAACTACTAAAACACCACTGCTAATATTATGAAAATACCATCGAATCCACGGGTCGATCCGTTAACGGTCAGACGTTGGCTAGACGGCCGACAGAGTTTTGTGTTACAAAAAATTACTATTAGGCAAACATGATTTTATTCATTTTCCACAACTGTTGATTATTCAGAATATTGCACCTATATATATATATATATATATGTGTGTGTGTGTGTGTGTGTGTGTGTGTCAAAAACATTGTGCGCAAATTTATAAGGTTGAAGCCCAAAATTAGGAACTTTGTCTTTGTCGAGAGCGATTAATTGGAATTCGATCTCATATAAGTGTGTATTTTGTCCCCTACATCCACATTGTACTAAAAAAAGAGAGAGGGGCCCAAAATTCTATAATTTGCGAAAGACTTTGGTTTTTTTTAGAAAAAAAAAACATAACGGGGAACCCGCATCCAATATTAGCGCGCACACGTAAACACTAGGGTTTGACACAATGGCCTGCAAATCACGCTAAACAAGTAAATTGCACTAAGCAAACTCTATGCGACAGGCTCGACCAAGCAATGTTGAGGTAAGAATCCAAACTTGAATCTCTCAGCTTTAAAAACCCATCATACGCCACTAGGCCACCCCATGAGGAGCAAAAAAACTTCGGGTTTTAAACTTGTAACCATACATGTGTGCGAGTATTTCTCTATTTTTTTTTTTAGATGAAAGTATTTCTTTATTTTTAGTAGTAGTTCCTTCGTGATTTTCATTGAAGATTAGAATAAATTGTAAAAATTATTTTTGAAATTTATCCTAATTACAAAAATTTTTAATTAGTTACTTTTAAAAACTACAAATATCCCCTATGGTACTACAAATATCATTATATACCACGGGCTTGTATCTTAAGTGGTATTGCTCACCTTTATAAAGTGTGTTAGGGGTTCGAACTCAGTATCTTTCGGTTTCTTTGGAATTTATCCCCTTATCAACCAAGTCTTCTCCCAACTTATTAAAAAGAACTACAAATATCATTCTCAAAAGGCACAATTTTTAAACAAAAAAATAAACTTCAATGGTATTCTAATCCATGAAATATAATTAGATTTTTAGTAATTAGACTGAACTCGCTAGTAATTTTTGTAATTTATACTTAAGATTATTAATAATACTCAATTAGTTTTTGAAAATTTGATCAACTCGATTTTTGAACCGTGCTATTTCGAGTGATGTAATTGATATTATCATATTAATGTTGGTTTCTTTAATTGAATAGTTCACGATTGAAGGCTTAGTTATAACCTTATTGATTAATTTGACAGTTAAAATTTAAGAATTTCGCTATTATAGCATACAACTATACAAGTAATGGTAAAACGAGATAATTTTTTGATTTGAAATGGCGCGGCAAACATTCCTCTTATAGTTTGTACCCCAAAAAAAAATTACAAAAGTTACAACTTTGAGAAAAATAAATCTCCAAATCAATATTGTGGTGTAATATTTAAGGATTCTCGAAATTATATATTACATATATATACAAATAACATGAATCATTTAAAACATATATATTTATTGACAAAAACTCTTGTCGATAGTCTAATGGGTCAAAATCCGTTATATGGATCCCAAAACCCGACTCGGTGATCTTTTTACTTTATTAGCGTAAACCTAGTATTAGCGGTCCTCCGAAAAGTATTACAGTTAATCGAAACATATTAGTAGGTAGTTCGGTTGAAAGTATTAGTTTTTATAATACTGATGGTGATATAGTATCACAAGATATTTGAAAATATTAAGTTTTTATCCGAAAAGTATTATTAGTCCCTCTAAAAAAGTATTATTATGTTGTTCATTTGAAAATATTTAATAATCCCCTAAAAGGTATTAGTTTTTTCCGTCAAAAGTATTAGCGATCCGCATGAAGCATATTAGTTATTTCCCTAAAAAAATATTAGTTTTTCAATGAAAGATTTTCAGTAATTCCCCAGAAAAGTATTAGTTTTTCTAATAAAAAGTATTAGTAGTTCAACTGAAAAGCATTAATATGTCTTTTAAAAAGTATTAGTATCATTGCGCCATCTTTTGGGTCTGCAGGTCAGACAAATCCATTAGACTGGATTCGTCTAACTGTTAGACCGTCTGAGATTAGACTACCTCATATTTATATTACATCCTTAAATAATTGTGATTATTCCAAATTTAATTTGAAATACTCCAACCTGCTATGGCCATATATGCATTCATGAACAACCCATTTAGTGGAATTATTAATCGCATATATTCTTTACATATGCGAATCCCTGACTTAGGGATCAGACTATAAATAATACTAAACCCATAATTATCTCGGAAGTCCATGAACTTTCTTATAATTAAATTGATGTTGATTAGTTGTTAATCAATGTTATCCTTTGGGACAACACTAATCATTGCCCAATAATAAACGCTTTAATTATTATGTGCAAATTGAGTTGTTAGCTAAAATAAAATATAAAATTACTGAAAATTGGAGTATGTGTTGTCAATTTGTCATGATATTGAGATATATATATATATATATATATATATATATGGTGTTTTTGGCCAGGTGAATTTCTCTGTGTTACACCTAAAAAGGGTTCCAATAATTTCCCCTAACATGTGCTGATCATATATTGTTATTGTGATTTTTTAAGATATGTCAAGGTGCATGTCTGGTGGTTTTATCTGATCAAATTTAATTTGGGTAAAAAAAGTTTATTTTTATTATCGTCTTGTGTTATTAATTTTATGCATTAAGTGGTAGAAATTATGTAAATATGTGATAATAAAATTTAATTTTTTGGGATAGCAATTGAATATTGATTATTGATAGATTATAGCTAATAATTATGAACTATTGACTAGTGGTTGTTGTTTCATTTACATAACAGAAACATTTATATGATAGATTTGAGTTTTTTATTTTTTGAGGGAAGAGATTTAGAGATTTATATTAAGAAGAAGAAAAAGAAAATTTTGAAATAAGGACTCAATGGATTTGACGTGCTTTATTATATTTACAACGGCTCAATAGTCAAATAAACATAGTTCATTAAGTTTTAACTTTCAAGAGTCAAATTCTCTCTAACCCTAAAAAATATGTCATTGAGTGTCATTATCTTAATAAAATTATCGATTTTTTTATATACGTTTCACGATAATTATAGAGTTTGCTTATGCTTTTTATTTGTGTCCTTAAATGGCAACGTTTAGTAAAAAGTGTCATAAAATTTATGATACATTCTATTTTACTTACGCATTTTTGTATTTGTCACCAAAATTTTTAAATTTACTTACACTTTTAATGTTTGTGTCATTAAAATGATGACACTTATTAAAGAGTGTCACAAAGTAATATATATCCCATAACGAAAGATTGAAGTTTAGATAATGATATTAACAAATTATAAATAGAGACTATGTAGTGTATAATTGACCAACAACAAATAATTAAAAATGATCCAAAAATTAAATATTAAGTTTGAAATTCTTAAAAAATCAATAAATAATTGATTTGAAATAAATTTTACAAAAGCTAGAAATGTAAAATTCGTCACAATTTTAATGACAATAATTTTTAAAAGCTTTGCGACTTTAAAGATGCTTAAGAGCGTCACTAAATTTAACATCGTTTTTAGCGTCCGCAAAACTGCATTTAATATATATTAAATCTTTAGAAAGTGTGACAGAAAGTAGCGTCACCAAATAATGATGCATTTGATAAAGGGTTAGTCTCTTGTCGGATGGTCTAGCGGATCTAATCCGTTAGAAGCAGATCCAATATCCGACTCGTCAACTCACCAACAACCGCACAACCACCAATACTACATATGTTGACCGCTAATACATTTTAGGAGAGTTACTAATGCATTTTGGGAGAACTACTAATATTTTTCGAGGAGGAAAAACTAATAATTTTTTAGAGGACTACTAAATATTTTTCAGGATGACTAGTGATACTTTTGGGGGGAAGAACTACTACTTTTTATGAGAAAAACTATTACTTTTCAGGAGGAATACTAAAATGCCTTTAATCAGAAAATATAATACTTTTAAATAAGATTACTTTTAGAATACTAATACTCTTTAATGGAAAAAATCAATACTCTTCATGATGATTACTAAAAAAACTGTTCAAGGGGATTACTAATACTTTTCAACGGTACTACTAATATTTTTTAGAGAAAAAGCTAATACTTTTAACAGTACTACGTCATTGCCTCATATTACAAAAATGTCATCGGTCTAGTTATACTATGCTACCACCCTCGAATATTACAAAAATGCCACCACCTCTTTACAATTACAAAAATGTCACCGCATATTGTTTTGGGGTCTGGGATCCGTCTAATGGATTTGAACCCGTTAGACGGTCGATAGAAGTTTTTGTCTTTGTAAAAGCGTAATTGGGAAATGAGTTTTACCTACTTATAGATCTTGCGTTACGGATATTTTCGTGACATATATCGATTTAATAACACAACTTATGACGCTTTCAAAAGCGTAGGTAATTTATCTTGCATGTGACGCTAATAAACGTCACCAAGTGAAAATTTAGCATCACTGGACACTTTTTTTTTTTTTTTTTGGTAGTGCTAGTATATATTTATGATGTTTATAATTAGTTGTAAAATTGTTCAGCTTAATAGAATTGATTGATTTTTTTAAGTGAAATTCTAACGACATATACATCTTACTACACGTAACCTGAAAATCCCCTTTAAATATGATTTAACGATCCAACTACCGCTCTTGGTGGCTCAAACTTCAATAGATTATAGCGTTTTGGGAGAATAAATTATAGCTTAAAAAAGTAAAGTTTAGAAAATCTAAATTTTAAAATTGAAATGTTAGTCCATGATTATATAAAATATATATTTATATATGTATGTGGTATATGCTCGCGTAACTACATTTTTTTTTATTATTGATTTAAGAAAATCATATAAATTTTAAAAATAGAGTTCAAAAGTTAAGCGCAATATATTTTTATTTTTTTCTTAACCGCAAGCTAAATAAGACTTCAAATTATGAGAATAACGCAATAGTCTAGTCGTAAGAAATTTGCAAAACTCAGACATGTACTTGAGTCATCATCGCTCAAAATTTGTACTAAAAAAAAGATAGATAACTACAAATTTTCAACTTTTAATAACTTATTTGATTTTGTCAGCTTCTATATATGTGGTCAACACACATTTCTCAATATACATATGTAATATTCCTTTTTTTTCCTTGATAAGGGTTATTCTCATATTTTCATGACTTAGCATGATAGTGACAGCTTAACATTTGACTATCTATATTGAATAAACAATCATAAATTAGGATATCAAATAATCATTTAGTTTTAACAATTAGAATTCCAAATCATTACTAAAAATAGAATTAATATCAAATTAGATCTATGCCACATTAGTGAAGTTTTTATTTGAAAAATACCCCATTATTGCTTTACAAGGTGACATTATTTGTTTCTTTCTTTTTTTTTTAAAACAAGGTGACATTATTTCTAAACTTCATTTTATTGTTATTCAAATTTGCATCTTTACTTATTAAAAATTAAAAAAAAACTAAATTACAATAAATTAGCGCTATTTTAATGTCAGGCGCACCTAATTAAACTATATATATTCCATCAATTCATAAAACGTACCCCTTAAATTGAATACAAGTTCAGAACAAATATTTATTTCGGTTCTTTTTCCCTTAACCATGAATGGGATGTAAATATATCCTGCACATGCTCCAAAATAAAAGAGGAATTTGGAAAAATGCCATTTTTTTACATAATTTTTGGAAAAATGTAACCCAATCTAAATTTTCTAAATTATACTCTTCTCACACTTTGTGAAATGTCCAAGATACCTCTTTGCTCAATTTTTTTAATGTTTCACGAAGTGTTCTTCCCTCCTAAAAAGAAACTCAATTGACCATTCTTCCTCATTTCTCAACACCATTCACGATCAAGCTCCCATCTCTGTAAAATTTTAGCATTTTTCGGCGAGGGTGGACGACATTGTTTCCGTGTCCGGCGTTTTGACAAAGATCGTTCGAGCAGAGGTTTAATCGAGGCGAAAACCATCGGCTTTTTGTGGATTTTTCGCGATTTCTTTGAGCCGAGGTCATTTGCGGTGATTTGTTTGAGCAGAGGTGTTACGAGCTCCAATTTTCACTAGATTAGGTCAAAAATATGGAAAGAGGTTAGTATTATTTTTGACTAATGTTTGTGGTTAATTTGGTTATTTTTCATTTGTAAACAAGTGTACATACGCAAATGTAGTTGGTGTTATAGATGGGTAATATGTAATTATTTGTATTTTAGCAAATATAATCGTTTGGAAAGTTTGAAAATGTGATGAAATTGTATAATTAGGTCGATTTTGGTAAAATTTGTTCGTATATATTGATTGGTTGGTGGTCGTTGTCCTGCTATGTAGTTGATTTGTTGGTCGGTGTATGTCGGTGCGTACGGTCGGTGTGTGGTTGATTGTGTGGTCATTGGCTTTGTAAGTTTCGATTTTAGTTTGTTCTTGTATTATTTTAGGTTCTGGTTCATGCTCAATACTAATACTTTAGGATGGTGCATGAGAGTTGGATTCAAGTAATCGTCGTTGGTGTTTCAGTAGGAAGAAAACAAAGCACGTGGTTGTCCCTGCCGATGTCATCTTTTCTCGACCAAAGTGAGTCGGGATGATTTTGATATTGAGAGGGCAAGTTCGCTTACATACCAATGTAAAGATTCATTGCCACTTTGTCCGTAATAGATGAAAATGATGTACAGTTGTTGATTCGTGTGAACACAAACAAGTTTTTATCCGCTCCACTTTGCTTGATAACAAGGCGAGGACAACCAAGTATCTTTTTTTTTTTTTTTTTTTTGAGAAAGGGACAACCAAGTATCTACTCAATCTAAAAGGGAACATAATGAGTCAGCAAACAATAACCGTTTTGCAGTAGGTCTTGCTCCCATAGGCATAGTAGTTCCAGAAATCCAACCACATTTCATACATGTAATACCTAAACATCGTGCATTACATGAACAGCAGTTGAGCCTCCCCGTGATTGAAGGCCAGTGATCAGGGCAAACTCTTCAGGTCCAAAAGCGCCTCTTTATTATTTATATGAAATACAATTTTTCCTTTGAAAGCCCAGAATCTTGTCGCAAGAGTAGGTGCAATACAAGTTGTCTCTGGAACTTGATGCTATTTATCTCAAGGAACTGCCCGAAGCAAAATGTCTTGAATTTTTCAATATTTCCCCCTTCAACCGATCACTAATAACTTCCATTGCATTGAAAAGATACATGCAGGATAGCTTGTCTTTAAAATAATCATTTTCATCCGGAACGAGCCATATTTTCCATGTTTCAAACAAAAATAACAAAGTGTAAGGTCGAAATAACAATCAAAATAGGGTCGGAAGATAGTCCATACTACAACTACAAGTACATAAGGGTCGGCCGCATGGTCGTTATACGATCGAATTGCATTAAGTACATACATACCGTCGGAAAATAAAGGAACATAACTAATGTAGGATGTCGAAAAATGAAACAACATCCAAAACCAAAAAAAATCCAAGTGAAAAACATCACAAAAAAAACTACAAAATAATACTATCATACTTTTAGAGAATATCAAAACGACCCAAAATCCATCAAAATGACCCAAACATCACAGTTACTTGACATTATTTTTGGGCAAAAATGTAGAGATCTTTGACCAAAATCCATCAACCCTAAACCCATGAAAGTCCAAAAAGTTGACCAAAAACAAAATTGAACGCAGCAACTACCAATGATGAAAACTTGAAGCATAATACAGCACATTTTCTGAAAAAAATAAATTTAAAAAAAACAAATAGAAATGCAAGAAAAAAAACCTAGAAACTCCTAGATTTGAAGAATAATATAGCCAAAATCAAACTTACCGGAAAATGTAATTGATAATGGACGTCGGAAAGAGAATAAGGAGACAAGAGTCTCTATCGGAAGTCTGGTCGGAAGAGTAATAGTAACTAACTTCTGGAAGGAATGCGACCACGAACCTGAGCGCGACACAGAGGGAGAGCACAAAGAGGGACGATGTCGGAGAGAATAAAGGAACGACGCCAAAAAGTAGTCGAGAATTGTCGGGAAAAGTGGAGAGAACGGGAAGGGAGAGAGAGAGAGAGAGAGAGAGAGAGAGAGAGAGAGAGAGACCCAGAGAGATAACTATTAACGTTTGTTGTTTTAGGTCCTTTTCTTTCCAAAAGGGTATCTTGGATATTCCACAGTAGTAAGGGGGTATAATTTAAAAAGTTTAAGTTGGGTGGCATTTTTCCCAAAATTATGGTAAAATGTGGCATTTTTCCAAATTCCTCAAAATAAAAATCAAAATGAGGCAATTTTTTTATAATTTGTTCAAAGTAATAACGAAAATGTTATGGTATGTGTTAAACTCTTAAATAGCGCACGTATGTCCTTTTCTCTTAAACCTTTTTCTTTTGTTTAAATAAATCAACCTATCTCTTAAACTCTTACATATATAGTAAATTCTCTTTTGTAAAGCTTTGATTCAAAATATTGGTTGTAGAATATAATAATATACTACACTCAAAGTGTTATTGTAGACATATAAAAATTATGGCCAATCGATAATTGCCAAGTGTCAAATCTCAAATCCTTGGAGACCACAAGACATGTCTTGACAGAAATCTGAAATCTTTGGAGATTGAGACTTATCTTGATAAGATATTGAATTGATCATTATCTCATTTTATATTTATCACATCTTGTGATTAAAGAGATGGATCAATATCAAATATTAACTAGTCAATCAAATCAAAGCATTCACCATATGAGTTATCAGAACGTGATTAAAGAGATGGATCAATATCAAATATTAACTAGTCAATCAAATCAAAGCATTCACCATATGAGTTATCCAAGACCATTATTTATACTTGTAGGAGAGGGGTTCTTGGATAACTCATATGGTGAAGGCTTTGATTTGATTGACTAGTTAATATTTGATATTGATCCATCTCTTTAATCACAAGATGTGATAAATATAAAAAAAGATAATGATCAATTCAATAACTTATCAAGATAAGTCTCAATCTCCAAAGATTTCAGATATATGTCAAGACATGTCTTGTGGTCTCCAAGGATTTGAGATTTGACATTTAGCAATTATCGATTGGCCATAATTTTTATATGTCTACAGTTATCTATCTTGATAATGACAAAATTCTCATGGAGAACCATCTCTGTTCATACCCAAATAAAATGGAATGGAAAATCCCGAATTTATTCGGGGATGGGGATATACTGATTCTCTAGAACAGAGGATGGTATTTTTAATATCCCTCATCCTATTGCCGTTTAGATAAAGTGGGATTCATCCCGATCCTATTCGTCGAATATTTATAATATTATATTTATCTATTATTAATATTAGTTATGTTATAATATTTATTTTATTAATTCTAAAAACTAGACCCTTGAGTCTTTATAATTTTATTTGTTCTCGTTTTTGGGATTTATGTTTTTATTTTATTATTTTAGTTATTGATTATTTTAAGTAAATTATTTTATTAATAAATACAAAATGGGAAATTTGATGCCCCTCGGGACCCATTCCAAATACCTAAAGCGGAGAATGGTATAATGAATCAATGATGGTATTTTTGATAAGATTTGGGAACTGAGTGGTCCAGTACTAGTCACATTCCATACGAGTAGGGATGGCAGCGGGACGGGTAGACGCGGGTACCCACCCGCCTGCACCTAATGGGACGGGTATGGTAGTCTTTTTGAATTTGGGATGGGTATGAAATGAGAAATTACTACTCATTAATATACGGGTAGGGTATAGTTTTACCCCTCGGATACCCACTACTACCCGAACCCGTTTAGCCCTTAGTAACTTCCGTCTATTTTTTTATCTGACATTATATATTTCTTCATATAAGCTTATTTATTTTGAATCTGTGATCATATCAATTATGTTTTATCTTTCCCAAGCTTGATAAAACTACATGTCTGATGGTGTAGTTTTAAAAATTAAATGATGTACTAATGTTGATTCTACAGTTTTAAGGAATATATTGGTTACATTTGTATTTATGTAATGCTTTTGATTTAGTTTATTAATGATGATAGCTTGTAGTGACTTACAAAATTAAAATGGTTAATTTTTTACATTTATTAAGAATTTAACATATTAGCATTTTCTTATATAATATCTAGTTTTTGGTAGGGTGTCCATTTAATAGTTATCTAAATATTCATATAATTATAAGATTTTATATAAAATAAATGGGTTTTAGGCGGATACAGGTAGACGCGGATATCCGAAAATGAATTTGTGATGGGTACGGGTAGTATATGTAGTTTCTTAATCAGGTTTGGGACGGGTACGTAAAGTATAAATATTATAGGGTTCGGGTATGGATAACCTTAAAATAGTAGGTACCCTACCCATTGACATCCCTACATACGAGTGTATCTTCTCACATATTATTCCTCATTGTATTTGAAAAAAATACAAATCTCATCCCGCCAAAGATAGATGTATCAAACGGGTTGGGCCAAGCAGGCCGGTCTTTGGCTGTTAGGCCAAAGCAAGAAACCGAGTTGTGTCGGGTCAAATAGTAACTGCAGTCACTATTTTTAGAGACCAACCCACGAAAATACAAACTAAAAGTGGATCAACCGAGCCGATTTGATTTTCGGGCCTAAATGATCAGGTCTAAGAAAACGCAGTCCAACCCGACTATTTTAATGGCGAGTTAAAATTGACAGTTCTACCGCTTAGTGACATCCTAATGCATAATTGGACGTTAGAGTCCGCTTAATCAGCAAGTTGACACCGTAAGATGACGGACGGACCACACAGGCGGAGCCGACAAACCAATTTGGGAAGCACACCTGTCCGTTAACCTATTATTCTTTATCCACTCACATCCCAACACGTTTCCTTACATCATCTGTAATCATAACTTTGCCCAAGAAATTGAAAGGTAGGAATATGGGGATTTTAATAAATTTTGTGATTACATCATTAAAATTGAACTATTTCTCATGGCTATAACTGCACCACCTGTCATGTCCTCCTTTTCTTAACACAATTATTAATGTAAGTTTGGCCTTTTCCAAGTCATTGCTATGTTTTTCTATTTCAGTTCATCTTATCCGAATTAAAATTTTAGAGGAAAGTTTGAATTTTTTTAATATTTTTATACCATGTTTTTACTTAAATGATTATAATGTAAATGATGCCAATTATTATTTGCAGATAAAATTAACCATACTTTATTATTTAATTTTAAAAGAAGATACGAAATATTATTTGTAACTTGGATTTATATCAAACCCGAATCACAGCATAAACATCAGTAACACAAGCATAAGGGCTCGTTTGGTTGGGTGTTATCTTAGTGATATCAACCACTTTTGTTATAAATCATGCATATTGTTTTGTTTGGTCAACATATTTGGACCCATGAAAAAAGACAAGGTTCGGTCTCTTATCAAATGAATTTAATGATACCATATCCTACAATAGGGGTGGGATACATTTCTCATCTTTTTCTCTTGCAAACCGAAATTACCCCATTACCCCTCTAATGTCCTTGTATGTTGTGAAAATGGTATATAAATTATAAGTTAGGGCTACAAAGGTCATATCCACTTGAATAAATGTTCTTATCCAACATAACCAAACACATTATTAATAAAATCATTTGTGTCCTATGGCCCAATCCATCAAACAAACACAATAATATGACTTATCAGATCCACATGATAATATTTGAAAAATGAAATGGGAATTAATCATATACATTACCATCATGCAACCAAACGAGCCCTAAAGGTATTTGTTAAAGGCTCATTTTCTGAAGATGTATGATTAAACTTATACAATACTATTAGAAAACATGTAAGCCCAAGCCCAAAACGAACCGGCGTGGGCTTTAATTTGAACCATTGCCATATAAAGTTCAACCACATGCTGAAGGTGAAGGATTACGATTTACATTCTGGGTCAAAAACCCAATGGTCAATTTGAGTTGAACAAAGTAAACATACTTTAATTTGACATATTTTTTTTTTTTTTTTTGAGTCAATTAATTTGACATATTTTAAAATGTGTAACAATGACTTTTCTTCACCGTCCTATATCTTAATTATTAAATGGTTTTAAATGGGAATTAATTTTGTGTTTCAGAGGTCGTAAAAGCTAGGGTCATGTATGGTTGTGTTTCCAACCCCATTTTTCTACTTTCCAACTATTTTCGGGAAAATGAGTTTATGTTTGTTTCAAAAGTTTTTCAAAGAGAAATGAAGTCATTTCCAGGTTTTCACTTTTTATGGAAAATATTCTTTTGAAAACACAACCAAACAATTTTTCATTCCAATTACGCAAAACCTAGGTAAAAATATACTACAATCACGCAAACATATGTCAAAAATAAATTTGAAAAACTATAACCAAACATATTCTCATTTTCAAACAGAAATTCAGACAACAAACCAAACATATTCTCAATTCTCACACGAAAAACCAATAAAGTTTGAAAATTCATTTTCCAACACTAAACCTGAATTGATTTGGAAACACATCCATACATCCCCGTGCTTTCAAATTAACTGGCCCCAACTCGGTCTCATATGACTGTTATGAGTGTTTCCTTTCTTACTGTACCTCTAAAAAAAAATTTAATGTTTTTAAACAACATATGTATACATTATTTCATCTTTCGCTAAAATTGATTTAGACAAATTAATTATACTACATTCATTTGTTCATGTCATAAATTTCATTATTATTTTATTTTATTAAATGAAACACATTTAAAATACACGTTAAGTCAAATCCAAATTTTTAATACAAATTTCCGACGAATATATTATTGAATCATATTTTTTTATTTTTGAGGAAATTGAATCATATTTTTTTGGTTGATATAAGATCATATGAAACTTATACTCCCTTCTATTCAAAATAAGTAATGTTTAACACGTAAAAAAATCTTAAAAAGAATGACGTTTTGATGTTTTCAAAGCTGGTGAGAAAACATTTTTCCTAAATTGCCCTTATATGTCTCATTTTCCAACTAACACTAGTGCCTAGATTTATTTTGTTCCAAAGCAGCATTTATGATTAATTAAGGATATCTATTAGGTATTTTAACAGAGTCTTTACTATGCATGTTTATTGTTAAAACGTAACTTATTTTGAATAGGAAGAGTAACATACTAGCATTAATAATTTCATTACTAGCATAATTAAAATAAGAGGAGTAATATCATAAATTAAGTTAACAAGACTTTTACTTTTTTCCGAAAGAAATTTATAAGATCCCATGCATGTGATATTGGGGAGCTTATAAGGTCATCCTCTGAATTTTTTTTTTTTTATCATGTATATCAAACTTTAAATATCTTAAAAAGTTATGAAGCACTAATACGGATATGAGACATGGTTACGATATGACACATGTATGGGAATGCGATATATTTTGAAATTTTAAGGATATGGCAAGACGGTATATATATACATATAAAATTATATATTTTTATATTATTGAAAATATAGATGTACTAAATATAATTAAAAATCAATGTTTCAATTATAAAACACCAAAATTTAATAAGTACTCAAATCTGAAATGTCATAACTCACACAAATGCACAAACAATGCTGAAAAAATGAGCCATAGAATAAATCATATCTATTTCCTCAAATAAGTATTCATACTTCCTAGCTAAAAAGTATTTTAAGAAATTTATAAGCTCACCCAAACGCAAATTGTTCTTGGTTGTGATTTGTGAATGGATCAAAGTTTGGTTGTGCCGTTGAAATTAAAAGTACACTCAAGAGAGGATATATGTTCGTTTTACGTCAAAAGATAACAATTTTTTTTTAATTAGGCTAAAATTTATGGATAATTTTTATAGTTATCCCAAGTATCTATTATTCCTCGCAAGGCTACCTCTACCCATGAAAACTATCTAGACCTATATTTGGTCAAGAAAAATAATTGAATCCGTATTTTTCGTAGTACTTTAAGAGTGTATTTTTAATTTTGAATGATAACAGAAATTTCTAATATTTAGACTCTTTTTTTTTCTTTTTTGAGGAAATAACTAGACTAAACTTCATGAATAGTTTTTTTAATTAACCAAATAATATATTTTATTCCTCACAACACACAAGGCTATTTCTACCCATGAAAACTCGCTAGACGAACATATTTGGTCAAGAAAAATAATTCAATCCAAATTATTCATAATACGAATGTTTAAGGAGCCATATATTAACTTTCTGGAAAATCTTCATGACATGCATGTTTATTTTGTACAATATAATATAACATACTAGACAACATTAATTAATTTCTCTACTGCCCCAAATTAGCTAGCTTTATTACAATTTTATGGCATCGATCGGGGCATTTAACATATACATAGAGATAATTACAAATACACAAGGTTTGACTATTTAAACAAAGAAACTCAGGAAGTTTCAAAATTATAGAAACATCTTCAGGTTTGATTCGATCCGTCTGAATAAAATATAAGACGAAATCAAACTTGAACAGGGTTTGAATAAATGTGAAATTTCTCTGGGTTTTTCCGCAAATACTCTAGCTAGGCTGTCCCTAACGAGGACGGAGAAGCATGGGAGTAGTTTCGGAAACTGTTGCAACGACGTCGTACCAGTGAATCGAGGATGATTCTGGGCGGATTTTCGACCAGTTTCTTGGGCAACTCGAGAAAATGTAAGAAACAGTACTTGAATAAGTCTAGTTCGGAAATATTAATGAAATCTTGGTGATTTTCTTCTTCTTCTTCTTTGTCTTCTATGATGGTTTCGAGTTTAGGACAATGACTAGGTTTTTGAGGGTACACCACAGGCGAAGGTGCTATCTCCAGGCAAATATTATCCACTCCACTCTTCTTTTTCTCCATTGATTAATTTGAAGAAAAATTATCAATGTGTTATTGTTAAGGTTTTATGGGGTAGCTTGAAAGATGAGTGAAATTATGGGGGCTTTAAATAGGAGATTGGGTTTTGAGGGTGGCAAAAAAATATCTGTACCTTGGAAAAATGGGGGACATGAGAAATAATGAAAAACTCCACGTGTCGATCGTGGAAAGATATTCCAAGTTCCCAACAACACAGGAAACACATTTTTTGGGGGTTTGTGGAAATTATGTGGCTCGTTGATTTTATTTCTCTTATGTCCTTTCTCTGAAAAAGAAAATAAAGAAAAAGAGAATTATGACGCTACCAAAAGAAACGTCGTTATTATAAATAAGAATTTAATAATATTTTTTAAAAAGCGTTGAAAATTATAAAATTAGTGGCGCTTATTATAAAGTGTTAGTATTTTTAGTCAATTTAATGATATTTTTATTGAAGTGTCATTATGTTGATAAAATTATCGACTTTTTTTTATAAGTGTCACGATAATTATAGAATTTAGTTACGCTTTTATTTGTGTCCTTAAAATAACGTCGTCTTGTAAAAACGTCATAAAATTGATACATTTTCTATTTTACTTGCACGTTTTTTTTTATTTGTTACCAAATTTTAAAATGTACTTACTTTTTTATTGTTTGTGTCATTAAAATGATGACACTTATTATAAAGCGTCATAAAATTCGACGCTTTCTATTTTACTTTATTATATAATGACGTATTTGATAATATTGTTTAAAATAAATTTTACCTATGAATATGGATCTTATGTCAAATATTTTTTTAACATCAAATTTAATAACACAAATCCTAACACATTCAAATACAAAAATAATATACTTGGGATGCTAATAAATGTTACAAAGTGAAAGTTTTAGCGTTGCTAAACACCATATTTTTTATTTTTTAAAGTGAAACTAGCTTTAAAGTTCTTTGAAGTAGTTCGATTTGAACGATGTAGTAAGGGCATCTCCAACCCATAACACCAAATTTGGTGTGAAAATCACACCAAATTTGGTGTTTTGGTGTAATTTGCAAAACTCATCCCCAACCCACTACACTAAATCTTACACCAAATGAATATTTTAATATTTTTTTCATTTTGGAATAACAAATTTATTTGTTTATGCAATTATTTCTTTTGCTTATATTTTATTATTATTAATGTAACTAAATAAAAACTTATATTTTACTAATATTACATTAATTAATTATATTGCAAAATTAATATTACAACTAATATCACAATAAATAAATTATAACTAATATCACAATATAACTTATATTTAACTAATATTTAACTAATATTACATTAATTAATTTATTTGTTTATGCAATTATTTTTTTGATGCTTTTTTAATTAAATTATAATTTTGTTTATTAATTATTTTAGTTTATCAAAATTTTAAGTTTAGTTTATAATAATTTATTGGTAAATATTGACTATTGTTCATCCAAAATAATAATTATATACAAAATTTAAATAACTAAAACCATGTTACAAATTAATTATATATCAAATATAGGATACAATAGGAATTAAAAGTTTGAATTAGAAGAAATTGGAGGGCAAAGAGGAATATTTGTATTACACCAAATTTGGTGTAAAGGAATAGTGTTACACCAAATTTGGTGTAACACTATTCATTACACCAAATTTTGTAACACTATTCCTTTACACCAAATTTGGTGTGATGTTTAGAAGTTGGGTTGGAGGGTGTTTTTAGATATTTGGTGTTTTAGTGTGGGTTTTAGAGTTGGATTGGAGATGGTCAAGTGCGAAAGTTATTCCAAGAGTTATTTTGGCACGACTGCGGACGCCAAGTTATGTTGACTTGGATTAGTTTCTAGAAGTATCTATGCATTGCAAAAATGGGAGTTGCACATGTAAAACATTTGTTACTATTATTTTCCTAAAAAATATCCGACAAGATATATCTTTGCATTAAATGCTCATTTTAATGTCATGTACATATATAACGTGTCCACCAACTGACCACATATAGGTCTTTGGTAGCTTGTTTTATTTTCCAATTGCCCATTTATTCATCTATAAATAATTTTAACTTTCACATGAAAATTAATAAACTCTCAAAATTATTTTTTAACTCTAAAAATTGGAAATGGATTATGAAAACATAATAATACAAGGTTGTTGTCTTGTTGATAGAGATGTTAATGGGATGTGACCGTTAGTCCGAACTATTTAAACCGTACAAAAAAAGAGAGGGTTAAATTTAAATTATTTTACGTTTGAATTCGGGGCCTTATTGGTCGGGTCGTTTATCTTGAAGCACGTTAGGCTAGCTAGAGGTTAATCCTGGCAAGCTCGCAGCCGCCATTTTGTTTTTTAAAAATAAATATAGTTCTATTATTATATATCTACTTTTATTACCTATTACTAGTAACTATATTTTTCAATTAATGTATGGTCTTTCTCATCTTTAAGTCTTTAACTACCAAACAAGTTGTGTTTCTCGATAAAATTCTTTTTTATTTATTTATTACTTAATATTATGGGTGTCAATTAAATATGATTGGTTTGGGTTAATCTACTATGACCAATTTAACCCGCCTAATCTGTTTGTGAATTTAAAAGAAAATTAAGTAAATAAATAATTATATAAAAAACAACAAACATGACACATTCTTAAAACTTAAGTGATGAAACCTCCTTTAATTATGTATGATGTTATTATTTTGCAGGTTTTTTTTTAATGTTGCACTCAAAATATGATTATTATGTTATGTTATTTATGCAATCATGTTAATTCTTTTTTGTATGTTGCTTAATTTTGTGATATTTTTATTGAATGAATAGTATATCAAAGTGATTGGTTTTAAAAAATAGATTTATTCAGTTAAAATTATTTAATGTATATAAAAATAATTTTATTAAATGGGTTAAGTCGGTCGGATATGGGTTACCTGTGGAATAAGCGAGGTGGTCGTGTTCAAGATTTCGACACAAATAGTTAAACAGTGGTCCGAACCTAGACTCGCGAACACAAACCCAATCCGAATTGACACTCCTACTTAATATCGCTTTTTGATTTTTATATTATATTAAATAAGAAAATGTCACAAAGTTTGATTAGATTTTTAGGATATAAATTATATTTGTAAATGGTATGCTAAATATAGTTTTATTATTTTGTTAATGCATCGTAATTATAAACTATGTATGATTTTTTTATAATGAATAGATCAATTATAAATGTTAAAACTTAAATATAAATATATTTTCAAGTGTAAAATTTCAGATTTGAATATATAATTTTGGAAATTTTGACTTATATCCATATAAGTAATTTTCAAAAGAAAAAGAAAAAGAGTTTCAATTGTTTTCCATTTTATATGTATATAAAAGGCTAGCTTTTATTATTATAGTTTTATTTTCAAATTAAGATCGTAAAATATTTAATTTTATAATTTGTTAATGCAATGTAATTAGATACATAACATTTTTATGATAAATACTTTAACTTAAAATATTTATTTTATCAAAGCGATAGATTATATTGCAAATAAAACACATTCACAAGTCACACACACTTACAAATGATGCCCACTGGCAAAAGCCACCTTGCACAAACAAGGCAAGGGGAGATCGACCCACTCGACAAACAAAAACTCAACCACCTCACAATGAGGACTAGAGCTAGGGCGTCAATTTGTGACACGACACGATAATCCGACACTAACCTAACACTAATTTAGCGGTCACAGTACAACCCTTAACAGTCCGGGTCAAAATCAAGTCGGACACGGTTAACACGAAAAATAAATAGGTCAGGGGGGTCGACCCGCTGGTCGACACGATTGACCTATGTAACCCGTTTAATTTTATTGTAATATATTATATATTTTAATATTTTGTGATGTTTAGTTGGTTATATTATGATGGAAAAATTATTATATGTATTTTTTTAATAAATTTTAATATTTAATATATTTTTTATTTATAATTTTAATTTTTTTCTGATTTTTTAATATTTTTTCGCGGTCGAGGTTTAAATTATACGGGTTTTTCGTGTCGTGTCGGGTTACCCGTGTTATAAACGGGTCGTGTTCGGTCATGTATCTTGATACGAATAATTAAGCGGAAGTCGGGTTAGGGTTCGTGTCGGACTGTAATACTTGTGTAAAAACACGACCCGCGAACACGAAACACGACACGATTGACACCTTAACTAGAGCACTCCCAAAAGGAGATTCAAACACAACACACACCTAATTCGGGCACGAGCAACCACCACAAACTACAAATCGACACCATTGACTACTTTATGATTTTCGTCCTTCAACCGAAAAACACAAAAATTAAAATAAAAAATAAAATTATAATACCTACGCAGTGAAGCAACAACACCTAAACCACCAAAACATCGAAAAATGGACAAAAATCGAACAAGACACCTCTACCCCTCTTAATATGCCGTTGCCACCCACCACCGCATCCGCCGCCGAGCTGGCGAGTTGGACCACCGTTGCCGCTTCCACGTGATTCTCCCAAAATCGGATATGAAAATAAGCAACAAATACCATCCGAATCTAGAGAAAAAACCATCGCGGATTTGAAGAGGCTTAACTAGCTACAAAGGCGTCGCGGTCGTCCGACCGTCACCAAAGACAAGACAAAGGTGAGGATGGGGAGAGGCTTTAGAGGGAGAGAAGAAGGTTAATGGGGTTTTTTGTTTTTTAGAGAGAGCGAGAGAAAAATGTTAGAGAGAAGGATGGCTCATGCAGAGAAAAACTTTTAAAATGTTGAACATAAATATTATGTATGTTCAAATTTAAAATTTTAGATTTATAAATATATATATATATATATATGGGTATAGGATCATATGTGGCAAGGCCCTAATATGTGGCGTGTGGACAGATCTAGCCCATTAACATGTTTAATCCAATGGCTGTCTTTTTCGATTTATTTTTTAAAAAAATTGTAATCCCATTTAAGGGCAAATTAGACAAATCATAAATATTAAATAACGCCCAATTTTGGTAACTCCCCACAATTTCCTATCTTTATGGGATTCAATCACCAAAAAATCTCCCGCTTCTCCCAAAATTCGTAGAAAGTTTTCGCCCCCCCACACAAACCCACTATCACACGCCTGTGAACTCCATTGTTTTTCGAAAAATCAAGATAATGACTCTTACGTATGTACAAATAAATCCGATTGGGCATAAAACCTCCAAAAACTTCGTTAATCTACATTAAGGTTTGCCCTACTTCTATTTTTTCGATTATATTTGGGTCTATAGTGCACAGTGCAAAGGATTTTTTACCCAATCTCGACAACATGTTTTATATCAATTGAAGATGTTTATTTATGGGTTTTTCCTTAGTTTTTGTTGACCTAGTTGTAGGACACTTTTTTTTAGGGTTCTTATAATGGCCTTTTTTCACACGCCTTTTGAAGTTGGTTATGTGGAATTATATCATTGAATGTAATGGGTGGACCCAACTCCGTGAATCTTGCAGGCCATTGAGATGGTATAACTTTTTTAGAATATATATGTCGTGTTTGTTGTTCCTACGTAAATTTTAATGAGTATACATTTTCCCGAATGCTACCTAGTTCTTCTTCCCTATTATAAATGGATGGTACTTGTTCGTGATATGCGTCAACATAAAGAAGAAGAAGTACTGTCACATTTTGGACAACTCTTCAGATGGTGGTACCGGTTGCAGCAAGTACGCACGGATGCCGGAGAAATTGGTAAAACACCTTACATTTTTATTTATCCTGTATTTTTTTTGTATTTACATCATGGATAATATCGGCATACCAACAAGTTGTATACAAATAGAAATTACTTGGTATATGGTTAGTTCAAGTTTTACATTTTTAAGTTGGTATGTTAATTTGATGAAAACATAGATATGAATTGGTGCACACATAGGTTTTGTGTGGTATACAATTAGTCTTAGTTTAACATACAGATGTAGATGATGGAAGCTTTTTGCTTTTTTTGTTTTTCTTAGTTGATGGTAAGATTTATTGGTATGGTGATTTCATTCTTTGGTTTTTCATTTTTCATCTTGTAGTTGGATCTGTTTGCTCGATACCTCCAAGCACGTGGGTGCCACCAATCACCAGAACGTTGAAAAATGTCGCCCGAAGAAGACTCGCCATGTCGTGGAGGGTGGAAGAAAACACGATCGATGTGGGATATATGTCATCGTCACATGGAGACCTACATGGGGGGACCATTGAAGAAATGAGATTGTGGATTTGACAAAGCCGACGCCGCGGAGTTTGCACGTTTGAGGACCCTATACTGCCACGCAATCCTGATGCACGACTTGAACCAAGAGAAGGACAGGGTGCTTGGTTTAGCAAAAAAAATTGTTAGGGGAAAATAGTTGGTTTATCGACTCAGGAGTTCATTTCGTTAGACGGAGCTTATAAGTACACTTTATTTATTACATCAGACTAGAACACTTTTTACCCCGTGCATTTTTCATCAACATTATTTGTTACTTATTTATGAACGATATTCAAGCAAACATGTTTCCCTTTGTTATGCGTATTGTTAGTGTGTAAACAGTGCACATTTTCGTCAGTACGCAAAATATGTTCCTTACTGCTTTGGTATATGTACGTTCATAGGCAAGAACTTGGTGTTTTCCAGTTTTGAAGATGTTTTTAACAATTCATGTGTATGCACAATACTTAAGCGATTTGTGTTAGTACTATAATTACTTTTTTATTTTGGAACTCAATGTAACAAATGTACAACTGAATGTTACACTCAAAGACGAAATGACAATCCAATGTATACCAAAATAACATTATGATACTATAATATAATTATTTATACACCGAGTATCCTAAGTATAAAACCACCAAAGTATTGATATATATACACCACAATATACAACCAAATTTACTATGTTTTTCGATATTTTGTTGAAGTACTACAATTATTTTTACTCATTCAAGTCATTGTAATCATTTGAAAAGTTGTTTAGGTTAGGTTACTGAGGGCATTTTGTTTAGTCAATAGCAATTATAACATATAATCAAGTTTTTAGGTTACGGGGCATATTTTAGTAAAAGTCGAAGGACTAAAAACGATGTAACATTAGAATGTAAATGGCATCCAGTTATAATGCAAATGGCATTCAATTATAATATAAATGACATTTCATTTAACATTAGAGACGGATCTGTTTGTTCTTAAACTTCCTCGCGTGCTTATTCGTATGTCAAAGCCGCATTGTCTACCATAATCCTTATAAAACTCCACATCTTTGTCCAAACTCCCAAAATGCATGCCCACCCGCGGTATTTTATCTGTTCAACTTCGGTATCGATATTTGGTGTTGTCGGGTGATATTACAGGACGCTCTCGTATTTAAACTTGCTTTGGATTGTTTCATCACTACTATCTCGCAAAGCATATGTACACCAAATAAGTGAAATGGATACACAAAAATATATTTCAAATTACACAATAGTTTCACTATCATAATACGTTTTCCTCAAATCAAAAATCGCCCATCCACACCGAAAGTGTTTCAATCTTCACACTAATTTTCGAGCAAATGTATACCAAAATGAAATGTTGGTATACTATCATTCAACTATTTGAACACCATTGTTGTTCACAATCTAAATCACCAAAGTATTCGCATATATACACCATAATATGTTGCAAATACACAAGTTTGTCGAATGTTGTATACAACTATACGTTTTAATGTATCACATTTTAAATTAACACAACAATATACATATCTATACACGAAAAATTGGTTTACAGGCACATATATTGCACTATGTGTATTCAACGATTTCACATAAAACATTCATCATCACCCCAACCAGCCCACAACATATTCTGCATGCTTACATGTACACAACATCTTGAATATAAATGTATACCAACCTAATATATAATGTATACATTTCTGTATATTTCTTTACATTAAGATAAACATCAATTATGATTCCACGTTTCGTAACAAAAACACCAACAGGATGAATAAGGATATTGCGCGATTTTCCGAAAAAAACACACATACCAGGGAAAAAAGCGTCTAAAACCCAGTTCTCATTAGGTTTGTCCGCCAAATATTCTTCATGTTGTGATTCGCCACACTCATCGCCCATTTTTCAAGAATTTTGTGATCTTTTTCCGATGTAGGTTTTTTTCGTGTTTTTTGGATGTCAAACTCGGTATTTTTTTGAAGATTTACGGATGGATGAACAATGGAGAAGGTAATGAGGAGAAACGTGTGTTTTTGGTTGCTAAATTAAAGATTCTACTGTTATGGTAAGATTGCAATCAAGAGGATCCCTTGATTTTAGGTTGTTAATTATGGTATTAATTTAGCCGATTTTAGTGGATTACTGAAATGCCCTTTTCGAATTAAAAATAATTAAAAAATGGTGTTTTGCAAGACCAATCTAGACCATTGATTATTTGGGATGTAGGGATGGGATCCGCCCACACCGCCACATGAGATCTCATCCCTATATATATATATATATATATATATATATATATATAATTATTTGACTTATAGCCCAATAAGAACTCATTTTGCTTCAAGGCCGCAGGATTAAGGTTAGGATCAATATTGCAAGTTCTCGTTTAATATCAAACGTTTAAGCGAAAAACCATTTAACGGAAACCCGCTAGAACCGACCCGAAATCACTAGAGCTAGACCATTTAACATCTCTAGCGGTAGAATCCAACGACACATGGGTATAACCAAAGTGCATATCAACAAGCTTCTACTAAATAGAGAAGAAACAGTCATACTTGCTGTTATCTATTGTTTGCTTTATTAGATATTTAAGGAAAAACGCGTGTTGTCTCAACTCTCAAGCGCTGGTTCTGCATATTTATAAGCGATAATTACAAAAACACCCTGAGGTTTGGGTTAATTACAAAAAAAACCAAACATGTTTAAAATTACAAAAAGAACTCCTTCAAGTTTCGTTTTGTCTTAAAATAAGGGGATAACCATAATATTTTTGCAATCATGTCAGGGATTTTGAAATATTTTTGAAAAATCATTGGAAAAATTATAAAACGGAATAAAACCTAAAAGATTTTTTGTAATTTTCAAAGAACTCTGGGTTTTTGTAATTAGCCCAAACCGTAGGGGTGTTTTTGGAATTATCCCAATTTATAAATTATACATCAATGAACAACTTGCAAGGTACAATGTAGGAATGTTACAATCCAATTGGACCAATTCTACAATTTACTACCTAAATAATTATTATAAAGAGAGAACTATAAAAGACCGCTAAGATTTGTGCAAATTACAAAAACTCAAAAATGTTTCAAAATTACAAAACAAAAAAAAAAAAAAGAAGCAAGAGTTCATGTTTGCTCATGTCTTAAATTCAATGGGGCAATTTTACGATAGTGGCATCTAGTAATGGCCCTAAATCTAATAGAGCATCCATTCAATCTTAGTTGCCAACTAAATTTTCACCATAAGGCTACATTCACCCACAATCACAATCAAATTATTATCCGTACCAACGTTTGGTGGTGGTTTGGGGAGTATTACAATGAAATTTGATTTAGAAAAAGGATCTATTATTAAGTTTTTTCCGAGAGTCTTCGTCATCAGAAGCATTTAATAATTTTACCCCTTCTTATATTATAAAAGTATTAAAGAAAAATATATGCAATTAAGACTTCTCATTCTAAAATGAAGTTAATATTTGCATGCACTATGATTCAAAAGTTCATTATAAAATAAAATTACCATATCTTAAGGAAGTTAGTTTAAATTGAACAAATTTTTTATTTTTTTAGTACAATGGGGAGAATTTGGGGAGAGAACACACACACCCGTATGGGACCGAACCGGGTGGGTCATTCACCCTTACAATACATGTCTCAACCACTGAAAGACAAGGTTGACCCCTTGAACAAATTTTGAAGAGATCTAGATGCAATTAGTGAATTTAGACAAATCTCATGGACATATTTTGCAAAATTTGGACAACACTTAATTTCGTATGGTGTTTGAACAACATACCATGAAACTGTCATAATAATGTAATCATCTTGTGCAAGTGTCAATATCATGTGATATTCGAAACACAAGATGAGACGCCCTAGGGAAATCCCCAACAAAATATATAAGCACCAAAAAAGGTCACATTGGGCAGCATAACCTATTAAAATAGATGAATATTCAAAAACTAAAGGCATACAATATCAGATCATCACTTGAAACTGTCAAAATGCTCAGCACATTGCACATACCTCCAAGGACTAGAGAAAGGTTACTTGTAAAGGAAAGGTACATGAGACAACAAATTTCATGGAAGGTAGTCAAAGCTGTAACTTGTAAGGCGCCTCTGGAGGCGACAAGATCGGTACCAAAAAGAGCACTCGCCTGACTCTAGCAAGACACACAATTTTGGAAAATATCATCTATAAAACTATAATATTCTCAAATGTCAAATCCAGAATCATTCAATACAAAATTAAGCCAAATATAATTTAATACACTCCCATTCTCCATATTACAGTCTGTACAATTAAAAAACAGTTGGTTTGTTGTTAGCCAGAAAGAAAAAGAAAAAGAAAAAGGCAGAGTGAAGAAGAGAGAAAAATAAACCAGAAATCGCCAGGAGAAAAGAAACAGAGAAGGAAGAAAGGAATGGGAAAAAGGGAGGAAGAAGCAAATGGAAGATTGAATCGCAGAAAGGATATCGTATAGAAAGAAATGCTTTTGTGTTCTCTGTTTCTTCCGCAGACCGCAGTGCATCGTGGACTGGTGGGTGGAGAATTACTTGATTTTGCCCTATTTTTGTGTAAAAATTGGGCTGGGCTTAAACTTGCTTATGGGCTTTTTTTAAAAAAAAGAAAAAAGAGAACAAAACCCTTAAATGAAAGGCCAAAAAAACAACGCAGGCTGGATTCAGCCCCAGGCGCCAGAAGCGCCCACTTGCACCTTTGTTGGATGCATGCCTGTTGCGCCATTACTCCGCCTGACTCGAGTTGCTGCGCCTTGGATGATCCAAGGCGCTGAGCCTGTGGACACCTCATCTTGTGCGCCTAGGCACCGAGGCGAGTGCCTTTGACTACACTAGCCATTACATGCCAGAATGAACTAGATCAATTGGAATAAAATGTGAACCTCTTGAAAAGAGAATTTCACTTTCAAACCATTGTATATTATTCAAAGATGAATGATGGGAACCAATCATCAGGTATATGCACCACTTTCCCATATGCTTATATGAAATCATCCAATAAAAAGCATCTCACCAAAGAAAACTGGGGATAAAACCCAAGTTAAACCAAATACAAGATGTCCCTAAACTCATACTCATATAGGAAAAGTCGAAATAAAGCTACTTATGAGCAATTCAGCCTTACTGGGCTTCCAAAGATTAAATAGCTAGTTTGACAAATTGTCCTAATACCTCAAAGAGCACCACTTACTCTTCCGGTTTATAAGCATTATGTAGCTTGATTTGGTACTTGTATAGTTATATAACAACTGGTAAACAATTCTAACAAGCTTGTGACTTCTGGGCAAACTCAAACTTACAGTTCAGAGATGACTCTTAGATTTAGAGCCACTGAATGTGCCACCAATGACAAGTTCTTGAGTACACAAAAAGAGAAGTGGCTATGGACACAATTGGTATAATCCCTTTAGAGTTGATAATCATCTGAGAGATGCAATTGTTGCATTAAGGCGGCATGATTCTCTAATGGTACAAGTATAGCAAGAATCGTCAGAAAAAGAGAAATATTTCCAACTGTTCTCCCATACACTCTACAATGTTCTCAATTATCAGGTCAAGCACTAAGGTGCAACAAAGTTCAATCCCAAAGTGATCATTTATAGTAAGCACAGATTGTCAAATTAGAAGCCACGTTCATAAACAACCATACCACACCAGACATAAACTATATTATACTAGCATTGCAGTACTAATACCATTAAAAAAAAATCCTCCGAAAGTTTCCTTCTCAAAACCATCCGTAATTAAAACACAATAAATAACAAAAATTATATGAAAATGGAATCAAATTCCAAACTTAACCTCTGTCTCAGTCTTGTGGGATCTCCACATCTCCATCGGCGATCTCTTGCTGCAAATCTTTGGGATCCTTGCCATCCACGGTGCACCCAACAGAGACGCAGGTGCCGAGAATCTCCTTGACGGTACCAGACAACTCCTTAGCCATCGAGCGAGGCTTCATCACCTTGGCGATCTCGATGACGTCGTCGAGGGAGATATTGCCATTGTGCTTGATGTTCTTCGTCTTCTTACGGTCGCGCTCCGGCTCCTTCAGAGCCTTGATGACTAAAGCGGCGGCGGAGGGGACGACGGTGACCTTGGCCTGACGGTTTTGGACGGTGAGCTTGACGGTCACGCGGAGGCCCTTCCAGTCCTTAGCTGTCTCCTTGGCAATGTCTTCACCGATCTTTTTCGGGGAGAGACCGAGGGGACCGATCTTAGGAGCGAGGGAACTGGCGGCGCCGACTTCTCCGCCGGTGACGCGGACGTACACGTCGACGACCTGAGAGGGATCGAACTTCGGCGGCATTGTTGGCGGTGGCTAGGGTTTGGGGAGTGTGAGAGTGAAGAGGAGGAAAATGGAAACTGATAACGAGGAATGTGTGTTAGGGTTTTAGTGTAGCTGAGAGGCCGAAATGAATGGATCCCACTTTTATGGATTTGGGCTTTCTAGTTTAGGTCACGAGAAGTTTGGAAATACTTTTGGGTTGGCGCTTATATTTTGGATAGGGCCTATATACAAAGGCCCACGGATAAATATCATAATCACTTTTTTATTGACTTGTGTGAAAATTTATTTACTTCCTCCAAATCAATCTTGCATAATGTAAATTAGAGATTAAGTGCATGTTTGAGAGCACTTTTGAAATAAAAGTGCATTTATAAGATGGACTTTTTAATATAGGTTTTTCCAAAAAGTGTTTTTTGGGTAATGTTAATTGTTTGGTAAAAGTACTTTTTTATATACATCTTGTAGGTGGGTAAATCAGAAATCCAAAAGGCACAAATTTACACTTTTTTATAAAAATATTTTTTTCTAAGAGTTCATTTTAAAATAACTGTCCTGCATACATGTTTTTCACAAATGAACTTCTAAACCTAAAAATCCATTTGCAATGGGTTTTTCAACATCATCTAAATTTTTAATGGTAAAGCTGATCATGATACAAATGGATACAAATGTGATTATCAAGTCGAATGGAGCGACAAAAATATTTAGGCGGAGTAACCCTACAAAACTCAATATAGCTTATGAAGTTTTTTGGGATCATCTTATCTTTCTATTGGTAGAGTCTTATGTTGTGAGAAAGATTGGCCCGACTTTGATCTCATACGAGTGTGTGGGTTCTTCCCCTACTTTGGTTAACGAGCCATTAGTGTGGAATATGTCTTGGGCTTCCACTCCGAGGTCCAATTACCTGGGAAGCGAATCAGTTGTGGGCTAGGGGTGAAGGCTTTTTTTATCACATGATACATATATTGGACACTTATATTGATACTTTTTCTTCTCTGAAAAAAATCCCACAGAATGTTATTATTAATGTGTTTGGATTAGAAAATTGCAAATTTACCAATTGAATTGGCACCTTTTTTGATATTCAATATTTTTTTAAAAAAAAATTACATCTGATTTCCTTCATTTCTCCTGATAATAAATAAAATCAGAAAATGGGATATAGGCAATTTGAAAAGAAAAAAATAGAATGTATAATTTAGATTAATAGATTTGAAGTTTAAGGTGTGTATAATTCAAAATATATAAGGTTATTTTCTGAAAGTAACTTTTGACATTATCCCAAACTCTATAAGTTTTTACTAGATAAAAGATATTTATTTTTGTGGGAATGACTCCAAAAATAGCACTATTTGACAATTTCAATATTCAAAAAGTCATCATATTATTTATGAAGGTGCTTTGACATTGCATTAATTAAATAGCTGTAAGCATATCCAAGTACCTATATTGGCATATGGAGTTGTCAATTCACTAAGAAAGTAGAGAGGAAAAAGAAGCATTCACAAACCAATTTGGTCATTTAGATATCCTATTTTCTGTAATATTTCCTCTAATTTTTTGTAAGGATATTTCAATACATAATATAAAGACACGTGTATAATAATGCCATCATCTTATGCACGCGTATCGTTAAATGTAGTATCATATACATAGTGTATTTAAAACACTATATGAAATCAGAAATGTATATGTTTAGAAAAAAATTAGGGGTGGCAATCTACGACCGCGACACGATAACTCGATCGAACCCGACCCAAAGTCGAGAGAAACCCCGAACACGAACATGAGAAATTCGAACGAAAACGACCGACACGAATCTAATATGATGTTACTAAATTGTCTAAAACGTAGTTATTTTATATTTTAATTAGTTTTTTTATGTATTTTAAGATATACGTGAAATCAACCCAAAACCAAATATGAATCCGAAGCGACGACCCGAATCACACCCCTGAAAAAAATGATATCTCATATATTTAGAAAGTTGCAACTTGCATGTTACAACTATCTATATTGGTTCTTTTCAAGCCAAGAAGTCATGAGCCATTTGTCACATTCTTCACTTGTCATTTTCCAAAACAAAGTTGTATAAAGATTAAAGACTAAAGCCACCATCAAAATGGACAATGCTTTACACACCACAATTAATCATGCATTTTTATATATATGAACTATTTAGCCCCATACTCCCATTTTTCAATGGCATTTTATGGTGTGAAAATGAAAGCCTATATAGAGTATAGACAACTCCCACCCCACCTCAACCCACCTTCTAACCCAATTATTTTTGGCTCAATAATATCGGAATCATTTGGGTGATTAATTAGTTTTTTTTTTAGAATAAATAATAAAATTAGTTAGAAAAACATATATTTGGATAAAAGGGTTTGGAATTGGTTTGTGTTCATTCTCCATAGAAATTTCTTAATTTTTACAATTTTGAATTGGGACAATGCACTTGTTTTTACTTTTTACATTAGAAATATTCCATATATTTATTTTTTTTAAATATTCCAAATATATAATTATGTTATACTAAAATTACAGTGAGTTTATTTTTCAATTTTCAGTATTTGATGTGTGGATGATAAATAAATATTTTATTTTATAGGAAACGATACATTCGCCCACCCCTATCAAGATTTTCCATTCTTTTAGGATTGTACTAAAAATACATTTGTCCACCCACTGGCTTTCGTGTCATGTCGTGTCATATGATCATGATTATTTTTCTGTAATTTATGTTTATATATCGTGTCCTCGCTATCGTATCTTGTCACCCATTGGCACCCCTATAATAATTGTTCACAGGGAATATAGTGTTGATTGCAAAAGTTACTGAGAATCGAGAACGCTTCAAAATGGCAAAACGAGAAACAAAGATTACGAGAAAATGAACTAGCTATTACAACTTGTCAATAGAACTTTCAAAAGACAGTCGAGGCAATCTCTTTCGCAAAGCAATTACGTCTCGGCTAGTGCTCACGGTTTGACGTATTGTGTTCCAAAGATGAAACGCTTACGTCTTACGTAGTAGAAAGCACCACTAACACAAAAGCACCTTCGAACTAGAAATGTCACAAGACTCAGTTCTTTGAACTTAGTGCAAAATGCGAGAAGATGAGTGTATGCTTTTTATGGAGTATGAATCTCTCGTGTAAAATTGCAATGCACAAACATGTATAAATAGCCAACCATTCCACCTATAGGAGAAAAACTGGGTAGTGGGCATTAATCACTTGTAACAACCAGGTGTTACATCCCACTATCGCATGTGATCGGGTAGTGGGCTAACTTTAGGTGACCACCACTACGGGAGTTACAACCGGGCCTGATAATAGGAGTGAAGTGCGGCGTCTTGTGCGTGTGGCCCACTTGTGATCATCCACTTGTGTTATAGTTTATACAACATATAACACCTTCTAGTAAATAAATTAGGATAAACAATGATTTGTATTCCATGTGGGATAAGGCAAAAGCCTTTCATTTCCCTTTACACAATCTTTACATAATGCCCATTTATGCGCTACTTTCCGTGTATTAATTTCTCACCACGAAATTCGGTTTTGAGAAATAAAAAATACTATGAACATCTACTCGGAACGTAGATTAATAATATATAATTTAATTCCTCCAAAATTAAATTTCTAGCCACCAAAAAATTGGTCAAAGTCGGGTCGACACTCACTTTATCAAAACCAAAATTTCCAACATATAGTATCTCAAAAGGTTAATTACAAAAATAATTCTAATAGCTAGGTATTTTGAAGTGAAGCCAGTTCATTGTATACAAACAATATTCCCCACTTGTTTTTTCAATATTTATAGAAGCATCGTCGTGACGCAAAACAAATTCAAGTTGGGACAATTAAAGCAATTACAGCTAATTCTTTTTCTTATCGTGTTACCTGGAACATAGTGTTTTATACGTTAATCTAAACTCATCACATGGAATTAATATCTATGGTTCCCAAAACCCAAACGGACCGGATAGGATCTTCTATTTCAAGATAGTGTTTCATCTCCTATTCCACCACACGGATGATTGCCACGTGTATAGAAATTATTATATTAAAACCCCACAATTTAGGCGTGATTTATGCTCCAAAATTAATATGGTAACTTCTATACACGTGGCAATCATCCGTGCGGTGGAATAGGAGATGAAACATCATTTTGGAATAGAAGATCTCATTCGCAAACGGATAATGTAAATTTAATACAAAGGTTTACATAATAAAGCAACTAATTAATAGTCCATTAGATCTGCTATTTTTTTTTTTTTAAAAAAGTATTCATAAAAAAGTATATGTTGCTTGCTTTTTGAGTTGATGATTAACTTTACTTTAGGCAAAAAAAAATTTATTGGTCCTTTATCTAACACCACTTTGAGATTTCATCTTTTTTCTTTTCGCTTTTGACATATAGTCCTTTTTCTCAACAAAAAATTGAGATTTGGTCCTCTTACCGCTATAGCAGTTACTTTGACTTTGTTGAATCGATTTGCCATTTTTATTTTCAAAATTATTAATTTTCACTTAGAAAATAATATTTAAATCTTACATGGCGTCTAGTTGGCTTAAATGATGGAAACATTAATTAAATAATAGAACTTTTTTTGAAAAATCTGAAAAAATTATCTAAAATTCTGAAAATTGTTTTACTAAAATTTAAAATTATTTGAATTTTTGTAACAAAGTCTTAAAAAATTCAAAAAAATATTTTCTTGGTTTTAGACAATTTTCAACTTTTTTTATTTTATATTTTAATATTTCAAATAATTGTTAGATTTTTAACCATTTTTTAGTTTTTTTAAACAAATTTTCAGATTTTTAAACATCTTTTAGTTTAAAAACAACTTTTCAAAATAATTTTGAGTTTTTCTATTTCAAAGTTAAAATATTTTTCAATATTTCAAATAAATTTCAGATTTTTTCAAACAATTTATATTTTTTATTATCAAATTTCGTATTATTTTTTTGTAATTTTAAAATAATTTTGATATTGTTTTTACTATTTTAGTTTTTTAAATAAATTATCAAAATTTAGAAATTTAATTTTTAGATTTTAAAATGGTTTTTCGAATTTTTAGGATGCCATGTAAGATTTAAATATTGTTTTCTAAATGAAAATTAATAATTTTGAAAATAAAAATGTCAAATCACCAACAACAGTCAAAGTAACCTGCTATATAGGGTAAGAGGACCAATTCTCAATTTTTGTTGAGAAAAAGGACTATTTGTCAAAAGCGAAAATAAAAGGATGAAATCTCAAAGTAGTGTTAGATAAAGGACAAAAAAAAAAAAAAAAAAAATTTGCCCTTTACTTTATCTACCATTTAGTATGCAAAAAGAGAAACAACTTAATTTATCATCCAACATGGATTATTTTTTTCTTTCTGAAAACAGTTGACAAGTTGCATAAAGTACTCTACATATCTAAATTTTAATGCAAAAACATATGTAAGTATTTAATAATTAAGCACATCGACACACGAATAAATCATTTATGATTCTTGCTCTTTACATGTTCAACAATAATTAAACCGCGATCTAGAATTTTAGATGTGAGTTGGAGAAAATATAAATTTTATAAATTTTCATTATTTAAAGTGGTGATTGAAATTTATTTTTGGGGAAATAAAATTCTTATGCAAAAACAGAACATTATTTTAAAACAATAAACATTCTGGTTAATTATTAAGGAGATATCAGGAGAAAATTTGTTGGCTATAATGAGGCATACATTATTAAGTTGCCAGTTTGCCACAATATAAAAAATTCTAGTGGAACATAATGCATCGTCGTCACCATCATGCATCATTTTATAGTTCTTAATAAGTTCAACTTCTTCTCCGTAGTTATTGAGAAGAGAATTTATTTGTGACAAATCAACAAACATTAAATGAACCCTGAGATTGTCGTTAGGAAGCCCATCTAACGCCAAATAAGTCCAAATTGGAGATAATATTTAGAGTAAAGGACAATAAATGAGAGTAAATAATAGTGATACTTATAGATGAGACGGAAAGACATTTCTATACCCGAGTTGATGGGTTGCATGAGTTTTGTAGGATGTTGCTTGGACCGGTATAACCCGTGTAGGCCGGATAATTATATTTGTGATAATGATTAATAATATTAGATGATTGATAAAGCAATTAAATAATTCATTGTTTAATGAATATTGGGAAAAGACAAAATTACCCCCTGCTAGCTTAATTAAATGTCTCATTGAAAGGTTCCATTGGCTAGTACACCTCATTGCATACTTTATTAGGATTAGGTACTTATAAGCAATTATTAATGGAAATGTCAATTAATCTTTTTATACCTTTGATAGCTCGAATTCCAAGAAAATGCATAATGGTGGGTGTGAAGTGTCAGCATTCTATTAGCACCACATTACAAACATTAATTTAGGCTTTGTTTGATATTATTTCTAATATTTTTATATTGCTTAATCAAGTCAGGTCACTCATTAAGGTTTTGAATGTTTTTAACTTCTTTTTGGAGATGATAGTTCTTGAGATAAGAACTTGACTGAGAAATGAGTTTTGTGGTTGTCTCATGGAAGTTCATCCAATGCTCATGTGATCGAGTTCAAGTTGGAGAGAATATCCAAAGAAATGACAACAATTGAGAGTAATGAATTGTAATAATTACAACTCGGACGGACTTTTTTATAACTGGGTTGATGGGTGCATGGACTTTATAGGATAAAATGGATCGCATGGCATGTACAGCACAATGTGGGTAGGACAATTATATCTGCGATATAATAATAATTGATACTATTGAACAACTAATACAGAAATTAAATAATGTGTCAAATAAGAAATTTTTGGGAAATACGAAATATCCCCCAACAATTTTGAAAACTTTATATAGTTTGGATGAAATCTTATGGATAATAAGATTATAGAATATTGTACATAGAATTAAAATATATTTCGATATTTTATTAGGACAAATGGTATGATATTTTGGAAGATAATTTTCGACTACGAACTTTGTTCGTTGTAGTTAACGAGAGATATTGAATTGTATAGATTTTGTTAATGTTATATTTATAATTAGCGTGGTACATTATAGTAAATAATTGTTTAATCCCAAACATATTTTATTTTCAAGATAACCTTTTATATATATATATATATAGGGACTGATTCTTGTGAGACCATATATTGGAGTGAGGACGAAGTGAAACATGATCTCGAACCGTTGCAATCAATTAATGGATGGATAAGATTGAAACATAAGATATTGTTGCATTTTGTAACACCATTTTCGCAGAGGGCATTTCGGGAGACTAAAAAAATCGTGCACCTAATTAATAGGATTTACCATATCTCATCCCTTTAATTTAGGGATGAAATCAATCAAATGAAAGCCAAAAATCTAGCCATAGTTTACGTTTTTGTCGTTGCAAAATCGAATTGTTGCATAGTTTACGTTTAGATAAATAAAGCAACTAGCCATAGGGATGTAAATAACTTAATTTTTGTTGCATAGTTTACGTTTTGTCGTTGCAAAACCGAATTGTTGCATATTTTTTGATTTTTCGTTGCTTTTTTACTTTTTATCGTTGCAAAAATTGAATTTTTTTGTTGCATATTTAACGTTTTTCGTTGCAAAAATGAATTTTTTGTTGCATATTTTTTGAATTTTTGTTGCATTTTTTACTTTTTTCGTTTGCAATAATCGAATGTATTTTGTTGCATATTTTTTTATTCTTGGTATTTATTTTTCATGCATACAATTAAATATTTTGTTGCATTTGATAGTATTAGGACGTATGCAAGGTAATTTCATTTTTATATGTCGGTTTTATATGTCGATTTGTTATGCATTGGTTTATGCGTATTTATGCAAGAATTTTTCATTTTGTATGTCGGTTTTCGATGCATTAATGAATTAGTATTCATGCAACGTATACTAGTGCCGATTTTCATAATCAAGCAAAATCATTCCCTAGAAAAAACGGGAATCAAGATTAACATGATTGGGCAGTTTTTTGTATAATTACGAAAATAACCTTTCGACAATTTTTCACAATAAACATACATAAAAATTGGATTAAATCTATATCATCCAATAAATGTAATGGATGTATGGGATTATGTCTCTGCCTCACCTGCAGGGATATTGGTGCCATTTGAACCAAATCATATATATATATATATATATATATATCAGTCATTCTCTGATATTTAAAAGGGAGTACTTTAGGATAACATATTGCCAAGTTTGATATAAGAATGTAGAAAGTATGAAAATGTATTCAATATATTTGTTGGCAAAAATAATATGCAAAACATTTTGCATCGTAGAAGTCTTGTCAAATTCATCTTGTTGTGATTACTGCAACATATTTTCGTAAAAAGTCTTGTCAATATATTTTTTATTTTATAATTCTTAGTGGTAGTATAATAAAGTATAACTATAGAGATACGAAATTACTTTAAGATGCAAATTTGAAAGACAGTGATTGGGGGAAAATAAATTCGTACACACCACTTAATTTTAGACCAATTACATAAAGTCGTGTTCTCACCGCTACCCAATCAAGGTACTAAAAGGTGATTTAATTATTAAACCCACTTTTTTCTGGGCTATCACCATCAATAATGCTTAAGAAAGTAGAATAAGTTCTGTCAAAAAAAAAAAGAAAGTAGAATAAGTGGGAACATTTAATGCTTAATTTAAACATCGCTTTCTTTCCTAGTGTACCAGTACCTTGAAAGTCTATTCAAATTAAAAACCCAAATCCTAAATGCCAAATATTAGGGATATTAATGGGTTCGGGTAAAAGTAAAACATCCACCCACACCATAAGAGGCGAATTTTAACAGTATAAACGAGCCTGATACTTAGATTAGGTTTTCTTCAAAAATTTAAAATTCTAATTTATATGATTTTAAAATAATATATATTTAATAATTAAAATAGTATTTTTAATATTTATTAAATTATCAAACATGTGTAATTGGCCTTATTTGACCTGATCCAATGACATCCATCCAGATATGCTCATAGCCCACTGACCCCTAGATTATACAGATACTTCTGTGAGGTTAGTGTACCTTTACTAGATACATTTCAAGTATATTCTTTATTCAGTACTCAATGGATACATATTTATTGTGTCCAATTGATAAAAATGACATAGACATTCAAATTTGAAAAAAACAAATTTATATCCCGATTTGAGTATTTATGAAATTTTATTTTTTTTATATTTGACACAATTTTTTACATTTATACGTAGTACGTACATATTTTCAAAAATATAAAAATATATAATTCTATATGTGTATACATATTGTATCCTTATACTTAAAAATAAAAATAAAAACAATGTTTTCCCTAACCGTATCATATCATACCTTTGACCCATACACAATGTCATTTTCAAAAAAATTACTACTCTATATATTTTATTTTAAAATATTAATTTTTGGTATTTAATTATTTACTTTTTATTGATTTAGCTACCAGAACTAATTAGCCCCTCGAATTTAAATGTCTAGCTCTGCCTGCCCTACTCGTATGAGTGTTTCATAGTCCTACCCTAATTCTCCTCACACTAGAGTTTGTGATGGGACCAGAAAGGACTACCCAAATTCATTAGCTTTTGAAAAAAATTCGGTGGGGCTATCCAATTTTGGTTGAGCAGTGAATATTTGGCCCAATCCAAACCCTATATATGTATTTTATATACGTGTATTTTGTATACATAAATTATTAGGCGGACTAAAGTCGGGTTAGGCCCATAGGCCGATCGAGGCCAAGACAAATAAGCCCAAATTTTTTAGACTAAAATATCATGACCAAATCAGTCAAACCTTGTGTAGATTGAACCATCCCACGGTGAATCGCATTTTGGCCTCTACCATGCGCCCCTCCTGGTATAACCCCATCTCCCAACCCCACCCCCAAAAATAAAAAAACAAGGGGGTTTGGTCACGGTTCCGGAACTCTCAGTTTCGTTTCCTCAGTTTAGAGGAAGGCAGGAACCGTTGCCTCACGGATTCGGTTAGGTTCAGATCTATTTGAACTCGGTTCCTCCATGGTTTCGGTTGCCCAATTTTAACTTAGGAACCGTTTGTTTATCTTTTGATTATTTTTTAATTTCTTAAAATAGTTTATCAATTTCAGTTAAAAAAAATAAAGAAAAATACTTGAACTTAATATATAATAAAGTTATATACTTCCCCTCAAAAAAATAATAAAGCTTTATACTTAATATTAAAGTTTGGATGTATCTAGGCTAAACTAAAAGGTGATTAATTAATAAATGAAGATATGAGATGTCTTGATTATTTATTTATTAATCTGAGATGGTCTCGATTTAATCGTCATTTGATTTGACCTACCCTACAGCGGCTTTTCAAATGTGAGATTAAATTACCTTGGAATTGGTAGGATAAACTTTATTGCTTTCATGCATCATGTTTATGATTCCTAAATTGAATGCTCTATGATGTTCGTTCGCTTATTTATGTCGCTTTATTTAATTTTCAAAGAATGATGTCTTGTCTATGCTTGAATCTGTCGAATGATTCATTAACCTGGAGAAAATTGTGACAAGTGGAATAGTAACATGAATATTACACTCGTATGTGAAAACCTTAAAGGCAAGCAAGGTTTTCTAAACCAAAGGGAAATTGTTTCACTGCGGTGAAGAGGGGCATTGGAAGAGAGACTGCCCCAAGTTTCTCTCTAAAGTAAAGGAAAACAAGAAACGTAAATATGATTTACTTGTTCTTGAAAGTTGTTTGGTAGCTAAAGATTCTTCTACTTGGGTAGTTGACTTAATAATATTAAACATCTATACATACTATTAGAGTATAGAAGAATCAAATTTCACGTAGTTAAATTTACAACATTTGATCTAAAATGTATCTCATGTAGTTATGAAAATAAAATATCAAATAAACATTTAATATTTTTTCTAGCATATATCTATATATATATAATAGCGAAGTCCGGAACTTTTATTTTCCCGCTCTTTTTGCTTATTATATTAGGAAAAAGTTGTAAACATTATAAATGGTAATTATTATAAAATTTTATATTAGGAAAATATTATAAGAAAAGATTGTAAATGATATTCCTATTTTGTATGTATATAAATTAGGGAAATATCATAAATGGTATTCTATTTTATATGTATAAAAATTAGAAAATTTTATTTCTTGGTATTCCTACTTTATACCAAAAGTGAATCTATAGTATCAATTCTATCTATTTATAATATATAGATTTTAAAATTTATAAATAGTATTTCACTATAATTGATATTAGTATACATCAGCTCTTCTTAAATATATATAACAATGATTTGTTGATTCCATACATTATATCTTCATCAAATATATTGTTTATTTATTTCAATGGTATCGATGCAATTTTGTACAATATAATATTAATTAATCAAATTTTAAATACTAATGACTATTCAACTTTCCTAAATTATTTAATAATAGTTAAAATAGACGAGTTATGATTTTATGTATCTCTCACTATTAAATTAATAATTGATTTTTTGTTCAGAGATTTTTTTGGCAGCTTATTAATTATATTGAATCCTCTTATATTTATACTACTTAAATTGCATTAGAAAAACACTTTGATATTGTTGAATGTTGATCCTAAATTCGAAGCATAACCACCAAATATGACTACATCTTCACGTTCCCCTCTATTTATGTTTTCATCAAGTGTCCCACCAACATCGACAAATATTATAAACAATATTGTAGATTTGTACGGACAATATTTGGTGAGTTTGTTTTTTTGATTATTCGTGATAGTTTTGTTGTATTTCTTTTTAAGTTGTTTTTGTATAATTTGTTTTTTTTTTTATTATTCCTTATACTAACATATTTTTCACAACATATTTTGTGGCAATATTTTTGTGTCAACATATATTTTCTGTTCATGTATATAAACTTTTATCCCCGCCAACATTGTTTTTTTTGTTATTAGTTTTACAGTTTTAATTCGGCAATTATTGTTTTGTTTTGATTCGGCAATAAACTTCTACATACTTATTGTAATGACTTCTTATATTGTTCAATTAGAACATTCATTATAAACTGTAATTACATTAAATTTTTTGTGTCAGCATCTTCCATTCAGATTCGGCAGTCAATTTAATGGTCTTACACCATTAAATTTTGACCTTTATAATGTGAACAGACTCAAATTAAAAGTTAACTATGGATTCAGTGTTCACATCAAGATTTGAGTCAATTTTTATTGACAGTTAGACATGAACAGTTCATTAATTTGCGATTGACTATAATGAGCAGAAAATTTATATTCAAATAGGTATATTTTATTTTGTTTTTATTATTTTGTCACATGACTCGGAACTTAACTGTAGAGCCATTCATTCTGAATCAGTGGGTGATAAGGTATTAATTTTACATTGTTGATTAGATCTTTAATGCATTTCTTTTCTTTTATTTGAAATTTTTATAGATAGCAAATTAATGACATAGTATTTTAGCAAGATCATCTTAATTTATCCGTGGAAGAAGTTTCTTCTCCAGACAAATTCAAAATAAAGAATGTTAACACTTTTCTGGATCTTGATGATGGTAATAATGTTAAAAGAAAACTTGAGCGAGAATTCTCGATCCGACTACGTGAAGAAAACTAAGGCGGTTATCAAGAAGGAAATTATTGACAAATGTATGATTTTGAACTACTTATAGACTTTATTTATATTTGAATATTTTTTATGTCACTTTTTAATGGAGTGTTTCTATGAACAATATATTATTTTTAATGAAATATTTGTTTCTTATATCATGTTTTAGAATAAATATCTGAATATATGTTTTGTATTGGTTCAATTGCAATTAGTATAATTTTGTTAAATTAGCATTTGTTTTTAGAATATACTTTTACTATATGTTTATCACAACTATAAATGATATTATAATTTTTGAATAAAAAGTCCTATAACTTTTGGATAAGAAAGAGTCAGTATATCTTTTTAATAAACAAGTCTATTCAAAACCAAATTGACATCAACTTATATCAAAAGTGGTTACTCGAATGGTGAAGCTTAAAAGCCATAATACAAGGAAAACAAGTAAAATACCAACTTATTGTTAATAAATAGTTTCATTACAAATTGATAATGTAAAATACTAATACACGTGCAACGCACGGGGAATTACTAGTTTACTAAAACAAGATTGTTTGTTTTAACCTTAAAAAAATGGTTCCATCACGATTTTAATCATAGTTAAAATCGCCCAGGTTCTGCGGTTTTTTGAGGACAGAAATCGGAACCAGAGTCACGGTTCGGTTTCGGTTTTGGAACAGATTGACTACTGATTCGATTTTGAAACTGTTTGAAACCATGATTCTGATTTAGGAAGAAGAATTGACGTGATGGTTTCGATTTATCTCGAAATCCGATTCGGTTTATTTTGGCCACCTCTAAGTTGGGGTTGGGGTTGGGGTTGGGGTTGGAGTGAAGAAAGAATTAAGTTTATTCGGAGTATTGTATTTGTAGCGCGATAATATTTCATACAAAAACGACAAAAGAGGAAATGATAGACTGACACAGTGACACGCGAACCCACCGTTTGTCGATTTTGAGTACTACTAAAAAAACCCAGCTGGCACGAGCAGCAGCGCTAGATCCAAAGGACCCCACTCCGGGTCCCACTTCACGTGCTGATCATGCCCCTAATAGCGATGTCACCACGTGTCCTTAAGTCATGATATTTCCAACACGTGTCAGTTTTTCTTGGAGGGCGTAACTGGGGACCTGTACCAGGTGAATATCACCCCACCCCAACCCCCCACCCCCAATCCCCCAACGTCGCGACAAAGTTGAAAGCCTCTCGAAAGGAGACAAAAGCTCGTTTTCCTAAAATACCCCTCGAGGGTCCTTTATTTTGTCGCTATTTGGCCTTTCAAAATATAAGCAAGTCGTATTTTAATTAGTATATTGTTTTTGAAATACACCTTATACTTAAAGAAATCATAATAGTTAAAAATAATAATAATAAACCTACCCTGAAATTCAAGATTTTCCATTCGAACTATTACCCATTATCCAAAGTAATTTATTTAAGACATTTATATATCCTCTGTAGTCTGTATAAATAACTCGCGATAACAAAAGATTTTGAAAAAAAAACATTTTTTTCCTCAACGTTGTAACGTAAATTAAAAGCACCGCGTTGGGATATTTCTTGAACGAAACGATTATCTGCATTATTCAATTAACTATTAATGTAATAAAACAATTAATGATCTATTATTAATTATAATAAATTATAAACAATAATAATCACATCAATAAAGAGTAAGGAAATATTCCTATGGGTGACAGCATAGCTTCATGCGTGACACAATATTCTTATTGTCGCACTTTGTCTAATTGTCTGGATATTGATGCTTAATCCATAATCCATATTACTTGGCAAATATTTAGGCCATTTATGTTCCGAAGTGTTAATTTCTATTTTACTCATAATAGTAGATTCATGTTTATTTATAAATTTACAATGAAAATGATCGTTTAACTTTTTAATTTTCACGTATAATAATATTTCAAATCTATAATTTCAATTTTCAACTATATACACTACAATATATCATTTATAAATCATTATTTTTATCTTTTCACCCAATTATACATATGGGGCACACTACTATCAACTCTATTCACATCAAATATTATTATTGCAAAATTATATCTATACAATAAGACCCATCAACTATCTTCTTATAAAGATAATATAATATATTCTTATTCTTATTCTTTTTTTTTTTGGATGAAACATCCCACATGGGGATAGGGGATTAAGGGCACATCCCAACCTACTGACCCTAACTAACCACCATAAGGCTCAATGTCTCTTGTGGGGTAGAGTTTAGGGGTTCAAACCTCTGATCAATCTAATTATTCCTCGGGGCATATACGAGCTTACTGGTTAGGTGTTCACATTCCTCGGTTTACCTTGGTAGCGATGATGAGAGCGAGGCTGTTGTTGTCACGTGCGTAGTCGCGTGGCGCGAAAAGTGAGTTACAAAAAAAAATGTTCAACTATACAACGAAATTAGACAAACTACTGCCTTTTATAGTTTCTAGACGAAGACAATCCTATTTGATCTATTCTACTAAATCCTAGAGTTGATAGCAGTGTGTCTATCCTATTAACTTTTCAAACTATTATTTAGATAATCTCATTTTCAAACTACCACAAAATTCATTATCATTCATTTTTATCTGAACATAATTCTATTTATCACACGAAAATCGATAAATTATCAAAATTCATTTTCCCAAACCACATGACTGGAAATAGACCATGGAAACTGTATCACCTTAACTTCCCAATTAAGTAATAGTAATTATAGGTTAATTAATCCATGGCATTTTTCTTTTTAGTTTTCGGGGGTCAAAACTGTCTTTCCACATTCAATCTGCAACTGCAGAGAAAATAATAAGACAGAAGATGAGAAGAAAGCAATTACAGCTTAAAAGAGAGAGAGAGAAAGGGGGTGGGTGGGGTGTGGGGGAGAACCTTATCCATTCAAACCCTTTATAAAAGCAGATCAAAACCCACCATTTTTAAGTATAACTTCAACAAAAACAATATTCTCTCTCTTCGTTTTCATCCTTCAACAAAACCCACAGTTATACGCAGAAGGAAAAAAAGGAAGTCAAAAAAAAAAAATTCGTCGAATCGACTTTTAGGGTTTTACACATGGCAGCTTCCAAAAGCTACTTCGCCAGAGCAAACTACAGATTCCTGCCGAGCGATCAGTCCCTCGCAAACGATTCGATGATCTTCGAGCTCGACGAGTCCGACGTCTGGAACTCGGCGCCGCGTTCGCAGTCGCCGGAGCTTCGTAAGGCGAGTTCTAGAATCTCGAGGAAGCCGACGGCGACGGCGGCGAGTGGGAGAGCCGGCGGTCCGGCTTCGCTGCCGGTGAACGTTCCTGATTGGTCGAAGATATTGAAGGACGAGTACAGGGAGAATCGGCGGAGGGACAGCGACGAGGATTACGACGATGAGGAAATCGAGGAGGACGGCGATCGGATTCCGCCGCACGAGTTTTTGGCGCGGCAGATGGCGAGGACGAAGATCGCCTCCTTCTCGGTGCACGAAGGGATTGGGAGGACACTCAAGGGGAGAGATCTCAGCAGGGTTAGAAACGCGATTTGGCAGAAAACTGGTTTCGAGGACTGAAATTCATTTTTATTTTATTTTTCACTTTAATTTTAAATAACTGTGAGAATTTTATTTTATTTTTCGGATTTATTTCTGCCTTTTTATCTTTTTTTTTTTTTTGGTTCCCTGGAAAAAAAAGCCTCGTTTTTGGCCATGACTTATGGAGGCGAGATTGAGAGGATTGTTGTTTGGTAGAGGATGTAAGTCTAACATTTTGATGAGAAAATTGAGATATAAAAAATTGAATCTAAATAATTTGTTATTTGCTTATTTTCCTTTAATTCATTTTATAATAGTGGTAGCTTCAATGTATTTCTAAGTCCAATTTCCAGTTTATAGGTTTGGAAAATGAATTTTTAAATTATTGATTTCCGTGAGAGAATTGTAAATATATTTGGTTTGTTGTCGAAATTTTATTTGGAAATTAGAATATTATTGTTATAATTTTGTAAATGTATTCTTGAGGTAGGTTAATGTGATTATAGTGTATTTTTACATATATTTACTTATTGTAGTGGAAAATTGTTTGGGTGTGTTTTAAAGGATATTTGTTCTCAGTGAAAACTTTTGTGTTGAAAATTTTCTAAAACAAATATAAACTCAATTTCTGAAGTTGAACAGGTGTTTCAATTGAGATTATTGAATAATTATATTATCAAGAATGTAAAATGACATTATACTAGAGTGAAAATACTTCAAAATTTGGACCATTTTCCATTAATTTATTATCATTAGTGGATCGAGACATCGAGTCCAATGCTTGGAAAACTTTAGTGGTGGATAAAAAATGACAATAGGAACTTTGGGAGTGGGGTCGGTGGGGAAAAAGGGGGCTAAAATTCAGTGATGAATGACTTTGATTTGAAAGCGCGCTTTGAAGTAAAAAGAAAAAAAAAGACCCTGGTAACCAGGTGGTTTAGCCGCACCGCCACCATGATTGTGGGATGGAGGTCGGGGGTTCAAATCCCGCCCATCAAATGTTTGTGGGGTGGAGGTCGGGGGTTTATATCCCTATTCCATCAAATTGCTCATCAGGGCATATGCGGTGGTGAAGATTTGGTGGGAACTCATCTTGAATAAGCATCCGTGTGGGTTCGATTCGGGAGAGATCGTTATTTGTAGATTGGTCGAACATAATTGTTCTCTTTACCCAGGAGGATCGGTTGTACGTCAATGACCACCGTCGAACATCTTGGCCAGTCGTGCACATCCCGTTTACCTGGCGCAAGCAACAATGAGGAGCGGGTGTCATTATCAAAGCGTAGTCGGTGCAGCGCGGAAGGCTGAGTTATCAAAAAAAAAAAAGACCCTGGTCATGAATGGTATTTCAACCCATTTTTTTCACTTTACAACTATTCAAAAAATAGGTTTATATTTGTTTCAAAAGTTTTTCTATTAGAAAAATGTGTTTATATTTGTTTCAAAAGTTTTTCAAAGAAATGAAGTCATTTTAGATTTTTACTTTTATGGAAAATATTCTTTTGAAAACACAACCAAATAATTTTTCATTCCAATCACGCAAACCTAGGTAAAAATACACTACAATTACGCAAATCTATTTCAAAATAAATTTGAAAAACTATGACCAAACATATTCTCATTTTCAAATGTAAATTGAGACAACAAACCAAAACATATTTTCAATTCTCACATGAAAACCAATAAAGTTTAAAGTTTGAAAATTTATTTTCCAACATTAAACCTGGAAATTTGACTTAGAAATACATCCATATATCCCCTATCTTCCTAGTGTTTTCCCCTTTTCCCTATTATATTAAAACAACGTCCTTGGCTTCCCAAATCAAGGGCAATATTCCTGCCTAATATTTATTAGCATGTATAGGTATTTCGGATGATATTTTCAATTCTAAAATGGTGTTTAATCTATATTTTTACTAAATGAATGCTACGTGTAAAAAAATTAATAAATTGACAATCATATTTGCAATACACTTAGAGATACATTTAGAGTTGAAGCATCATTTTAGAATAAAAATTTAATCTTGTACTATGATGTTTATACTTTCTAGAGTCATACTTAATTTTGATTTTCGTTCGGTAACTCTTTTCTTGTGTGTGAAAATATTACATCCAATGTATAAAATATAGCCCATATATTATTAAGACAGAAAAATGAATTAAACTACTTGAAACATGGCTAGACTGATTCTTGAAAACTCATCTAAACACAATTTGTTATTAACATATCAAACTAAACTCAACATATTTTTCCGCTGATAATATATAAATTGGGCTCTAACTCAATTTATTAGTAAAAAAAAAGAACAAAATATATGTAAAAATTATCAAATGCTTTTTCGATTGTGTTTGGTTTAACTAAAACTTATTTAAGCTTAATTAGATTAACAATCAAACCAAAGTTAAACGCGAATTTTTATACTTAGATAAAAATTTAAAATAAGCCCGAACAATAATATGTTCGTATCTTCTCGATTATTATGCACTCCTATCACCATTCACCAATGATGAAATGATGGATATTTTTCTTTTCCATTTCTTTACGCCACATTAAAAATAATTGAAAAATTAAATACAATCGAACGTACAAAGTGAAGTAAATAAAGCCAACCAAAATTAAAAGGCATTGTACTATACGCGTCTGGGCTCTGAATCTAGCCTTATTTTAGTACAATGGGGGACCTCCCAAGTTTCTTGTCTTTATCGTGAACGCATTAAAGCCCTGGCTGCAAGGCAAAGAATTTTGCTAGACTCCTGGTTTATTTCCAGAAATCCAGCCCATTCATTTATTGCTTTCGTTTTCTTTTTTATTTACTGCCATATCTGGTTAATTTAACACCTTATCCAGATATCTTCCCAAAGTCATCCAAATAGTAAATTGTTATATATCTCATATAAAAATGAAAAATAAAATAAAAGTATGGGTAGGTGCATCGTGATTACTATTTGATGTTGCTAAAGTTCATTCAGCTCATTGTGAGTTGTGATGTACTAAGATGAGGTATCTGACTCCACTCCAGTCTAATAAATAATCTACAAGGTGTGAATCGTCATGCAATATGCAAATGGGTTAGAAGGGCTTCGAGATTGTCCGTAGAAATCCATTAAGTACGGTGTAAGAGAAAATCCAGTGCCCAGAAATCAACAGTCAATAATGAAGTATAAACTATTTATACGATCTGTGGTCGCATAAGCCAAATATTTGAGCCTCGTGGACCTTTTTTATTCGCTTGACTCAATTGTTATTTTCTATGAGCTAATAATTAATTACAAAATAATTAAATAAATGAAACCAAGAAAACCCAATTTTACCATAGCACTATCGATGTTGTTTGATTTTTCTATTTCATTTAAATAATATACTTTTCTATGTCAGGCAACTTCTATTAGCTAAAATTCTCATTATATTAATAATAGTGTGAATAAAAGTAGATATTTGTTTCTCTCATATCTTATGATAAAACAATGGTTATATTTTAGCTAAAATTGCAATAAGAAATTAAACAATTATATGTTTTATTTAATTTTTGGTTTATAACATTTAATTAAATTTTAAATTACATAAAATTATTTGTATGTATTAACTGAATTTATATAAATAAAAAGTAAAGGTCCTAAATAAAGGTACTATCATGCTACACTAGATGTAGTACACTTAGTACATTGATGAATAACAAATGTTTCACTTTTTAAATGGATGAATGACCATTGTTTTAAGGGATAATTACAAAAAGTACCACCGAGGTTTGACCTAATTACAAAAAAACCCAAACTAACTTGAAAACTTACAAAAAGTACACCTAAAGTTTGAAATATATTTCAAAATACCCCTTCATATTTGTAAAATTATTGCAGATCTGCCCTAATTTTAACACTAAATCAAGCATCGTAGAGTGCTTTTTGTAAGTTTTAAAGTTATTTTTTTTGTAATTAGGTCAAACCTCGGGGTCTTTTTGTAATTATCCCTTATTTTAATTTATAAGAAGACACTTGTATGGTAGATATACACAAAGTGTGTATACATCAGTGTAGCATCCACAAGCAATGGTGGAGACAAGAAGGTCACTGGCATGGGGCCCTTTTATAATTTTTTTCATAATTTTATTAAAAATAAAAAATTTAAGTAATAGTTTATATGATTTTTGAATTTTTCTTCCGATCCACTACAATTTCATGTGGCTCACCTCACTTTTGTCATTTTGGTTACGTCATCGTCTACAAGATCATTAATAAAAGAAGAACTATACTTAAACATTTATGATTTAAATTTTGTATAAATTGAAAATAATTGCATATAAAATGTTATCAAAATAAGCCATAATTTTTGCTTCTCAATTTCTTTTACATTAAAGATTTTTCCATTACTTTTATGAGGCATATATTATTCATTTCCAATGTCTTGACGATATTTGGTTGTACTTTAAGCAAAATGTACTCGTAAATATAAATTGTAAAATCCTTTCCTTTATATATTTAACAAACTATACACATATTTAAAAAAACTAACTATGCACATAATAATTTCACACAAAGTATATGATATTTATTTGAACAAAAAATATTAATCATATATACATAATTGTATACATTTTTAAAACACTATTTTCAACACAAAACCAATTTTACTTTTTTGGCATTTTGTTTAGGATGATTCGCATATTAAATTTTTACTTTTTAGGAAACACACATTTCGTGACACAAATGAAAGTCGCATTAAATTACTTTAAGACAAAACCAAAATATGAGACAATCGATGATGACACATGTTCGTCAAAGGAAAAGCATAATTCCAAGACCAAAGAAATAAAGCAAATTATTTTTCTTTTTCTTTTTTCGAAGAAGGGCCAATCTGTCCTTTTGAGAAGATTGAGATAGGAAGATCTGGACCGTTGATTCAGGTTTGCTTGGGCCCCTGAACAAGACGTTTTGTTGACTGTAATTATCATGGAGAAGCATTGGCGTTTTGTATGATTTCGCCCGTCGTTTTAGGTAATTTTTTCCCGTCCTTATCTCTGCTTTAGAGTGGTATGGGAATTTGAGTGTCGATACTAAAGGCCACGTTTGAAGGGCTCCGATGTCGACATAATGTGGAATTTGAATTTCATCAAGTATTTAAATATTTTTTTTTGGTTTTTATAATTTAGTATTGGTAATAACTTAATATTGACACTTGAGTTACAATTTACTAGAACTTTATAACCGGGTTTGTTATAGACAATTCTAGTAAAATCTTGGAATCGTATTTTTTGATGCAATTGGTTGCATATGGTTAGAGATGCAACATGACAAGAGTCGTTCCAATGTTTTAAAGGGCCATTAAAAAAAAAAAAAAAAAAGGAGTGCCCTTAATGCTACATATTTCATATGATTATATCATATATTTAAAATTCATTTTTTGAAACTTGTCTATCTATTTAGATGTTGAGTTAAAAGACTGAAATTTGGCAAAAAATATAAACAAAATAAACTTTTGCTATTGGAGAGGGTTGTATCCACAACCTATTAAAAGAGGAGGGGAACATTAACAATTGAACTAGACCACTAGTTTATTAAAATATGTTGTCTTTATTTTACATATATTAAAAATGTTTTAAAATATTAAAATCGAAAAAAATCTAGGGTCGGGGCTCTCGTCCGTGGCGGCCCCGAGGAGGGGCACAAAGGGCGATCGTCTCCGAGCCCCCAAATTTTGGGGCCCCCTAGGGCTACCACCTACCATATATATATGTGTGTGTCTACATATATATATATATATATATATATATATATATATTGTATGGATTTTTTTATACACGATTAATTACCAAATAATATAATTATATAAAATCACAACTCTTTTGCGTAAAATATTGGGTAAAATATGTAAGGTTTGAGTTTAGGAAAATGGCTAAGTGTATAGTGTATAAAGCTAAAGTCGAGGCTCGAATTAGATTTAGTCTCCGCAAGACGAAAAACGCTCCGTATATCGAGTGCTTACGATTCATTGCGTCTCTAAGATACAACGACTTTTTACGATTCAGATTAGCAACACTAGCAAAACCGAACAACATCGAACAACAAGATTTTGAACTTTCAAGCTTTGAATGAAGGGAAATGTCAATATGCTCGTATGCAAAATGACAAAGTTATTATCTTAAGATTTCGTGTTCTTTTTCATCTGCAGGGTCGATCATTATAGGCCTCGTGTACCTAGTATGGAAAGATCGGGTCTTTTGGCTCGAAAAGACACATTTTGACCGACAAACGCACTTTTTATTGGGCGCGACGACCGACGCGACGTCGTGCGCGCTCGTCTTGTTGTGCGCGATGGTTGGCGGGGCAGACGACGACCCGACGCCGACGACGTGCCGTTTAGTTCACACATTTACGGCAAGCGCGCACGACCCGGAAGACGGGTCGTCGCGTCGCCCGTGCGTTTTCAGTGCGAACCTCTTTCCCGCTTGAAATCTATTTAATTAATTACAAAAATTAATTAAATCCGTTTAATTAATTCAAAAATTAATTAAATATTTATTTTTAAAGGTTTTGGTCTAAAAAGAATAAAGGTCTTGAAGCCCAAGCCCAAGCCCAAGCCCACAACCCATGACCACGACGGACCCGGACAGCCGAGCCGAGCCGACAAAGGCGGGGCGGGCATGGGCGCGATGTGTGCTTTGAACCAAACCCACAAAAGCATGTAGGTCCTCACCCCTTTAAAATTTGGGTGCCCCATGGCCCAAACCCATAAGTCAACTTGGGATATATAAAGTGGTGCAAACTTTTCAACCTTTTCCTATGTGGGATGAAACATTTCTCCTTCCCCACATTTTCCATTTTTCATACCATTTATTTGTATTAAGTGGCTAACTTCTAAAGCATTAATTTCTCATTCACCAGAATCGATTTTGAGAAATTCCAAATGCTATTCTCATCTACTCTCTTAGTAGAAATTTTACAAATAATTTAATTCTATTTTTCACTAATGAAAATCACTTAATTATCCGGTCAAAATTGGGTCAACACCCATTTCTCAAAGACCAAATTCCAATAATCCCCACATGAATGAAATTAATGCATGCGTGTAACGTGATTCGCTTGAAAGTCTCGGAGAATTGTTATTGCATCGGGATAGGTAGCTTGTGGCTTTGAACCTTCCTTAGTAAAATACTATCGGAGTTTATCGGGCCGCTTAGTGACGCGATGTCTTGAACTACTCTCAACCGTTTGTGTAAACAGACAACAATACTTACACAATAACAACTCTAACATTTGTTGTTCTCACGTTGTGTCCATTTCGCCCTGGACCATATCTTATATTCATAAATGTTTCTTTTAGGCGGTCATTACTTCTCACATATATAGGTGATCTCCTATTGAAGAGTATCCTGTCATACTCTACCTTTGGTAAGATAGGAATCATTAAAAGTCTTAAACTTAACCTCACCACGTTCAAAGCAGGTTTTACTTACACTTGATGTATCGAGAATGAGCTAACACATTTTCCAAGTGTTCAAATTTGAACATTCATAACTTAGTTGTCCCGTTGAACCGAGGTCATGGGATCTCCAATTCACAAGGTTGGGTTACCGCTATGAACATTTTTTAGTTGTGGATTTTAACCCATTCCCTTAACAATTTATACAGTTGATCTCGATTTATGCCTTTCGTAGCGGATCCGCAAGGTTTTCCTTTGACTTCACGTAGTCAACCGAAATAACCACATTCGAAATCAACTGTCTAATGGTATTGTGTCTCCCTACGTATATGTCTAGACTTACCATTATACATCGCTTTGTGCCCTTCCAATTGCTGATTGACTATCACAAGTGTATCACAAAGGCAGTACATGCTTATTGCTTATGTGCTTGTTTTACTCCATAAAGTGACTTAACAAGTTTACACACCTTTCGCTTTCTCGGTGCAACGTACCCCTCGGGTTGTTCCATATAGATCTCATCTTCAAGCTCACCATTCAAGAAGCGATCTTAACGTCCACTTAATGTATCTCAAGGTTATGCAAAGATGCAATAGCAATGAGAACATGAATGGACGTAATCCTCGTGACGAGGAGAATATGTATCGAAGAAGTCATATCCTCCTTTTGCCTAAACCCTTTAGCTACCAAACAGGGCTTTGTACTTGTCAATAGATCCATCCGCTTTATACTTCCTTTTAAGGATCCACTTGCATCCCAAAGGTTTGCAACCCGGTGGGAGATCAACCAACTCCCAAGTGATTTTGCATGATAAAATCTATCTCATTATTGATAGCTTCTTTCCGAGAGGAGCTTCCGGACTGAACAACGCTTTTGAATAGTTCGAGGTTCGTTTTCTAACATATAAGTTAGAAAATCAGGACCAAAAGACTTAGCTATTTTTGTCCTTTTCTTTGCGTTTTGGTTCTCTTCATCATCACTTTGAGGTAACCTTGCAAGATATCATAAGTCCGTTTACTCAAACTTTCTTTTTCGTTCTTTGTTCGCAAAGATATTCTCTAAGAATACATCATTCCTTGATTCAATGATCATACCTTTATTTATATCGGGAATTGCTGACTTGTGCACTAAAAAGCGATATGCATGTTCACTTGGTTTTATACCATTGATTTGGGCTTCCGATACTAGAGTTTTGTGTTGTTTTTGAGTATTTTGAGTCGTTTTTGTTATATCTCATAGGTTAGGCATTAATTTCCATTGTTTCGAGTCATTTGAGGGGTCAAGCCATGTTGAGAGTCAATTATATTGAGTTTATAGTCATATTAATGAATCGTGTATCAAAAGAAGTACGAACGAGCAAACAACGAGAGATTGATTTGAAGAAAAGTCCAAATGCGTCCGGAATTTCTAAAGATGGCAGGGTTTTGTATTTTGGTCATAACTCTCTCTACAAAATTGATATTGAGCTGATTCAAGTGGCTATAGAAACCTAAGAGATAGGGCTACAACTTTGATGAAGGACGGAAAACCAAATTCGGACATTTGGTGGGCGAAAAACCAGGAGAAGCAGTAGTTAAGTCGTCACGGGCGCTCTACGCCCGAAACAGCGGATGAATTGCGGTGGACGGATGGCGCTGCAGCGCCAACGCCCGGGCGACTATGTTGCACTTAATTGCTGCGCCGCAGCGCCACGGGGTGATTTTCCTTTGCTAAGCCTACCTTTTTCTTGGATCTTTGTGGGGTTATAAATAAAGACATGAGGGCGTGAATTGGAGCATCTTGGACCATTTGGAAGACAACAAAACAAAAGAAGACAAGGGAGAAGAATAGAAACATCTTGGGACAAGCTTGGAGAAGAAGATTGAAGGCTCTTATCATCTAGAAATAGAGAAGATCCTCAACTCTTGTTCTTATTTTGTTACTTTCTCCATATTTTGTAAGATGTATTGTTGTATTTTTATGGATTCATTTTCTTTAATCATGAGTTAAACTCTATAATTCTAGAGGGATGATGTAATTTATGTTTGAACTTTTGTTTTGAGATTGTGGTTTGTCAATCTAGATCTATCAATTTATTTGTGTTATTTGGATCTATGCTTCTAAATTACTTGATCAATAATTTAGATTGTTTTGGTGCGTGTATTTGATTTGACACTTGAGAGAGATAATTGAATACATGACCTTGAAATAGCATAACTTAGAATTTCATAGAATTGAGAGATTTGTGAATTATTTGAAGTCATTTATCAAGATTCATAGCTTTTATTGAGATTTCAATTGGTGATTTTTATAGAGATATTGATTTCCCAATTGAGATCTAAAATCATTTGGCACTCGAGAGAGGAAATGATTATTGTAGAAATCTTGACTTATAAATTGATAATTGATGATTGATAAACCAACCATATTGATAACATAAGGGATAACTAGATTCATCACACCTCTAGAATTCATTCAATCATTTGGATAAACTCATTGATAGTTTCATATTCTTGATTTAGTTTTGGTATTTTTAGTATAATCAACTCCATCAAATATTGAATTTCTAAATAAAATTAGACTACTATATTATAGTACTTAACGATAATTCGATAATTATTCCCTGTGGATTCGACAACCTTACTTCTCTATATTGAAACTTGACACCGTAGACTTGTGGTTAGAAAAATCTCTAATAATGCACTACTATTGTTAGCATATCCAAGGCGAAGGGAAAGAACAAGACCACACCTCGAAGCATACAACGCCACGGGCTTGTGCGCTAGGATGCATTTTGAGCTTATACGAGACACCTCATACACGTAGTAGTATCACATGACTTAAGGAGCCTTCGCTCCTCGGCTACCAGGAAAGTCATTTTTCCCACCTCTCTCCATGGGGACAATGTCGTTTTAAGTTTGGGGTGCAATATGTTTTTATTCATCGAGTCGGGTCTTGAGTCAAAAAAAAACGAAAAAAAGAGTCTAGAGTTTAGTCGGGCGTTTGTTAAACGTGAAACTGCATGACTAAGTGAATTTGTTGAATATGAGTTGAACGGTCAAAAGAGCATGTGTTTGAACGTGATTTAATCTTCTTTCCATTAATTCCATCTATGTGCTTAACTCTCACGATTTATTTGGGGATGATTTATGCAATTGAGTGGTTCCTTTATGATCCCACCAGGATGCTTAGAACTTGTCCGATCACTAGTCGAGGCGAAATCTGGCGAAGTAACCATGATGAAGTGATTTAGGCCATCTTTGAACAAGCTAGAGCCTAAAAATGCATACCTTTGTATTATATTTTTCCTAGTGTCCCCCTTTGAGCCTTATAAACCCGTTTCTTTGGCAACCAATCGAATACCCATAACCTAAATGTGAAAATTCTAATTACCCATCACTCATACATACACACATAATATAGAAAAATGTTGAAGGTTGAGGAAGAGATGATTAGAAGGGTATGTGTTTAATTGAATGAAGTTGCCCGAGAAAAGTAAAGATGAAACCCCATGTACGCAAAAGAATAAGTTTGGGGGTTCCTAAAAAGAGAAAATAAAAAAATAAAAAAAATCAATGGGATTGAAAGTTCATAAACATTGGGGATGCAAAAAAAAAGTGAAGGGTAGTGCCTATTGATAATTCGAAGTGTTAATTGTGTGTTTGGGTGATTTGAGCCACTTATTCCTGTATTTTCCTACCTTACCCTAAGCCCACATTACAAGCTTTAAAAGTCCTATTGATTCTTGTGTTACATTGCTTTACATTAGTGGAGATTAGTGTGAAAGACAAGCCTATGGAGTCTGGTAAACATCTCACAAAAAGTGGATCATCTTGAAAACACTTGATTGTGTAAATCTATTCGGATAATGAAAACGGGGTTGGCATGAACATTCCACCGTCATGATCACATTGTGAAAATACGCGCTTGATTGATAGTGAAACGAAATTTGTGAATGAGTTTGGTTGTGAAGTTTTGTAGTTTGTTTGTATTGTTCGTCTTGTATTTTTCATTTTAGAGTTGTAATTGCTTGAGGACAAGAAATATTCTAAGTTTGGGGGTATTTGTTCACTTGGTTTTATACCATTGGTTTGGGCTTCCGATACTAGTGTTTTGTGTTTTTTTTTGAGTATTTTGAGTCGTTTTTGTTATATCTCATAGGTTAGGCATTAATTTTCATTGTTTCGAGTCATTTGAGGGGTCAAGCCATGTTGAGAGCCAATTATATTGAGTTTATAGTCATATTAATGAATCGTGTATCAAAAGAAGTACGAACTAGCAAACAACGAGAGATTAATTTGAAGAAAAGTCCAAATGCATCGGGAATTTCTAAAGCATTGGCAGTGGTTTAGTATTTTGGTCATAACTCTCTCTACAAAATTGATATTGAGCTGATTCAAGTGGCTATAGAAAGCTAATAGATAGGGCTACAACTTTGATGAATGACGGAAAACCAAATTCAGACATTTTGGTTGGCGAAAAAAACCAGGCGTGGAATGCAGCGCTCCAAACAGAATGACGAAGTGCGGTGGACGGATGGGGCAGTAGCGCCGGCGACTATGTTGCACTTAATTCTTTGGCCGCAGCGCCAGGGCGGATTTTCCTTTGCTAAGCCTACCTTTTTCTTGGATCTTTGTGGGGTTATAAATAGAGACATGAGGGCGTGAATTGGAGCATCTTGGACCATTTGGAAGACAACAAAAAAAAAAGACAAGGAGAAGAATAGAAACATCTTGGGACAAGCTTGAAGAAGAAGATTGAAGGCTCTTATCATCTAGAAATAGAGAAGATCCCTCAACTCTTGTTCTTATTTTGTTACTTTCTCCATATTTCGTAAGATGTATTGTTGTATTTTTATGGATTCATTTTGTTTAATCATGAGTTAAACTCTATAATTCTAGAGGGATGATGTAATCTATGTTTGAACTTTTGTTTTCGGATTGTGGTTTGTCAATCTAGATCTATCAATTTATTTGTGTTATTTGGATCTATTGCTTCTAAATTACTTGATCAATAATTTAGATTGTTTTGGTGTATTTGATTTGACACTTGAGAGAGGTAATTGAATACATGACCTTGAAAAATAGCATAACTTAGGATTTCATAGAATTGAGAGATTTGTGAATCCTTTGAAGTCATTTATCAAGATTCATAGCTTTTATTGAGATTTCAATTGGTGATTTTTATAGAGATATTGATTTCCCAATTGAGATCTAAAATCATTTGGCACTCGAGAGAGGAAATGATTATTGTAGAAATCTTGACTTGTAAATTGATAATTGATGATTGATAAACCATATTGATAACATAAGGGATAACTAGATTCATCACACCTCTAGAATTCATTCAATCATATGGATAAACTCATTGATAGTTTCATATTCTTGATTTAGTTTTGGTATTTTTAGTATAATCAACTCCATCAAATATTGAATTTCTAAATAAAGTTAGACTACTATATTATAAAGATTACTTAGCGATAATTCGATAATTATTCCTGTGGATTCGACAACCTTACTTCTATATTGAAACTTGACACCGTAGACTTGCGGTTAGAAAAATCTCTAATAATGCACTACTATTGTTAGCATATCCAATGAAAGCACAATCGATCATATGACGGTTTACGTCCCTTCCATAACTCATATGGAGTTTCGTTTTTACCTTTGTGTGGGATTTTATTAAGAATGCAATTTGCGAAAGTATGTCTTCCCCTCACAAGTTTTGGGGTAAGGAACTTAACAACAACGCATTCATCATCTCCTTAAGAGTACGATTTTGCGTTCGCAACACCATTTGATTGGGGTGAGTAAGTGCGATCGTTTGATGAATTATACCCGTTTCAAGCAATATTATTCAAACGGAGCAACATACTCTCTGCCTCAATCACTTCGAATCATCTTAGTTTTCAAATTAAGTCGATTTTCAACTTCATTCTTATAAGTTTTAAAGCTACTAAAGCTTCATCTTTGGTTTTCAAAAGATACACATAGTAATATCTTGTGCAATCGTCTATAAATGTTATGAAGTACTTTTTCCCACCTCGAGTTTGCACAAGTTTTAAATCGCACACATCCTGTATGAATTAACTCGAGTGGTTTGGTACTTACTCGTTCTACCGAATGAATTGGTGTTTTGGCCAATTTTGCTTCAACACAAATTTCGCACTTTGTCTTGTGAATCGGTTTTAAACGTAGGTATTAATTCCGATTCACTAACCTTTTAATTGTGTTGAAGTTTACGTGTCCTAATCTATCATGCCATAAATTAGAACAATCCAACAAGTAAACATAAATAACGTTTTTATTCTTCGCCTCTTGGTGGAAAACAGGACATTACAGACATCTTAAACAGGCCCTTATCAAGGTAGCCTTTACAAAGAAACTAACCATTCTTGGTCATTACAAACTTGTCGGACTCAAACACTAGTCTAAACCGGCCTTACTAAGCGAGAGGACCGGAAACCAAATTCTTGCGGATGTCAGGGACATGCAAAGACATCTACAAGCGTAAGCTCATTTCCGAAAGTCATCTTGAGCACCACCTTTCCAAGCCAACGATGTTGGAAGTCGAAGAATTCCCAATGAAAAGCTTCCTTCCATTTATCGGAGTGTAGGAGGAGAACATCTCCTTGTCGGCCCAAATGTGACGAGTAGCCCCGTGTATCTATCCACCATCCCTTGGGTTATCCACCATATTAGCTTCAAATACAATGGTGGTGAATCGAGCTCCGACATGTCGAATGGAACCGACTTGTCCTCCGTCACATTGGCTTGTTGGTTGCCACCTTGATTGCCCTTTTCCGGGTGTCGACAATTCTTCACCATGTGGTTCGGTTTGCCACGGATGTAGCAATTACCCTTGAACTTTTGGCCTTTCTTTTTCTTTCCTCGAGTGCTTGAGTTTCTTACTAGTGCTCGATTCGAAGAAGATAAGCCTTAACCTCCATTTCGGACTTACTGGATTTCACATCGATTTTCGGTTGTCTTCTTCGATCGGAAGCTCAAGCCCCATCTCTTTACGCTTGTGCTTGAGGTAATTTTGAAGTCCTTCCACAATGGCGGTAATTTCTCGATTATTGCAGCCACTTGAAAGGATTTAATCAAAATCATCCCTTCAGACACTAAGTCGTGAAGTATGATTTGAATCTCTGAACTTGGCTGATCACCGTCGCGGTGTCAACCATCTTGTACTCCAGGAATTTGCCAATAATAAATTTTTTAGTGCCGGCATCTTCCGTCTTATACTTCTTCTCCAAGGAATCCTACAGTTCCTTGGACGTCTTGAACGTGTTATAGACATTGTAGAGGTGTCGTCTAGCCCGTTCAATACATAGTTGCGACACAGAAATCGTTGTTATGCCAAGCAACCATAACGATTCTCCGGTTGTTGTCAACTTCTTCATCTCCAATAGCGGTAGGGGTCGTCTTTAAAAACGAGGCAACCCCAAGGTGGTAAGGTAGAACAAAGATCTTCTCGTTGCCAACGTTTGAAGTCGGACCGAGGAGAACTTGGGCGACTTTTCGCCGTGAGCGGAAGCATCAACTATTGGTGTGAATGAGATTGATGAGGATGCAATCGTCTTCAACGAAACAAAATAATTTTTGTCTTGCGATTGTTGGGTAAAATATGTAAGGTTTTGTTTGGAAAATGGCTAAGTGTATAGTGTATAGGCTAAAGTCGAGGCCTAAATTAGATTGAGTCTCTACAAGACGAAAATGCCCCTTATATCGAGTGCTTTACGGTTCCCGCACTCATCTCTAAGATACGACTTTTACGATTAGGTTAAAGACTAAAACCAGGAACAACATCGAACTCAAGATTTTGAATTTCCAAGCTTTGAATGAAGGGAAATGTCAATATGCTCGTATGCAAAATGACAAGGTTATTATCTTATGATTTCGTGTTCTTTTTCTTTCGCATGGGTCGATTATTATAGGCCTCATGTGCCTCGTATGGAAAGATCGCGTCTTTTGGCTCGAAAAAGACACATTTTGCACTAAGAGACGCACTTGTTGCGGGGCGCACGACTGACGCATGGGTCGCTACCGCCTTTCGTGCCGGTGAGTGCGCGAAGGTTCGACAGATGCATGACCCGACACACGGGTCGCGTGCGCCCGCCCGTCTTGTTGGTTTGCACATTTACGGTAGGGTGCGACCCGAAGCATGGGTCGTGCGTCTCATTTTCAAGTGCGAACCTTTTTCCGATTGAAATCCATTTAATTGATTACAAAAATTAATTAAATCCGTTTAATTAATTAAACATTTATTTTTAAAGGTTTTTGGTCCAAAAAGAATAAAAGCTTGAAGCCGGCCAAGCCCAAGTCGGGCGGTGGTGGCGGCGCGCGAGCGCCAGCGTGTGCTTTGAACCAAACCTACAAGCATGTAGGTCTTCACCCCTTTAAAAACTTGGGTGACCCCAAGGACCCAAACCCATAAGTCCAACTTGAGATATATAAAGTGTGCAAATTTTCATCCTTTTCCTATGTGGGATGGAGCATTTCTCCTTCCCCACATTTTCCATTTTCCATACCATTTATTTGTATTAAGTGGCTAACTTCTAGCATTAATTTCTCATTCACACGGAATCGGTTTTGTGAAATCCAAATGCTATTCTCATCTACTCTCTTAGTAGAAATTTTACAAAGAATTTAATTCTATTTTTCACTAATGGAAACTATTTAATTATTTGGTCAAAATCGGGTGAACACCCATTTCTCAAAGACCAAATTCCAACATAAAAAGTAGATTTGTATAAAATATATCACTTTTTTTTTTTTTAGTACAAATCTTGGTAGGGAGGTCACTTGGTGGGAATCGAACATCAAACCCCTAGCATGAGCTTTAGAGTCTTTAACCACCTTTGGACCACTATCTCGATACCTTAATAAAAGATAGACTTGAAATATTAGAGTATTTATTTATTTTGGGTTGATATTCTAATATATTGATTGCTTAAAGAACATTGTTAACTATGTATGTGACACATTTGAGGAAAAAAAAATCTCCCGATTAAAATTATTAAAAATTTACTCTACAATGCCACAAGAAAAATTAAATGAATTAGCAACATTATGTATTGAAAATGATAGGTTGGATCAAATTGATTATGAAAATATTATTGATGGATTTGCTTCTCAAAATGCTAGAAGAAGTCATTTTAAATAATTTTTTGATAGATATTTTTTAAACATTGTGATTGTATTCTTTTTGTTGTTACAATTTGAAAGGCCTCATTTTTATCTTTCGCCCGGGCCTCCAAAGTGTCGGGTCGACATCTTTGTAGCACCCTTACCCTTGTAACACGTACTTTTATGGCATAAAAATTGTAGTTCATAATAAAGATAGCTACATTGCATATGATATTAACCGTTAATCATGATATGTACCCTTTTTCGCAAGCAAAAACATTCACTTAAAAAGATTTAACAACATTTATTCACACATGTACACTTTTCTATATTCGGGACATTAACGACCATGCCCTTTTATATGCAGATTAAACAAACTCCCTATATGAAATGCAAATGATGAGTGAGGGAGAAGGATGAGAATCCGGTACCACATTTGATCCATGCTTTACATCATTTACACCTCACGGAGCAATTTTTATCTACAACAACTAAAAGTTGGCAATATTGCATTTGGTGAGTTGCAAGCTCAACAAGTATAATCCAATAACAAGTTATTTAACATCACACAAACATATTATCACAATCATTTCATATAATTTAATCATATCATTCATAAACATATAAATGCACGTGCTTGATCATATTCTTTTCTTTGTTATGGTCGACTAATAACAAGAATAAATCATGATCACGAAAATGGCCATGACACTGTAATTTTACTTCACGTAGAGTTCGGTGAACTCGGGGTGGCCCAGACGGTACTGTAATCGAATTTCGGATATCCGTAATTCTTAAACACATGATTCATGGTCATTAGCGGCCATAACAGTAATCCATTAATCTCTCGATGAATGCATTTTTACGTAATCACATATTTCATTTCCATATCAATAACATCAGTAGAGATCACATATCTCATTTTCATATCTCGTAACATAAGTGGAGATCATATATCTCAATTCCCATTTCAATGTCATCATATAGAGATCATATATCTCAATTTTATATCCATCTCTTCACATAAAGATCACGTATCTCAATTTCATCACAATATCATAATAGAGAATCATACAATTCATGTTAGAGCACGATAAGCTCCTAATCAAGTATAGCCAAACAAGTAAACAATTCATTCCAATACATTATATAATCACACAAGTCAAATAACAAGCTAAAAGATTATACTCACTAGTGGTGTTCTTATCCCCACATTATTTGCCTACTCGGCCTTGTATACTCCTTTATCGGGATTTTGACCTATAACATATCAAAAATGCATAACTAATTTCAATATCATGCATTTAACATTAATGATGTCATATGTGTGCAATTTATAATACTGAAGGGCACTGTTTATAATATTCATTTCATTATCAAATTTATTATACCAACATTTCATAGAGTACCTTCCTTCTTTAATTTGATTAATTAACAATTTGAACATTTATACATAAAAAATAGATTTAATTGAATTTGCAGAGAGCACCAATTCATATCAGGCGTATTTTTATATTAATTAGTGGACCATAATTCAGAGTAAATTTCAAATTGTTAAATATGAGTCAAGTTATCATTTTGATTAAATTCATATGATTCTAATGAACTTTAAAGCTCAATTACAATATTAGTTGCCATCCCACAAATATAATCCAAGTAGAACTATAGCCAGTTTATACTTTTATTTTATTTTAAATTTCACTTTCATTTATATTTTAATCTACAATTGGAAAGAATAGTTAAGAATTAATTCCTACTTCGTAACTAGAGAGAATGGGGTAGGATCAGCTAACACGTTTAAGCTTTTATCAATTTTTCTCCTATTTCAATTTCACTTATTTATTAATCTGTGACAGAAAGCTTTCAGATCATGACAATTATATATGCACTATTGGAATTTTGATAATCAAACTAATTCAAATATTAGAAGATGTGAAACTTACCAATTCAATTGTAAAAGTCGAGCATTCCGTATTCTATTTTTTTTGCTCTCTTTTTTTCCTTTTCTATTTCCTAGCTTTTCCATTGTTCCCGTATCTCTGTATCATTTTTCTTTGTTCTTCGCCGAGTGTTCTCTCATATATGTTGTGTATTTTAAATGTTAGATGTGTATTCATCTTTATCCGTTTGATTTAGTCGGTTGAGGTTAACTAAAAACTATGTATGTTACACATACTAGAAAAACACTCGTATGTTACGGATTGTCAAAAAATAAAATTTGTAGACGCAAACTCTAATAGTTATAAGAGGTCCAAAATAATAATTAAAAATACTAAAAAAGAAATTCAAAATTTGGAAGAGTTCCATACAATCGTTCACTTCAAATTCTAAAAACTTCTTTATCTACATTATTTGTTCTATTTGAAAGTGTAACAATCTCGTCACTACAACGAATTTTCAAGCCGTATTAGTTTTAAATGGCTGAAAGAGTGCAATTTCAATCTTTGAATGTTTTCTGGAAAGGGGAAAAATCTCTATAAAATTATTTATTTGTGTTAATTTCAAATACTTGGTCGTAGTTTGCTTTTGCACAAAAGCTAATAAATTAGTTATGGTAAAAATAATGAATCATTAACATGCTTAAAAAAGATATTTAATATAATTATTATACTCCCATAAATGAATTAAATCACAATTAAAAGTATAATAAGTATTAGATATAATAATTGAAATTATATCCTTGGTTTTTGTATCATAATAATATCTAAATCAATTAATTTGCAAACTCAAAATAACTTTCTAATTTTATATCCTTGATTTTTTGAATTATTTAATTTGCTGATTAAATGGTGATTGGATTTTAAGATTATATCCGGAAATATGAAATTTAATTATTAAGTTGGTGATAAATTGATAGTAAATTGATATAGTAAATCAATTTATAATTGGAAGAATAAGGTGATGGCATAGTGTGCCACATGGCTAAATATGAAGGTGACACATGGATTTGGAAGAATAAGGTGTTGATACGTGTACCAAATTGCTTCAGTGAAGACACGCGCAATGATTTGTTTTTCTTTTTAGTATATAGGGTTGATATTCTCGTATATATGAGTTACCACATCACACACACATTACCTCCTGCCACGCCACACACTCATATATATATATATATATATATGTATGTATGTTTACGTGTATCATATGCTAATAAACTAATTAGTTAAATCTATTTGTAAGATTATCTTTAGCCACGTTATACTAACATGCACACACATATTAGATATATGTACTATTTACAATATATATATAGATTAGCACTTTTTTCCTTTTAACGATATACATAAAATAATATATTATTATAATTTATCTTATAATTAATATCCAACAATCTATCATGCATTGTATATATTTATCTACTTAATGTAATTAAGCTAATACCGAAAATGTCTTGATTTTGCACACATTAAAATGTGAATATGAAATGTCAAGATTACATATAATTATGCTTATGAATATTTCAATCAGGATAATCAAAATGCAAAGTTTTGGGTTATGATCTTGTCCTTGCGGTGGGAGATCTTGTGCGACGGCATCGGATCGACCATCCGAGGAACGACTATGCGCATGATGGACCAATAACGAATTTGGCAAAATCCGCACCCCACTCAACAAAAAATACTAAGACCAAGTACCTAACTTGACTCAAAACCCATCGTGCCCCGTCTTGTTTTGGGCATATTACCATGCGTTTACAACCAACTTAACCTGCCAAACTATGCATTTCTTTGTAAAGAAGGTAACATGTTTTGTACTATAAAATTTTCAATGATAGTGTTTATGAGATATACATTCATGAAACTTATTGTTGGCATTTTGGTTGCAACAAATATTCAAGTCTCAAGATATTGAACACCAACAATAATGGAGCTCATTGCTCATGAAGTGTACTTCATTAAACTTAGTCAAAGGTTGCTTGAAAAGAAAACATTTGTTAATATGTTGGCTGAATACATCTTGATGCATACTTCTATTTAAGATTGTATTATAACGGCGCCATAATATATGTGGAGTTAGAATCATTCAAGCCAAACTAAAGACTAAAGGGCAAAAATAAATTATTTAACGAATAATAATTAAAAAAAAGTAAATAAATATATTTGTAAATATATAGAGACGGGGTCATCACACGAGTCCGTTTGGACCAATTAACCGTTGCAAACCCACTGAGTTTAAAAAGATGGACGGGGACCTCGTTAGATTGCGTTTGAACCCACCCAAATGGGACGGGTTTAATACAGTCCAAATTTGAAGCCGTGTCATTCCATCCCTACATATGGTACTCAAGAAGAGAGATTTGTACTCATCAGCCCGAGAGATGCCATTGGGCAGACCGGCCACCAGGCCCTAGTCCAACGAGCCAAGTGAAAAATCAGGATGGGTCAGACCAAAATTTCATTGAACCGCATTTCTTGTGGCATAGTCCAACCCATCAAGTGTATTTTTTGATCGGTCGTTTGGGCTTGTCGGTTTGAGGGTATTTGAGTCGGGTCAAAATAGGCCCGATCATTTTCGACCCGCTAAAAATGAAGTCTAATCCAGTCATATATGCGTCTTTAGTCGGACCAATTTTTGCTCTATCGTCAACAAGTTTGTGTTCTAATCAACGTAAAATGCAAGATTGAATTATAATAATAAATTCAAGTTAGATATATAATCTTCTCATATATATGGTTTTTCCTTATTATACTTGTCTATGAGCTTTTTTTGTTATTCACACGCATCACGTAAGATAAAAACTGTAGAACAAATATATAAACTTCCTTTAAGCAAAACCAATTCCAAATTAGCTTCTCAATCATCTTCCATATTGTTTTATGCGTGAGTTCCAAATTAAATTCATTCTGAGATTTTGCAATGCTTCAAATTTTCTGTTGGAGTGTGACAAATCATTCCCAAACTCTACCATACTAATAATTAATTATGGACTAACATGTGCGAGTGCCCGAATAACATGCATTTGATCATGTTCAATAATGAAAATCCATTTTTTTTGTAAGTTTGTTCATGACCAACTTCTTAATAATTAGGGTAATTGTTACATGAAATATAAACTCAAAGGAACCAAAGAGACGAGGGCATACAAAGATGAGTAATAGTCAACTCGTAATTTTCCTCAAAAAAAAATAGTCAACTCATACTCGAACAAACAAGATAACACATTCTCAATTACATTGAAAATAAGATATTAGAAACTTATAAGCTTTTTTTAAAAATGGTCAGGAATTCTAACTTTTTATTTTCGAAATAAGGTCTTGTTTTTACAACCTTCTTAAATTTTGACCATTTTGATTATATAATTGTCATTAATAACATATTAAAAGTTTTATCATCTTTTTTTTTCCTCTTAAGATGTAAGTGCTTATAAGATCTTTTAAATATGATTAGACAATTATCGATGTCTTTGTTTTTAAAGATGATTACTCCAAAGCTTAAAGTTTTCTCACAAAGTCATTCTTCCCAAGCGGGGAAAGTCTTCAAGTCTTCCTCCAGGGAGTGGAAGTTCTTGAACAGAACTTGCGCACATACACAAAGCGTTAGAAGGCCCCAGAGTTGTCCCAGCCCCCAGAGAGGTCCCTCCGACGCTTAAGTCATCACAATGATCGAGAGAATAAAACAGTAAACGAAATACTGAATTAAATGCGTCGGAGTAATTATGAGAGAATCTACTTACAAATGAAGAAGATATACCTTTTTATACCCGAGTAGCAGGCCATGTGGATGCGTAGGAGAAATCGGTATGTGGGCCAATCTCAGACTCCTTTGGGCCGAGTTATTCCATTAAGAGCCCATTGGATAATTTAATCATATATAAACCGAATTATATATTTAATTATTAAATGTCATTTTTCCACCAACACATATTGTTGTTACTTTTACTTTGATCTTGTTCAAAACTATAATTTTATTCAAATTATGTTCAGTCTCATCTATATACTTATTTATTTTCACATCCAAAGAATTCAATTTGATTTGTTTTCAACTAAAGAACAATAGTCGGATTTGGATCTAAATTGTTTGACTATGTTGATCTTTCAATGTTATCGGCCCTCCATCCCGCCATCATAGGCTTTTTCATCTGGGCCACTGATTACAATCAAAACTTACTATCGAAACTTAAAAGTACAAATTCAGGTTCAACTGTTTAGCTTACAATAAAAGCCCATAACACCAACACGGCCCATCTCGCTCTCCAATTCCCAAGCCCACCACCAACTGGTCAAACATACGCTGTCGTTTTGTCCTTTGTCTCTCTTTCACCGCCACCCCTGACTGGTAGATGAGATACCACCAGTAAACTGCAATGGTTTATTGGTTTTTGTGGGGGAGAGAAGGGGAATTTGGTTGATCAAACTCTAATTTCTGCTTAACCCTAAAGTTCATTTTTTCTATCTGGGTTTGTATATTACTTTGTCATAAACAATGTCCTCCGATTCGAATTCTTCCTCATCCAGTTCCTCCTCCGACGGGGATGATCGAAACCCTAATTCCGATCCGAACCCGGACCCGAATCCGGAATCGATTGACCAATCGCTCGACGCCCTTGAGAGTCAGTTGGCCTCAATTTCAATGTCCTCTCGTTCACCAACGGCGACCATTGACGATGAGGAGGTAGCGGAAGAAGAAGAAGAGCAATCGGTGGAGCAGCTAACAATCGGGAATGGACCTTTGAATGAAGAAATTAGAGCTGAAGAAGCAACTGATTCCGTCGAGGATGAGCATATTGGGAATAATTTGAAGGCAGAGGCTTCGGTCCGAAATGGACCTTTGAATGAAGAAATTAGAGCGGAGGGAGCAATTGAGTCCGTCGAGGATGAGCATATTGAGAGTAATTTGAGGGCAGAAGCTTCGGGGGTGATTAAAGAGCGCCCTTCCTCCTTGTGTAGGAATATTTCAGAGGTAGATGAAGTTGAGCGGCCGTTGAGTCCGAGCAGCAGCGGCTATGCTGGCGAGAGGGGAAGCACCAGTGGGGGTGATGAAATCAATGATGATGACGAAGATGATAATGAGATTCGCGAGGTGGAAAATGATGGGGTTTTGGAGTCCCATGCACAGTGGGTTTCTGGAAAACGCCACCTTGATGAGGTTAGCTTGATAAAAACTCTTAGCATTTTTCCACTTTCATTCTTAATAACGGGGTTTCTAGGTTTGGAGTGATAGTCTGAATTGAAAATTCTGTGCATGTTAGTTCCTTTTTTTTTTTTTTTTTTTTTGGGTCCTGGAATATTAACTAAGCTTCTTTTTGTTGGGTAAGGTAATAATAACTATAATAAATAAGCTTTAGTTGCCATAAATTTAGATAGTCTGCTACTTTGGGTCTATAATGCCTGCTCCTATATGTTGTTTTATTAATGAATGAGCTGCAGGATGATGCTTCAGTTTCCTGGAGGAAAAGGAAGAAACACTTCTTTATTTTGAGTCACTCCGGAAAACCCATTTATTCAAGGTTTGTGTCAATTTTGTGTAGATTATGACAAAAAAGAAGCTCTTATCTCTGTGGTAGATGATATGAGCTTAAATGTAATTACTTTAGTTTCTGCACTATTTTATTCGTAAACAGCTATATGGATGATACTCTTGTCTGGTTGCGCTATTGAGTTGTAGATATGGGGATGAACACAAGCTAGCTGGGTTCTCTGCCACTTTGCAAGCCATCATTTCCTTTGTCGAAAATGGGTATGTTATTTGTGACCGCTATAGTTGGCTTGTCTTATATTGTTGCTTTGCAGCTCGTTTATTGGACATCCTTTATTTGTTTAATGATACTTTTGCAGGGAGACGGGTCAAATTGGTGAGAGCTGGTAAACACCAGGTTAATATATTTCGTTAAACTTATTTTCTATAAAGATGCAATAAAGTTTTTCTGGTCAGTACTGATTGCTCTTCGTAGAAGAATTTTATGTGCTGCAAGATGATAGCTTATGTGAAATAGGAGAATAAAGCTGGTTGCATAACTTGTATCACCTCTATCGTGCATGTACGGTTATGTTTATTGTATTAGCCACCATACCTGTTGGCACATCTATCTTTTACTACTATATGATTAGAAAATAATATGTGATTGCAAAAATTTGTTTTCGTGCTTGAGGATATAAATTACAGCTGACTAGACTCTGATAGACAATGCTAGTGATCTTTTAAGAGGTCACACAAACCTTATGAAACACCACGATCACTCCTACAGTATGTAATTCTTAACTAGCTTTGTAAACAATAATTCTATCTGAGCATAAGAACGAAGCAGTTGTTTTTTGATGTAAAACTCCTTCAACATTGATTTCTATTTGAGAAAGAGGGTATATAACACTAATTGAGATACATTTTCATTTTTATATCTCGAACTCACAGAACTATAATTGGGCCTTGCTAATGCACGGTATAACTTCGATCACTGCCTCCATAGTTGAAACCACAAATTCATTTGAAAATATCTTTGTTGTAACTTGAACCCCACTGGGCAGCAGCTGTCTGACCTTTCGGTTGGTGACAACAGTTATTTGGAACAAGTTGTACAACACTTGATGAGTTGATTCTTTATGAGAATATTGACTTGTGCAAATTAGGCTGATGGGAGAAGCTATAGTTTATGAACTCATTCTGGTTATTTTGTGTAGAAACTGAATCGTGAAACTGAAAGGAGAACTGGACCTTATTTGGTAATGTATCAGATAACAAGAGAAATCAGTATAAATGATTCTTTTGATTAATTTCTTAGGTCAGTGTATTTTATATTGTTTAAGAGAAGAATAGATGTCAACAAGCATGTAAGTGCAGCCAAAGATAGCTGAAGTACTCGGAATGTCAGTTAAAATGTTGCAATTTGATATTTCACTCGGAATAACTGCTCAGCGTTCAATGATAATATTGCTATTGGAGAGGAGACAAATGGACAGACATTTTATGTATTGACATTATTGGACTCATGAAAACAAAAACTTGTTTTTAAATTGAAAGAGTCATTTGACAGTACATGCATTTTACATCAGTGCCATTAAGCATGTATACCCAAAACATGGAAGTTTTGAAAGAAGGCAGAAGATATTGTAAGATACAGCCTTATGATTTCTATCGTTTCAAATGCCTCTTCTGTCCCCTACTTTTTCGAGACAGAAATTGAAGTAACCTTTTGAACTAATAGTGGTGTTTTGGTTATATTATTTTCGTACTAAATGGCTGAGTTGCAGTTTTCATTTGGTATTTTTATACCTCACTATTTATTAGGATTTCTTTTATGTAGTAGGATACTAAAGTAAAAGGTATTTTGGCTAATGTTGCTAATGCAAATAGAAAGGAAGGAAATAATGAGTTATATTAAGCAAAAAGAAAAATAGTGTTTGAAGTTGCAGAAAAGATAAAAACATAAACAATGTTTTGTATTTCATGGATCATTCCTTGCTGGATGTATGCTTGTATTGACACATTCACATCAAATGCACGCTTCCTTGCCATGACTGTTGCATTTAGCATTCATCCTTCTCCGTGTAGAACTGTCTTAATCTTAACCGGGTGTAGCTCAAGTAGTTAAGAGTAAAAAAACCTCACGTCCTATAAAATGGTGTACTGGTTGGGCATTTCCATATGTTGAGATTCTAACATAAGATAATTCTGGTTCTGGTATACTTCCTTACTGTTGCATGGGCCCATTTTATGTAAACCTTTCTGAAAATGGGTATGGGAGTGTAAATTGTGTTTCCCTGATAACCTTCACATGATCTGTTGATATATTTTTGAAATTACTTTGTCTCGAGTCCTAGAACTTGTATGTGGTACATGACTTACGGATTGACGAGAAGTGTATGTGTTCACCTTCTTTCTTTTGAATGAATAGATATTATGAATAATTACAAAAACTACCCTAAGGTTTAGTCTAATTACAAAAAAAAACCCAATTATCTTTCAAATTTACAACTACCCCTAAGTGTTAAAAATACCCCTCGAGGTTTGTATTTATCTAACAAATACAGCCCTCTTGAGGGTGCAATTTGTCGATAGCAACAAATGTCAGAGGGTATTTGTAATTTTGAAAGATAACTGGGTTTTCTTTGTAATTAGGCTAAACCTCAGGGGTAGTTTTTGTAATTAACCCTAGATATTACATAGCTTTGGCTGTAGAAATCATATTCACTGTTGTTAATTTTTGAATTTCAGGTAGTTTTTCTTGTGAAGGGACCAATTTACTTGGTCTGCATAAGTTGCACAGAAGAGCCTTATGAATCATTAAAGGGACAGCTGGAGCTCCTCTATGGTCAGGTATCTCATCCATACATGTAGCCATATAGGCAATTTATGTTTGTTAATTGAATTGGAGTTATGTGTTTTAATGGATTCATAAATGTGCCTAATACTTTTCCCATCTTCCAGTGTTGATGAAGTCCTTTTAAGGACCCCCTTTTCTCATATAATAGTTTTATCTGCGTGCAGATGATACTAATTCTAACAAAGTCTGTAAATCGATGTTTTGAGAAGAATCCAAAATTTGATATGACATCACTGCTTGGAGGAACTGATGTGGTCTTCTCTTCGCTCATCCATTCTTTCAGTTGGTATATTTTTATACTCTATAGCCTATTAAATAAATCTAGTGTCCCATCAGTTGTCTCATCTCTTTATGGTACTTTGTGGTTTTTCTGTTTCACATCCTCCAAGTGTATTATTGATGCTGCTTGAGCTTTATGTACTGTATCAAAATAGATGAAATGATGATAAACTTTAGCATGTGTAATGTATTTAGTTATGAACATAATTGAAATTACTTTCGAGGACTGCAGTTTGATGGAACATATGCATATGATCTGATGAAATATTGGGAAATCTTGCTATCTATGCCTACTCACAGTCTGTTTGATCTTGTTCCATAGAAGTCCTGATCTCTATGCAATCAATACTGTTTATTTGATCGTATGCATTTGCATTTCGTGATCTAGCATTCCTTTTTGAAAGTTAAAGTGTAGTAAGAATACATAATATCTTAACCTGGAAGTCTATTTGAACTTTTATCTCGATTCGCATAATTAACTCTTAATAGTAGAATGCTAACTGTTAGTTATCTTAAACACACGACAATGCTCAAGTATCTTTATCTTTGGATATGTTCCGTCATCACCTCGTCAGTATTTTTTTTTACCTAACGGTTGCTAATTCTAATCGGCAACCATGTTCTCCATGTCTGCTACTTTGATTTACTAATTCTCTATGGTCTCGCTGAAGTTTCCAATCTAATCTAATTTATTTGGTACCCCAAGTTCACACAGGCATTGGTTCTTTCCTTCTAACATTCTAGGAGAGTCATTAGAAGAAATCTTTCATTATTCCATTTATCATCAACTCAGTTTGTTGGATTGTGAAATGCTAATAGCTAAAAGAAAATCCAGTTGGCATTTTCCTCTAATATTCACGATCAACAAAATGTTTTAATTAAGTCTAATTCTGAAATTTGAAGCTTATAAAAACCATAAACTAAATTGCATGGAAGTGCGGGTTGTAACTTATATTGTGAAATGTGAAAATTTAAACCCTGTGCTGTCTATTGCCAATTATACCTCCACCTCTTTGACTAGGAGGAGGAGAGGAACCAATTAATAATCCTGTAAGTTCAATTTTAATTTATCTTTAAAATGGGCTTACTGTTCCTTACGGATTTTCTTGGTATATTTCTCTATGCATTAGATGACTTTTGTTTTGATGGTTTTGTGTTTCACCATATCATCTTAGGAATCCTGCCGCTTTTCTTCATGCCTACTCATGTCTTCCCTAGCTTATGCGACACGTCAAGCTGCTGGTGCCATCTTGCAAGATGTTGCTGGTTCAGGAGTCCTATTTGCACTCTTAATGTGTAAACACAAGGTAATTGTTACATCTTTGCCGTTATTTTGAAGTCGCCTGATTGCACAAAATTGAGTAACAGGAATAACTAGGGATTGAGCCAGAAAGCTTATACTTGGGTCAATGCTTAGTTCGCATTAACATCTCAAAGTAGTTTTATATGAATTTTACCCTTCGATGTCTTTAATAGTCTCCCATGTGTTTCTAAGGCTAGACCAATTGCATAAGCTAGATTTTTATTTAATTTTTTTGTTGTGAAATAATATGTAATTTTAGCATTTGAGTTGATGCTTTCTGTCCAACTTATGTTTTTTTTTTTTTTGCCCCCATAGGCTATATATTTATTTGTTTCATTAAGCTTCTCGGGTCAAAAGAGTGAATCCCACTACTAAAACCATTAAATAACTCGTACAGTTGTGCTTGTGGTGGATTTTTTTTTCCGGGACAGTCAGTCAATTGAAGTCACTGGATATAAGCTACCTCCTCAGCTAGCTTTAATTTTTCATTGACATTAACATCGTAGATTGAAATGCAATGCAGGTTATCAGTCTTGTTGGCGCCCAAAAAGCATCTCTGCATCCCGATGATATACTGTTACTATCCAATTTTATTATGTCTTCTGAATCCTTTCGGTAAGTTCAGTTAGCTTCCACATAATCTTTGATCACCTTTAATTCTTGAACCAAGATATAGAAATGTGAATTGACCTCTTTTGTTGGAGTCATGCTCACAGTGCATGTATGCACTCGTGGAATGGGCCATTTGTTGAGTGGGCATGGATTGTGTTGGGTCTTTTATGGAAATAAATGTGGGAGACATAGGGTTAGAAAGATTCGGAACTAGCAGAATTGTGTACAACCAAATTGAGAGGTTTGAAGAAGATCAAATGAGCTCCGAATGCAACATCCAAAAGAGCCAAATCTTGAGGAGAGTACTATTAGGTTTCTCTCTCCTGCCATGATAATGTGTCAAAGAAAATTGAGATCAAATATTTGCCACTATAACGTCCTTACACCATTAAATACCTTGATCATTTTTCCTGCCTACATCTTGATGGAGCCATTGATCAAAACATAATTGGTGGCAGTTGCCTGGGTATCAAATATTCTGTTTCCAGCAGGACTGTCACTTGTGCTCCTTTTCTCATCTTTTATGAACATAATACAACTCCCCACAAGCAAAGGGAGATAAATTGTACAAGTTGCTAGTTACTGTACTTGCTCCTAAGAATATGTAAAGAAATTGCTTTGAGGAAGTTATTAAAAATAACATAAGAGCTTCTTTCTTTTCCTTTTTTTTTTTTTTTTTCCTTTTTTTAAGTAATGGTACTTTTGATTTTTGCCTAAACTCTTTGAGAATTCTCAAATTCGTGCAGGACATCTGAATCTTTCTCACCAATTTGCCTGCCAAGATACAATCCCATGGCATTTCTTTATGCTTATGTGCATTATTTTGATGTAAGTCATTCTTAAAATTGAGAAAACAATTATCTGAAAACTATCTAGCATATCTAAAAAGAATTAGATCAAGAAAGGGGCCATTAATGTAGATTGTGGGTTTGGAAGAAGTCCTGGATTTCAGTTACGTGGTTCACTTTATATGTTGTTTACATCAATTTGTCGAACAGTGATGAATTTCTTAATCTTATTACAGATCGATACATACCTGGTCTTGCTCACTACGAGTTCAGATGCCTTCTATCATTTAAAAGATAGCAGGTAATATTCAATGTTAATACCGAAGAACCCATAGCTGTTTTTTGATAACCCTTCATTTTTACAAGATCATTCCTTGGGTTTGTACCTATTCTTGCTGCCCATGGGGCCATAAGATAGCTTATAGGATAATCTGGTCTTTGCTGAAAGGAAAACATTTGGTGCATCTTATAGGATTCGGATTGAAACTGTACTTTTGAAATCAAATGTACTGAGTGAGGTTCAAAGATCCTTGGTAGATGGTGGCATGCATATTGGAGATCTGATTATTGACCCAACCTCTCGTGCTGGAGCCGTGTCTTCTCATCTAGGTCACCAAGACCTGCAACAGGTTCCCCAGGGAGAATTGCGGACGGATTTGCTGGAATTGGTGGTCCAGCTGGACTATGGCATTTCATATATAGGAGTATTTATCTTGACCAATATGTGTCATCTGAATTTTCATCGCCAATTAACAGCTTGAGACAGCAAAAGAGGTAACTAGAAAAATTTAGGTTGCATCTGTATTCCATGCTATTCTCCACCATAACGACTTTGCAGAATGATTATACCAGTGTACTGTACAAATATGGCTCCTTTTTGCAGATTATATAGGGCCTACCAGAAACTTTATACATCCATGCATGATAAAAGAATAGGACCTCACAAAACCCAGTTTAGAAGGGACGAAAATTATGGTAAATTTTCCTCATTCTATCTGATGCTTTCTGTGGCATGGACTTTTTTATGGTTCTTTCTCTGCATTGATTGTATGAGAAGCAGTATTCACCAGCAATTCGTAATTGATCTACTCCTTTTGGCGCTGAATGAGGATAATTGATCTACTCCTTTTGGCGCTGAGTGAGGACTAGTGTCTCATTCTGGACATTATACTCACGTGAGGCAGTGGGCCCACTCCTGTTTTGTCGTTTAAGTTCTAATTAATTCATGTCATGGAAGTCTTATTGTTTTTCCAAATTATCCTAGAATGATGCATGTTATTTTAGTAGTTGATTACAGTCTGACTCAACTTTCGGCCGAAATAGATTTTGTGAAAAACAAACTTATACTTTGCTGTTTTCTTGTTCCCTATAAAGTATTCTGATCTCTGGATTCTTATTATTCAATGGTCATTGATGAGTATATCTGTCTTGAAACATATAAGTGCAGTTCAAGGTTGTCATACTTTTAAGTTTCGGGCTGTCCTTATAGTAGAGCAAACGTTGCACTGGGTACTCTTAGATAGTTCAACTAAAAAAGAAAAGAAAATGATCATATATTATCTTGTTAATTTTGGTGAAAGTTTTCAACTACGGCAACCTTGGTTAGTCTGTTAGAGTAAAAGATAGTTTAGCTGCAATGAGATTACCATGAGCTTTGATCAAAACTAGAATCTGGTAAATGATGCTGTGAGACTTTATTTTGAAGAACTTATATTGCTTCATGATGTCAAGTTGTATAGCCAATTATTTGTTTGAGATATTTGAAAACAGAATGATTTACATACTTTTGATTTGAACATTTCCATCAATCTTTTACCGGAGCATATTTCTCCTGTGTTATGGGTTTGTATTTCTGTACAAATTTTTGTGGGTTTGTTATGGATGATGGCATGCATTGCTGCTATACAATTTGGTGATATTTAAGCTGGAGCTTTATTGTTATCCATTTCTTCCAAGTAATGTTTTACTTTGAATTGTTTACTTGTTAATTTCGTTGTAATTTACTGTCTGATTGTTGAATGACTCTTTATTTCCTCTTGTGATAATCCTAACTAGTGTTTTGATATCCAGTGCTACTCTGCTGGGTCACCCAAGATTTTGAACTGTATGCAGCTTTCGATCCCCTTGCAGACAAGGTTCGATCATGCAAACATCTTCTTTCACTGTTTTACATGCCAGACTTGTATGAAAATTTACTTCTCTTAAAAATTTGTGCTGCAGTCAAGTTTTACAAGTTAGACTTGACGTAGTTTGAGTGGTTTTGATCATTTGTGTTGCTTGATTACCTGCGCCTTCTCGACTGAATACTGATGCATTCAGCACTCGGTCATATGTATTGCCTTTTGCGTCATGCATGATGAATAATAGCTGATTGTGCTATGTTGGAGCTATGATTGTTCTTGTGAAGGGTTAAATTTACAAAAACTACCCGTGAGGTTTAGCCTAATTACAAGAAACTCCGGTTATCTTCAAAATTGGATTGTATTTACTTAACAAATACCCCTCCTCTTAAGGGTGCAAGTTGTAAAATATAAGCAAATGTCAAAGTGGGTATATCTGTAAGTTTGAAAGATAGCTGGTTTTTTTTTTTGCAATTTGACTGAACCTCAAGGGTAGTTTTTGTAATTAACCCTGTTATGAATTTGGAACCCATATTACAATCCAGTCTTATGTGAATCTTCAGATTTATTTTGATGCTTTGGAAGATTATTTTTGTCTCAGTGTTCTCTCCTTCGGCTCATTATAAACAAATGAGAGCATCTAAAAGGCCTCCTGAAATTTCAAAATGATCGTTATACTTTTCCTCTGAGGAAATTACAAACTTTTTTTTCTTGAATTAGTGTTCTCTTCTTTGCTGAGTACGGTGACTACATTTTTGCAGGCTCTTGCGATAAAAATATGCAACCGGGTTTGTCAATGGGTGAAAGATGTCGAAAATGAAATTTTCTTGTTGGGAGCAAGTCCTTTTTCATGGTGATCCTCGCAAATATTCTTGTACACTGGCATGTATTGTAGCTTTTTTGTTCTAATTGCTACTATATTCTTGCGTCGTATAAAATTTTGCCTAATTATTTTTGGTGGCTCTTTTTGTATTCCATTTGTTGAGCTTGGATGCATGTTGTAGCATTTCAATTTCCAGATCTTGTTATGAGCATTTGTGTCAATCAACTGCTTTATGCACTCAACACCATTTGGAGTCATTGTGTAAGTTGCCATTAATATTATTTGTGGAACCTCAAATTTATGATTGAAAATTAATATGGTAATTTTCTTACATGTGGCATTATCCGTGTGATGGAATAGAAGATGAATTACCAACTTGGAGTAGAAGATCCCGTCCGGGGACTTTTGTATATCGCATTGTTAGTATTGTTGAATTAATAAAACCAAGGCAGTTGTGTAAATTTTTGGTATAACTACAAAACTATCCTTTAAGCTATAGCTTAATTACAAACATTTGAAAATTTCAGTTATCTTTTCAAAATTATTCCCCCTCAAAATGTTATTTACCCCGTGATGTTTGTGTTTACCTAATAATACTCCTCAAGGGGTGCGGTTTGTAAAAATATATATAAATGTATATGGGGTATTTGTATTTTTGAAAGATAAGTACTAGGTTTATGCTAAACTTTAATGTAGTTTTTTGTAAATTCTAAATTTTTTATCCTCAAAATTTGAGTCATTGGATTCCAATGGATGGAAACAATTAATGAGACTAACAATGCCATGATTCATGAGGGGTGATGAGCTTTTGAGTTCGTGCTCTATGGCAAATGTTGATGTTGGTTGATTATTATTGATCGTCAATGATTGATTCTTGATTACTTATTAAATGTGAGGAGGCAATAACTTATATAATCATTTCACTTAATTGTTTTTTAGAGAAGAAAAAAAAGGAGGAAGAAGAAAAGAGAGATTTCCGAATGATGTTGGTTTTAGAATCAATGTTTTCAAACCAGATCGACGGCCGATTTGACCTATTTAATCGGGGGAACGGTCACATATCCGATCCGGTTCTATATTTAAACCACCAAAAAAACCGTGGGCACCCGGTCAAAATCGTAAAAAAACTCAAAAGCGGTGACTAAGTTAAACTGGTTCAATTTTTTAAAGCAAAATTTTCTTTATTTTATTACAAAAATTGAATAAAAAGTATTTGTTAAATTTACATATAATTTTTCTTTATATTCTATTTATATATATTTGGATATTATAATTTACTAGTGCTTTACAAGTGCGATGCATTTACGAGTGTAATGTGGGAAAATATGAAGTTTATGGTGTTCTACGATTTTGGGTTTGTTGGGTTCAAATGCATAGATTGAATGTCTATCTAATTTATTATATATTAATAAAAATAGAAATATCTGAGATATCGTCTCGAACAAATTAATAACTACAAATTTTGAAAAACTTCTTTGTACACCACATTTTTGCGTCTTTTGTTTTTTGATTCATCTTCGCCACAAACTAATATTTTGAGTCCCTTCCGATTGGTGACTCGGGGAAACGGCAACGATAATAATTGGCGTGGATCAATAAGGATTCTTAAGTACAGGACCAACATTTGAGAGAGAATGGCCTTGGCTCTTGTTTATGGTCATTGCATAAGACACGATTAGAGGAAAGCGCATTTACGTTGAAACTTGAATGGAATTTCGAGGTCCGACGGTGTTAGTGTCATTCGTGGTATCAACACCTTATGACCTTCATGCGTTCGGTGAGAATTTTAGCTTCAAGATGCGTGTCTGCAGAGAGTCTCGTAATCACTAATCTAGTCCCATTACACAATCCGGTGGAGTGGTCCATGTTCTCGGAGCATAAGCTGGAGTCCCAACCTTCAAATGCAACTCATGATTGGGAACGCAGGAACATTTTATACCATTCAAAAATTAAGGCGTATGCAGATCATGCAAGAAATCAATATTAGCGTCGATTTACTCGTCTATCCGAGCTCAAATAAGTCCGCCCCTCCGAAGTATTTAAAGACGTCATGTATTGATTGATCGACTCAACAACATCAAAAGTCGGTGCGAGTATCGCCCTATCTTTCAAATAAGTAGGATCATCAATGACGTCTTTAAACATTAGATACGTATTCTCTATAATTGTTGCCATCGGATCACCGGATGATTCCAAAAGAATATCTTCGGTATATCAATAGTGGCACAACCATCATTAGATCCTCCAGGTTGTTCCATCTCCGATGCTTGCTATCCACTCGAGAATTGGGCAAATCCGCATAATCATCGCCTGATCGAGGCTTTGAAGACGATATTTATAGTCAATCTCGATCGCATAATCTTTCCACAAATGCGATGCATTTATCGTGGCATTGACTACATCCGCCGACTTCCCTTCGGTATAACAAGCAATATATGTCCAAGTCACCCCGAACACAACAATTTTCCCTCCAAAAGGTTTTGATTCATTCCGTGGGTTGATTAATTTTAAAAGACCTTTCAAAGTTTCATTCACGGCCAAGCAATGCTTGTGCATCATTGGGGCTTCATCCCGGATGATTAGTTTAGAACGAATAATCCAAAGGGAGTCCCTGTTTGATATTGCAAGTTGACTCTTGATTTGGGTTTAAAGGAATAACAAAACGGGAATGAGCGATCCTTCCACCAGCAAAGCAATAAGACGCTATTCCACTCGATGCCACGTTCAACACAATTTCTCCTTTCGATCTCAAAGCCGCAGATAAAGCCCTCCACAAAAAAATGTTTTGCCTTCGCCATATCCGTATACAAAGAACATACCACCTTTATTTGATTCCACCATTTGTCATGATTTTAGAGTAAACATTTTTTTGTTCCTCATTGAGTCCGAAATGAGGTTCTTGTGCTCTACCAAAAGAGCGTTCCGATCATAACGCACTCCGTCGTATATCGATCTGTTTGGCTATTCCCGAGATTGTCGGATCGGGAAAGGGCATCGTATCAAAATCACGTAGACTCGTACCCACGACTTCTCAATATTCTTTCAATCTCCAATAAAGCAAGATTTTTTATCTCGTTTCTCACTCAATACCATTTCGCAAGAGAAATAATACGGCATTGAATAAATAATAAGATATATAAAATAATGAGAGAGCGCAAAAATGAGAGATTTAACATATAATAAAAATACCATCATGTTGGAGAAGACGTCGCCGTCTATGAAGAATATCATCCGAAAGATATTGCCAACACTTGTCCCATACTACTTTTGGTCCGCTTCAAAGATTCGATGATAGCAATGATGCAAAAAGACTTCTCGAGACTCTCTGCGGAACCCCAATGACTCGCCGGTGATTGCATCAACATATTCCCTATCATCTTCTAACGGATCAAGAGCATAGCAAGCGTCGCGGTACAAAGCGTGTTGAGTACCATTGACCTTCTTGTAGTCATCATGACACGTAGCCCCACGGACAATATTGAGAAGACACCGCAAAAAAGTACATATCACAGCCCGGAGGGACGAAAAATACTCGACCTATTGATTTTCCCATTTTTCTTGGCATCCACTTCCCAGTTCTTTCTTCCATGTGAATTTTGTTGGGGCTTCAAAGGTTAGCTCGCGGGCTTCGGGATATAATTTATTTGCTTCCATCCATGCTAAAAACATGCTCTCCTTAATCGAATCTTTACTAAGCACATCATTTATTCGCTCGTTATCACCGAAAATAACACTCGCTCATTCGGAAGATGGAAGTCGAGTCGTTCGATGAAGGATATTTGTCTTGAATCTCAAACCCCAATAACCTCCACGCATGACTTCACATGACGATATATACCTACAATCATAATACATTCTCACTTCATCAACGATTCTCCCGACTCCTCGTCGTCGGTGCTTGTATAAAATGACGCCCGCCACGCGATCATTTCCTTTGTTGACATACTTGAATAGGTACTTAATTGATCTTGCCTGGTTACACCATTCCACATTTATGTGAGCTCCATATTTGAGTAACAAGGCGCGATTATGAGGCACAACATATCTGTTGTCCAGCGGGACACCATTTTTTTCAACTACTCTTCCATCATTCCTACGTCTATAACGCGGATAACCTTCTTCATCAATAGTAGTCGCATCCACAAATTTTTTGGGAAAATGTTTAGTGCAACGACCATCGGCCATACAGGGAGAGTTTTTCCTGACATCACCACATGGACCATGAATCATATGATCCTTTACTACAGCATAATAGCATGGATCAGTTATCTCGTCAGGTAATTCGGCTGATATGATTCGATCGATGTCATCTGCAGTTGGATATCTGTCTTCCTTCGCCAGAAACAACAATATATGTGCATGAGGCAAGCCACGCTTTTGAAATTCTATCGTATAGATAACTGCAATATAATAATAAAAAAATAATAATAAGAATTTGAGACAATAAACTAAGTAAATGAATATTAACTATATTGTACAAAATTAATTAAAAATATTTAAAAACAAATGTTAACTCGCATTTACTTTCCCAAATAATTTATTTTGCCAAGGTCTTTAATCAAAGAATCTAACTTCGGTTTAAAGACTCTGCAGAGACAATATTCGAGGGCGATCTTCAGGATTTAGATTATTTTTCCGGAGAAAACGAATGATCTCTCGCCATTTTGGATTGCAAGTAAATGTTATAAACAAACCGGTAACCCGCCCAATGACATATAGCCATTGCATCTTGATAATTTTGTATCATATATCGAGCACCTCCGGTGAAACTTGAAGGTAATATGACGCGCGTTTACCCCGAGTACTCGGATCAATGTCACCGCAAAAACAAGCATCACTCAATCCTTTATATATATCACAACGCAGCCTTTTTTCGATTCAAACGGATATATTTCAATCGGCGGACTCGACCATTGTGTATGCATCGACAACAAATGTTGAAACAATCTCGAGAAGACAAAATAGTAGCCGATTCATGCTCTCTGTCGTGTAATCAGACGCAAAGTATTCACGCACACTAATTGTTCTTCTAGCACGGTACTATTATTAGTCTTATTTATTGAAAATGGTATATATTCTCTAAAACCATCCTCACCATACGGTAATAATAATAATGGATATTGTAAGGCCAAATAAGAGGCATTCAATTCATTTATCCGCCGCAAAAGTCCAGATCTTGTTTCAACGACAATATCCCGATCGCCTAAAAGCACGATCAAAATCACCAACAATCAAAGCAATGACTTCACCGCTCGTTGGCATATTATATCTCCTAGCATCCGTACTCCTTCTACCAATTAAACGTAATTTTACATCCGAATATCCATGTTCTCGAATCTTTTCTTTTGCCATTCGAAAAGATTTTATCAACACATTGTTCTCATCCAACATTCTCTTCAATTGCACCACGATAACTTCGTGCAAATTATTTGTATCACTCCCTTTCCTACAAAATTAAACATTATTTTTATAAAAATAAAATAAAATTGCGTTTAACAATTTGAACAATATAATAATAAAGAGGCACAAAATAATAATAAAAAATACAAACCTGATGAATTCAACCTATGACTTATTTCATTCTCCGTATCGTATATGTATAGTTGAGCGAATTTGGGGTCGATCCATCCCGAGGCAACAAACTTCCAATAAGGTGGTAATTTTGACCGTACATTCGAAAAACCGGAGGACCTCGACCTTTGTTTACATCGTGTCAATCTTTCCTCCCATAGATGTAAAACAAAACATATTGTTATAAGATCGTATATTCTCTTGAAAGTGTTTGCTTTTATATCCATTTCCAAACAATAGATCTTCAAGAACACTTGGTGGCGGTTTGATTGGCGGAAGTTGAATATTTCCGTGGCCACAACACAAAAGAGCGAGGCTTTGATTTTGGATAGGATGATAGTCTTTCTTCTAACCAAAATAATGCTCCACAAAATTCGCATTTACAACTCGCATCTCCTACATCCCAATACTCTGAAAAAATAAAAATTGCTTCAATTAATAGAACTATATAAAATAATATTAATAAACGCATGTATGAAATGAATATATATAAAAAAATTCACTAACCTGCATTTGAAGGATTTAATATTTCACTGAGATCAATCTCAGTTATGTTAAAACCAGAATTTTCATTGGTTGTCGGCTCATTTGAAGTGACATGGGCTTCATTTGGTTCATCTTCAGTAAGATCAATTATTACTGCTTCTTTCGAACTCATCAAAGAGGGTGTCCCGGAAGTACCATAATTGGAAACATCACGATTAATAATATTTCTTCCAGAAAGTAACCTTGTGCCGGAAACTATAATCATTTTACAAAAATTGTGTCATTATTATTAATAAATATAAGAGTATATTTCTTAATTGTTTATAAAAAAACAAAATTAAATTTTTTTGAACATAGGTTTTGATATCACTTAGTGGACTATTGGATAATGGATAAACCATTGTACTTGATGACCCTTTGTCAAAAAACATCCTTTTAGATAATGTTATATTTCTGAAAAAATAATTTCAAATTAGAATTTAATAAAATGATTATATATTAAACTAAAAAATAATAATATCTATATATATAAATGGATTTATATAATTCATAAAATATTGATTATTCCATCATAAATATAATAAAATTAAACTATATATAATAATAATATTTCTACTAATAATTTTAATAATAATAAGTATGATAATAATAATAAAAATAATAATAAAAATATAATAAATAAAATAATATAATACGAAAACTAAATAATTATTTAAGGATATAGTTTTACCTATATATATATTATAGTTATTAATAATATTATAATTATAATTATAATTAATATTAATGTTAATATGTTAATAATATATATTTGTATATAATAAATAAATAAATCTATTAATACAAAAACTTAATAATTATTAAATGAAGATGATAATAATAATAATAATAATAATAATAATAATAATAATAATAATAAAATAGTGTTATTCTGAAAGTTAGTAATTATTTTATTTAAATATATTTAATAAATTAAATTATTAGAAATTAAAAATTAAATTAAATAAATATAAGACCAAAAAAATACACAATACAATAAAGCCAAACACAAAAATAAGAAGCCCATTCAAAAATGGATTTTATATTTATATAGAAGCCCATTTGAAATACATTCAATTCATTTTCCAGCCCCAAACCCATAATCTAGAACATTCTATCGATAATTTTGAAAATAAACGATCACGATCTAGACACATTTCAAAAACCAACTACCGAGATTGAATGAAATGTTAATGGGATATCTTTCCTTCTAGGGTTTGTAAACCCATTTCACCCTCATTTGCATTCGTCTCTCTCTCTCTCTCTATTCTCCCGTCTCTCTCTAAAATGTTCACTCTGTTTCAGATTATGAGTTTCTCTAAAATCGGTAAATCCGTTGATTTTGTTCTTATCTTTGCTTGAGTAGTATGGGTTTCTTTAAGTTTTTGGTTCGAAAACTCTCTTGACTTGTGATTTTTGTTTATAATCGAAAAAATCAAAATTTCAAAACCCTAAAAAATTTCGTCAAATTGTTTTTGATGCCGATGATTTTTTGAAAAGAACCAAACATTTTTCAGTAGAAAGAGAGTAATCGGTTATTGATATGAAATATTTTTATTTTATATATAGATAATAGATTTAGAAAATATATTCGTAGATCTCATCTTTTTTTTTTTTGTATATCCAAATGTTTTTTGGGATTTTAACGGTGAAAATGGGGATTATGAGCCCATTCACGATGTCGGTTTTAGGGTTTTTATTTATGATATATATTTTTTTAAAAGACCTAAAATTAAAATATAAGATTTTTCTGGAAAAATTGTAGATCTATGTTTTTCAAAGTTTCAAAACCCTAGATATGTAGTTCTTATGGTAAAAATGGGGTTTTACAAAATTACAAAGTGCTATAGTTTTTGAACTATGTATATCAATATTTGTTTTCTATAAATTGTACTAAAAAATGTTTCGGTACTTTTTTTTTTAAAATTTTACTTACATTTTGAAGGTATTACAAAATTCCTGATTTAGGTTTTAACGGTGATTGGATGGTTTTCTAAAATCAAATAGCTCGGTCAATCGATCGAGTGCCTTAAACGATTTTAGTTTTTAAAAAATATTTTTACGTAAGTAAGAAACCCTAAATGGTTTTGTAATTATGTTTACATTTTTCATTAGTTAAATCAATAAGGGTGTCGAGTTTAATGGTAAAACAGGGTGTTTGTAAAAATAGATTTTTCAGTAACATAAATGCAGATTTTTGTAAAAATACTCTTTAATTGAAAACACCTGTTCTACAATCAATGCTTTTTTTTAAAAAAAAATGGATTTTCGTAAATAAAAACCCAAAGTTTACTAATTGATTTTTTTAACTCGTGAATACAATTTGTATGATGAATCCGAGCATCAAGATAAAAAGGTTAATATCTTGTTGTACATTTGAAACATGCATAAAAAAACAACTTGACCCTACAACACGATTGTAGTGGAATCATGTTGTTTGTAAAAGAATCTTCATTTATGTAAAATTGTTATTATGAAATCCCAAAGTTTGCCTGGTTGAAGAGCTCATACCAAAATGCAAGGCCAAAGAGTATGCAAAAAGATAAGTATTTCAATTTTTCAATATTTTTAGTTTTTTTGTTTAATACGTTATTGGATGCTTGATTGATATTTGTTGAAAATGTTCTTGAAATTCTTCATTGCTATTTATCATGAATTATGCACTTTAATATAATCGAGTGGTTACTAATTTATTTTTGAAAAATTAATTACCAAATTCTCGATAAAGGATGGTCATGATAAACAAACCTTCAATAATAGAAGTTTTGAAAGATAAGTATTCAACTAATCTCTCTTTTTTGTTGTTCAAATATTTTAATAAATAATTATATTAACAATTTTTTTTTTATGCAGTTCGCAATATGTGATAAATCAACAAAACAATAGAAACATATGGTCGTGGAATACATCATCAAAAGATAAGTTTTTTATTCCAATCTAGACAATAAAAATAAAAAGTTTAGGAAACTTAAATATACAAATATACGAACAATCGGGAATAATATTTATAAAATTAATGTGCAAAAAAAATAAAAATTTTGTTAAGATTTATAAACAAAAAACATAGATCACCTTGTTCGTATACGCTAGGACTTTTCTTTTCTTGCTAATAATATTGTGACCGAAAGCTTCCTCATCGTGATGATGGTCCTATGTGAAGTTTATGATAAATTTTGCTTGAAGATTTTTCCGGATTTTTGCTAAGATGAATGAAATTGTTAGAATTATGTTGGGCTCACTCGAGAATTGAGAACTACTTATACAGTTTAATTTTTTGTGTTTTTGGTATGTGAATCGAATTGGTATCAAGAATTTCTGTAAGATGATTGTTACCCATTTCATAAGATCTATATACTGATAAATCAATAGAATAAAGACTGAATTAAGTGTTATATTAGGCATGTGAAATATTGGAGATATAATCCTCTTTTTTATATTATAAAGTCAATAAGAAAACTTATGAAATAAAATATACGAAATTTATTTCCATAAATAACAAATTATAATCGATAAATTAAATATATCTTTTAACATTACATTATATATCATAATATATTTTGGTAATTAGATTTTTTTAAAAAATATAGTAATTTATTGTAAGAATTATGCAACAGATGTATGTTATATTTAAAACAATGCAATCATATTTTTCGCTTTTTTTTAGAAATAAAAATTCTATATATAAATTGAGTTTATCAATTAAATGTAAATGAATGTTAGATGTTGTTGTCAACTTTATTCTGTTTGTGTGATGCCAAAAACATTAATATTGACATAATATTAATTGTGTTTATTGAAATTGGTTAATCTAGAATGATCTGTGCAAGTGGTTGAGTTGTTGCTGATTGTATGTATCAGATCACCTATTCACATGTTCCTTTTAATCTTTTAATTACGATCTGCTATGTATCCGATATTTCCTCGCTTTTTAGAAGTGTGTGTTTTTCATTTATAATAAAAATACTAACACAATTAAATTAAAAAAAAACCACTTGGCCGTACACTACACTAAAAGTGTATTGGAATCTGTTGGTTAAAAATGTGAATTTGTTATAGTGTTCATCTTTTTATTATGTTTAGTTATTGTAAAGTGACTAAAAATAAATACAACTTGACCCTACAACATGATTGTAGTGGAATCCTGTTGGTTTAATGTTATTCCGTTTATGTATTGAGTTTCATTAATATTGTACAAGAATCTTATTGGTTTAATTTTTCATTAGTCGGTTTTGAATGGAACATATATATATATATATATATATTTGCGATTAGGTAGAAATAGTTAAAATACTTGAAAAAAAAAGCCCAATGTATTTAAAATACATTAATTAAATTTCAAATTTATAATTACAAAGTATTTAAGAAACAAATTTTAAAAATATATAAATCTCAAATATTTTATGGACCAATACAGGTATTAAAAAACAGACTAAAAATTAAAAAAAAAAACTTGAGTATAAATATTGTCAATTTATTGAAAGTTTACTAATATAAAAATCATAAGCAATGTAAAACAAAATTTAGACTACTTAATAAAAAAAAAGCATAAACCATAATTATAATGCAAAAATAATATTCATAATCGGGTATCTAACCCAATAAACCAAACAAAAATAATTGTTCCAAAATAATGAAAAGAAAATCGAATCCTATGTAGAACTCCAAAGAACTCTACTTATTAGCCAAAACAATCAGAATTTGATAAAAAAAAAACTATCCACCAACTATCTAAATCAATCAAAATCCCTCTTCTCATCTTCGATCTTGATAACACTTTTTAACTTCATTGGCGTTGTTGATGAAGAGAAATCCTCATTCAATCTACGTTTGCACTGAGAGGAGATTCAGACGTGGAGGACCTCTTAAGGTTCTTGATTGGTGTATTGACCTCGATTCCGAGGAAGATTCTTCCTACAAAAATAGAATAATAATTAAATAATTTTTATTATTGATATTTTCAGAATATTAATATTAATTAGATCAAAAATAAAACCTTATCATCACCAACATCATCATCCGATTGTAGCCTCGACAAAAATCGATTCCTATACATCCAAGTAAATTTAAAAATTAAAAATTATTCGTCAAAAAAATTAATTTATCGGAAAAATAAATTACCGACTCTCAAGATTAATTACACCATACTTCCAGTTAAACGGATCTGACATCTTAGAAACGGAAAAAAATTCGGAGTAATTATGTTGCTTCTCAGATTTTATATGAACTTTGAAAAGCAGTTTCTTATTAATGAAACACGATAGCTCCGGGGGTAACTCCTCGCCTCCACGCTATAATTTTTGATATAAAAATATGTAATTAATATTTCAAACAAATTTGAAAAAAATTGTATAAAGTAAAAAATAATCAAAAAATAATTAAATTATACCTCAAGATGCTCCTTCCTCAAATCGAACATGACTTCCGATTAATTTTTTCCAAATCCCTATCCCAACAAAGCAAGGTTGCGCTAGCGCTTTATCAACCACTTGAACATGTGCCATGTACCTATTGTAGCCAAAAATAGTAAGGAGAATTGGAAAAATAAAAAATATTAAAATCAAATTTTAATTTAATTTTAATAAATATAAAATAATCGTAACCTAAGTAATATTAAAATGTTACCTCAAAATTCCAGTTTCAAACAATGAATCACACTTTCCACAAAAGAAATTATCCGCTGCCGGATGCATTTTTTTAGTGCAATTAGTGCAAGCAAGGTACCACCATTCATCCGAAATAGAAACCACTCTAGCACAAATCCAAAAGCTGCCACTCTATATATATTGTATAAATAAATTAGAACAGATTTTACAAAATGAATAATGACTATTTTATTAAATGAAGTGATCAAAGAGATTAAATAAAATAAATATACCTTCCGACTGTCATACAAATAATCCACCGTTTTCACGGATGCGTCCCCAGGAGCTTCAAGCTCTTCTCGGGCGATGTCTGTGCCGAGGGCAAACTCACGTGGCTGATGGAGTATGTAGGATTATTGCTACTCATTATCCTAATTTTGAAAAATAAATGGGAATTAATAAAATATATATTAATAATTCAGAAAACAGAAAATATTAAAATAAATATTACCTTTTCTTGAAGTCTTCAATCTCTTGCACTTTTTCATTCACAAGTAGTTTTGTGACATGAAAGTGTTGGAAATTTTGGTTTTGATAAAGAGGGTATCGACCCGACTTTGACCAATTTTTAGTGGCTAAATATTTAATTCGGAGGAATTAAATTATATATTATTAATCTACGTTCGAGTAGATGTTCGCAGATATTTTTATTTCTCAAACCGAATTTGGTGAGTGAGAAATTAATACACGAAAGGTAGCCACATAAATGGACATTATGTAAAGATTATTTTAAAGGGAGATGAAAGGCATGTCTTATCCCACATGGAATATAAATCATAGTTTATCCTAGTTTATTTACTAGAAGGTGTTATTTGTTGTATAAACTATAACACAAGTGGATGATCACAAGTGGGCCACACGCGCGCGCCCGCCCCTGGGCTCCGGGCGGGCCGGCGGCCCGCCCTATTGGGCGGTCCGAGTCCACTAAAGTTTTGCCACTCGAAAATGGGCTTGGCGTTCGAGTGATATTTGGATTGTTGGAGCCCACGATGAATCGGGACATTCAGGTGTCCATTCGTGTGCGACATTATTGGAGTTGTAACTCCGCGGTGGTGGTCATCGAAGTTAGCCCACTACCCGATGTTATGCAAGTAGTGGGGTGTAACACTTGGTTGTTACAAATGATTAATGCCCACTACCCAGTTTTTTCTCCTGTAGTGGAATGGTTGGCTATTTATACATGTTTGTGCATTGCGATTTGATACACATAATTCATACTCCATCAAAAGCATACAATCATTTTTCGCATTCTCGCACTAAGTCCAAAGAACTTGAGTCTTCAACATATTTCTAGTTCAAGGTGCTTACGTGTTAGTGGTGCTACTACACGTAAGACGTAAGTCGTTTCATCTTTGGAAGCAATACGTCGAACCGTGAGCACTAGCCGGACGTAATTGCTTTGCGGAAAGAGATTCATCTCGACTAAACTTCCGAAAGTTCTATCTTTTGTAATAGCTAGTTCAGATTTCTTGTAATCTTTTGTTTTTCGTAATTTGCCATTTGAAGGATTCCGATCCTCGTAACTTTGTAATCAACAATCGTAAAGCAATTAACGAACTTCACGATGGCAAGCTCAAGCAGAACCCCAATCATCCCTCCTTGCCGAGAAACCCAAAAAATTCATGGGTTTCGACTTCAAGAGGTGGCAGCAAAAATCTTGTTTTACCCGACTACTCCGAGTCCGGCGAAATATCGACCGAGGACGCTCCTGTTGTTCTTTGAAAATGAACGAATCTTTGAAAAACGCGCTGCGTTTGATGCATGGGGCCAGTGATTTCTGTGTCGTAACTATGTCCTAAATAGACTTAGTGATGCACTTTACGGTGTGTATTGTCTTTGTAAAATCCTCCAAAGAATTGTGGGATTCTTTGGAAAATACAAAACCGAGGATCTTTGGCACAAAGAAATTTGTTGTCGGTAAGTTCTTGGATTTTGTGATGGTTGATTCTAAAACCGTGATGGAACAAGTTCGGAAGTTCCGTTAATCCTACATGAAATCTCTGTCGAGGAATGGCTTTTTAGGAAGCATTCCAAGTGGCCGCCTTGATTGAGAAATTGCCCCCAAGTTGGAGGATTTCAAGAATTATCTCAAACATAGGCGAAAGGAGATGGGACTAGAGGATCCGATTGTCAAACTGAATTGAGGAAGACAATAGGAGGATTGACTCTAAGTCCAAGCTTGTCCCTATGGAGTCAAAAGCCAACTTGATGGAGCACGGCTCGTTAAGTAACTCGAAGAAAAGACCTAACGATAAAGGCAAGAAACCGTGCATTTGAAAATTCGGGGAGCTTGCTACAATCGCGGGCAAACCGAACCATATGGCAAAATCGCACGTCAACCAAAGAAAAAGAAAACCAAACCGATCGATTCAATGTGGTTGAAGAAAGGAGGTGACGTGAAGTTGACATGTCGGCGGTGGTGTTTGAAGCCAATTTGGTGGATAACCGGAAATAATGGTTTGTGGATACCGGTGCCACTTGCCATGTGCATTACGATAAGGATGCATTCTCTTCTTACATCCCATCGACCAGGAAGGAAGCTCCATATGGGGAATCACGCCTCTTACGATGTTGTTGGCGTTGGAACGGTGGTGCTAAAGCGACTTCGGGGAAAGGAGTTGAAGGTGAAGGATGTCTTTGCATGTCCCGGACATCCGCAAAAATCTGGTTTCGGGTTATTTGTTTGGTCAACCATGGGTTTAGATTAGTTTTTAGTCGAAAAATTTGTACTTAGCAAATTTGGACAGTTCTTGGTAGGGGTTATCTAGACAAAGGACTTTCAAAATGAATGTAATGATTGTACGCCGTTTTGGCGAGAATATGAATAAGAATGAATCTTCTTCTGTTTATATTCTTGAGTGCTTTCTAATTTATGGCATATTAGATTAGGACATGTAAATCTGAATCTTTATAAAAAGATCGGTAAATTTAGAATTGATTAATTTTCAAGTAAACTCACAAAGAAAATGTGAAGTTTGTGTTGAAGCTAAAATGGCTAAATTACCGTTTCACTCGGTTGAAAGGAGCACTTCACCTTTAGAGTTGATACACACTAATGTGTGTGATCTAAAATTCGTGCAAACTAAAGGTGGTAAAAATATTTCATCACATTTATTGATGATTGCACAAGATTTTGCTACTTATACTTGTTAAGAAGCAAAGATGAAGCATTAGAGGCTTTTAAGAATTATAAAAATGAAGTTGAAAATCAACTTGGCGGTCGGATTAAAATAATTCGGAGTGATAGAGGTGGCGAATATGTTGCACCATTTGAAGAACTATGTACCGATCGGGCATAATTCATCAAACAACAAACACCATATTCACCACGATCTAATGATGTTCAACGCAAAAACTGGACTCTAAAAGAGATGATGAATGCCATGTTGATAAGTTAGGATTACCCCAGGAATATGTGGGGGAAGGTTTTTAATGACCAACCACATATTGAATAAAATACCACTTAAAAGGAAAGAAAAAACACCTTACGAATTGTGGAAAAATCGTAAGCCTTCTTATAAATACCTTAAAGTGTGGGGGTGTTTGGCTAAAGGTAGCAATACGAACCAAAACAAGTTAAAATTGGACCAAAGACAGTTGATTGTGTCTTTTTGGGATATGCATACCAAAGTAGTGTATATAGGTTTATGATACATAAGTCGAGAAAATCCGGAAATGATGAAGGTACCATAATCGAATCAAGGAATGTTGTATTCTTTGAGGATGTCTACCCTTGTAGAGAAAAATTAGAAGTGAGTACTAATAAAAGAACTCACTTAAAGCGCAAGTGGTTCAACACCAATTAGTGAAGAACCGAGACGCAGTAAGAGGTCTAAGACGGCTAAGTCTTTTGGGCAGATACATAACATTTATGTTAGATGGTGAGCCAAACTCGATTAAAGAGGCTCTAAGCGAGTCCGGATGCTCCGCTGCGGCAAGAAGCTATCAATAGTGAAATTGAGTCCATTTTGCGAGAACCATACTTGGGAGTTGGTTGATCTCCTATTTGGTCATAAACCTTTAGGATGTAAATGGATCCTAAAGAAGAAGTATAAAGCAGATGGAACTATTGATAAGTATAAAGCACGGCTTGTAGCCAAAGGCTTTAAACAAAAAGAAGGATATGACTTCCTTGACACCTATTCTCCAAAGAACGAGGATTGCGTCTATTCGGTGCTTCTTGCGATTCCGCTTTGCACAATCTAGAGATTCATCGAGATGGACATCAAGGCGGCGTTTCGAATGGAGAGATAGATCTTTGAAATATACATGGAACAACTTGAAGGGTTTGTTGCACCCGATCAAGAAAAGAAGGTGTGCAAGTTAATAAGATCCTTGTACGGACTGAAACAAGCTCCAAAACAATGGCATCTTAAGTTTGACAATACGATGTTGTCAAATGGATTCAAAATCAACGAGTGTGATAAATGCGTATATGTCAAAGGGACATCGAAGCATTTGTCATAGTTTGTCTATACGTAGACGATTTGTTAATCATGGGCGCGTGAGTCATGATACTATCATGGAGACTAAAAGAATGTTAAAAATGAACTTTGACATGAAGGATATGGGGATTTCTTGATGTAATCCTTGGGATAAAAATCGTGAGAACTCCTAATAGAATTATCTTGTCACAATCCCACTATGTGGAGAAAGTGCTCAAGAAATTCAATGCTTTTCAGCGATTCACAAAGACGCCCCATTGATTTAAGTATAAACGGTTGCTAATAAAGCAGAACAGTGGCTCGGATGGAATACTCACGTATAATAAGCGATCGATGTACATCACAAATTGTACACGCCCGGACTTGGCCTACCCTCAGTAAATATGTTGAGTAGGTTCACGAGCAATCCAAGCCATGAGAATTGGAAAGCGTTAACCAGGGTGTTAAAATACTTGAAGTATACCATGGATTATGGGCTATACTACTCAAGATATCCAACCTGTACTTGAAGGATATAGTGATGCTAGTTGGATTTGATTCGAAAGATTCTTATTCAACTAGTGGATACATATTCACCATTGGAGGTGGTGCGGTATCGTGGAAGTCCACGAAGCAAACGTGTATAGCTCGGTCCACCATGGAATACGAGTTTATAGCTTTGGATAAAGTGGTGAAGAAGCGAGTGGCTTCAAATTTTCCGGAAGATATTCCATGTTGGAGGAAGTTTGCGCTTCTGTGATGATTCACCGTGATAGCCAAGCGGCTATAAGAAGAAGCGGCACAGAGCAATATGTATAACGGTAAGTCTAGACATATTCGCCGGAGACACAATACCGTTAGACAATTGATCTCAAATGGTGTGATGTCAATTGACTACGAAAGTCAAAAGACAATTTGGAGATCCTTTGACAAAAGGATGAATCGAGATCAATTGGGTAAATTGCTAGAGGGAATGGGCTTGAAGTCCACAAAGTAAAAATAACTATCATAGTGGTAACCCAACCATGTGATGGAGATCCCAAGAACTTGGTTCAATGGGAAAACTAAACTATGAAGGTTATGTTGTAACACTTGGAAACAATGTTATAACCCATCCCTAGAAAGCAAAACCAAGTGTTGAAACACTGCAAAGTTGTGGTGAGGCTAAGTCATTTGACTTTTAATGATTCCTACACCTCGTTGAGGTTGAGTATGGCGGGATACTCGGATAGGAGATCACCTATATAAGTGAGAAGTGCGGGCGCTTCAAAGCAACACTTATGAATCCAAAGTGGTGTCCATGGCGAAACGGACACAAAAGCGTGAAACGAGGAAGGTGTTGAGACCTTATTGTGTTAATCTTGTTGACTAGGTATACACCGTGGAGGAATAGTTCAAGGCATTGCGTCCACTAAGCCACCCGGTGTACCCGATGGTATTGACTACGGAAGGTTCAAAGCCATAAGCTACCTTTCCCAATGCAATATTGTCTCTTGAGGACTGGTTTGCGTGTATGCATTCATGCATACATTAATTTCCACTCATGTGGGGGATTGTTGGAAATTTTGGTTTTGATAAAGCAGGTATCGACCCGACTTTGACCAATTTTTCAGTGGTTAAATATTTAATTGGAGGAATTAAATTATATATTATTAATCTACGTTCGAGTAGATGTTCGCGAGTATTTTTATTTCTCAAACCGAATTTGGTGAGTGAGAAATTAATACACGGAAGGTAGCCACATAAATGGGCATTATGTAAAGATTATTTTAAAGGAGATGAAAGGCTTATGCCTTATCCCACATGGAATATAAATCATAGTTTATCCTAGTTTATTTACTAGAAGGTGTTATTTGTTGTATAAACTATAACACAAGTAGATGATCACAAGTGGGCCACACGCAGCGCCCGCGGCCCGGCCTCGGCACTGGGCCTGGGCATGGGGCCTGGCTTGGAGTCGGGCGGCCCGGCCCTATTGGGCCCGGGTCCAGGTCCACTAAAGTTTTGCCACTCGAAAATGGGCTTGGCCCGATTCGAGTGATCGCTTGAGCTGTTGGAGCGATGAATAACGGACATTGTAGGTGTCAGATTCGTGACTGTTGGAGTTGTAACTCTGCAGTGGTGGTCATCGAAGTTAGCCCACTACCGATTGTTATGCGCAAGAGTGGGGTGTAACACCTTGGTTGTTACAAATGATTAATGCCCACTACCCAGTTTTTTCTCCTGCAGGTGGAATGGTTGGCTATTTATACATGTTTGTGCATTGCAGTTTGATACACAGAATTCATACTCCATCAAAAAGCATACAATCATTTTTCGCATTCTCGCACTAAGTCCAAAGCAACCAGTCTTCAACATATTTCTAGTTCGAAGGTGCTTCTGTGTTAGTGGTGCTACTACACAGAAGACGTAAGTCGTTTCATCTTTGGAAGCAATACGTCGAACCGTGAGCACTAGCCGGGACGTAATTGCTTTGCGGAAAGAGATTCATTTCGACTCGGCGAAAGTTCTATCTTTTGTAATAGCTAGTTCGATTTCTTGTAATCTTCTTTTTTGTAATTTGCCATTTGAAGGGATTCCGATCCTCGTAACTTTGTAATCAACAGAAAGTTGTTTGATACCTTCACTTGATCTTACCAATATTAAAATAAAAAAAATAAAATTAATACATAACAATATAAAATAAAATAATAAACAGTAAATAAAAATAAAAAATAAAATATTAATAACATAAATAATTACAAAAAATAAAAAGTAATAAACAAAACCTTTGAAGAACTTTGCACGACCCATTTGTAGAATAATAACGACTGGTTCAAAAAGTTGCTGCTCCAAGTGAGGCAAAATTTGTTCGGCATAGTTCTCCCAAAGGGTGCATGTGAGCCGATTATTTTCGCAAATACAATTAAATTAGAAATATACATAAAATCATAAATTAATAATGTGAATATGTTATAATATTAAAATAAAAATTATCTTACTCAAGATCTCCCAACGTTAAATCAAGAAATCTCAGAAAACGACCGTTTATGTCCTTGTTTTATGCGGCATGCATTGAAATAACTTTACCAATAATATCTAAAAAAGACACAAATAAATCATTAGTACATAAAAAAGAAATTGAAAAAAATATTACTATGAATATAAAATTTTCGAAAATACAAATCAACATGGTGTCATCAACTTTATCCTTGTCGTACATGGATCCGTAAACTTTGTAAAATTATACATGAACCTCGGGAAAGTCTCATCAAACATTTCAAACACATGAGTCTTTCCATAGAAAAGAATTTTAACTTTAGTGGTGATGTTTTATATTTATTTGTTTTTTTTCGACCACAAAATCCTTTATGGCATAAACATGCCCTTCTTTAAGACTTCGTTTAAAATTCGAATTTGATATTTCCAAATTGTACCTCGTATGCGATCGCCGCAATTTTGAACATTTGAAATTATTAAGTAATATATTCAATTCATGTAAAATCAATATAAACAATGTTGAAAAAAATATAAAAAGGTAAAATAACTACCGCATGACATCATGAAAAAACACATTCAAATTTGGATATTTGTTTTGTTGTCATTGAAAGTGGTTTTTCGTAAAAATCGCACAAGCCTTAGCTTAATCGCCCAAAGAGTTTTTTGTTGTTCGATTCGCGAATGAGGTGAAAATGGGGCCATTGCAAATTATATGATGATGATGAATGTATTTAGAGAAGAATTTATTTTGATGTATGCTTTTAATTTCGCAATCAAATATGTAGAATGAATGTGAAAATAGTTGAGAATAGGCTTCTAATATTTATAGAGGAAAAACTACCTTTTCAAAGAGATTTTATTTTCGGGAGAATTTTGAAGTATATTGGGCCCGATTTTATTTCCGTATGAATTTCATTGGAAAGTATATTTTTGCAAGATATTTCGTCCAATTTTTAGTATCCAAAATCCAAAAATTTGTAAGAAAATCAAGTATAAATTTTAAATTGAGAAATATACTCTATTTAAAATAAAAAAATAATTCCGAAATTTTTTATTATATGTTGATTTGTTTGGATTCGAATTTTAACTTGCAAAAGTAATTATTGATTATTTTTACTCAAGAATAAATCGGTGCTAAATTTTTACACAAAAAAATCGATGCATATAAATTCTTCATTTGAAATTATGGAAAAAGATATGAATACCAAAGGTAATACATTCCATTTATATTTTGGTCAATCAAAAAAGGGAAAAAAAGTCAATTATACAGATTTTTTTAACATTATCGATCAGTTTGTTATTATGCCAACCAAATTATGCAAACCTAGGAGAGATAATTAAAATTTGTAAATAATCTTCCTTTCTATATCGGACAACAAATAGTAAATCAAAGCAAAAAGGTATGATTTAATCTGTGTTTTTTCCTTAAAACAAATCTAAAGTTTTTAATAAGGTCAAACTTTCTATTTTTTTCGAGACAAAATCGTTAATCAGCACTTAAACACCCTAAAATAATACCCGAAAATTTTTAGCAATAGCGTTTGGGCGGAAAACATTTATAGAAATCATTTTGCTATTATATATATATATATATATATATATTAAATTCATTTTTATTTTAATTTGTAAATGTTATTTTTTTACATTTTTACTTATATTTACCTTTTATATGTGTATAAATGTGTATGCATATGGGTCAACCGATTTTTTAGAACGGTTGAACTAGTGACCCAATGACCTAGTTATTAATGCTGGTTCGATGTCCGGTCCAGGTTTAAAAATATTGTTTAGATTGTTTTAACTTGGTCCACATCCATATGTTCTTCTTAGATTAAGTTTTGTTGTGTTAAAAACAAAATATAATCAATATAATAGTCAAAATACTAATGTTATCTTTCAATATTAATGTAATTTTCCCTCTATCGCCACAAGGAATCAATATCCATTTTCCATTTAGGTATTTACGACTTATACTAAAAAAAAAGGAGGATATTTTTTTTTTAATTTGAAGGGCATTTCTGGAATTGGAGAACTCTACTCAGTTTGGAGATTATTAAACTAGATTCACTAGGGAGCTACGTCATGATTAGTATGCAGTAACAAAGTGGGAATATAATGGGCATTCTCAGGTCCATTCCTATTCACACGATTGGGTTGTGCCGGGCCAAATAGTGACCAAGTCGTTATTTTTGGAGCCCAGCTCAACCCAACCAATTAAAACACATAAAAATTGGGTCGGTCGGACGACCTAGTGTTTCCGACTAAGGGGAGGTCAAATAGGTCGGGTTCATTTCAGGCCTCTAAAAATAAAGCCCAATTCGACCATTTTACTAGATTGGACTCATTTTGACATCTCTAAATTGGACACAAGGAAAATTTAATCTCAGGTTGTTTGATAATTTGAGACATAATAAAATAAAATAGTGTCACGAATGCAAAACAACTATTTTGCATGAATTTAAAAATATCTAAAATGATTTCATTGTATAATTTTTTTGAAAAAAAAAAGATTATTTAAGATGTAGTAATAAAGTATAATAAACATAGTTGAAATCATTGTTTTTTTAAAAAAAATATTCTACTAAGGGTAATTTAGTCATTAAAAATATTTTATTTCATTCTCATAATTTATTTTTAATTACCAATCATGAAATTGAAATCAATTTAGAAATGACTTTTCCATTCATTTCTCATTCCTTGCTGATATCGAGCATAATAATGGAATACATATAGCATTCCATTCCATTTGTTATTGCATTAATATTCCATTACATTCCATCTAATCGTATCAATCATGTTGTTAACACTTTGTGCCTTTATTGCTCGTAGTGAGATCTCACTTCCAATATTTCCATTGTGATTTAGAATTGTACTGTTTTTGAAAAAATTGTTCCCAGTGTACAAGTTGTTAGTTATATTGTATTTATATTATGGGGGTAGTTTTGTATTTTCTCTTTATTAGTCTTTAGCTAGGGTTTGTGTATTTATTGTTCAAGCCTCCATTTAGTTTTATATTGTATCATTAAAGACTTGTCATTCTTGCAAGTTCATCTATGAAATCCTCTTCCCAAATTTCTACTATAATTATGTACACAAATTAATCTAACATGGTATCAAGAGCTTGGTTCAATAGCAATCTCGACTTCGCGGATCCAACTTGTCATTTTTTTTCCGGTGGGTGTACCAGTGTCAGTCCGGTGGGTGTACCAGTGTCACAGTGAGTATGTTGCAACTTTGTGTTGTTTTCATTCGATTTTCGATCTGTTAGCACTTGTTGGGTTTGCCCTCATCTTTTAGTTTCAAGAATCAGATATTTGCAGAGGTTTTGTTGGTAGATTTGCTTGACTTGTTGGATATTTGTATCGATCTATCTTGTTGTTGGTTGGTGTTTGTGTTTATTTCCTTAATTATGGTGCCGAAAGAGATGATTCGTTGCAATCAATTAGTGTACGGTTGAACGGAAAAAATTATTCATCTTTGGAGTTATGTGATGAGAAATTTTTGAGAGGAAAAAAAAAATTGTGGAGTTATATTTTCGGAACAAAAAAATATCCTGTTGAAAAGGATAATACTAAATTTGTTGAAGAAATGGAGGTTTGGGAGGTGAACAATTCGAAAATTATTACTTGGGTTAACAATGCGTGGAGAACTCTATTGGTATGCAATTGGCTAAATATGATCTTGCAAAAGAAGTTTGGGATCATTTGGAGCGGTTATATACTCAATCAATTTTGCTAAACGAGACCAATTGGAAATAGATATTCGGGCTCTTGAAAAAAAAACATGATCGCAAGAATTTTATTCTCGCTATGACCGACCTTTGGGATCAACTAGCCCCTTATGAATCTCCCGAAGCCGCGCATTTGCCCCATATATTGCTCGTCGTAGGGAGGAGCAACGATTGGTTCGATTTTTGATGGCTTTTCGGGATGATTTTGAGTCTCTTCGTGGAAACATTTTGCATCGTATTCCTCTACCATCTGTTGATTCATTTGTCGGTGAATTGCTAGCAGAGGAATTACGCCTAAAGTCTCGGTTGGGAAATGAGTTCTTTATGTTCCTACTTCATGAGTTCTTGTTGTGCCCCCTCGTCCATCTTCTCGTTCCTTTCGAGGCCCCATCCAAAAGTTGTTGATAATGAGTGTAGCTCATCAGTAAACAACCAGGACATTGGAAGGCTCAATGTCCCGAGTTGAATAAAGGAGGGCAACAACGTTTTCAACAAAAATTTCCACGCCCACAACAAAATCGGTTTGCTCACCCAAATCAACGTGGTTTTAGGCCGCCCCCACCAACTCGTGTTCTTTGCACATGTACCCTCATCGGACTGCGTGACGCCTGCGGAACTCTTACCTCCAATCGGCCTTCTATGGATACAATTGCCAAACAATTTGTAAATTTCTTGCCTCATCTCATGCTTTGTCGCCTCGGGTTTGTCAACTCCGAGCTCATCGGGTATATCTTCCTCTATTTGGGTATTAGATTCAGGAGCTTTTCATCATATGTCCCCCGATATATCATGTTTTACTTCCATTTCACCCACACATGCTAGACTCGTTATTCTTCTTTGATGGTACTTTGTTACCCTTAGCGGGGAATGGATCGTAGCCACACCTCAACTGTCTCTTCCACATGTTTACCATATTCCCAAACTTACTTTAAATCTTGTTTATGTTAGCCAATTGTGTGATGTTGCTACTTAGTATCATTCTCTCCTACTTCTTGTTGTGTGCGGGATCCACATTCCTAAGCCGATTGGGACAGCCGTAGGCAAGGAGAGTTATACATTTTGGATGAGCTCAGTACCCTCTATCTATCGCAGCCTTCTCTTTGTTGATTTGTCTACTTTTCGTTTAAGTCTTTCGTCATCTAGCTTTTATTTGTGGCATTCTCGTTTGGGTCATGTTTCGTCTTCACGTTTAAGATTTTTGGCTTCTAAGGGTTCATTAGGAAAATTGTCATCTCATGATATTTATGATTGTAGTGGTTGTAAACCGCAAAATTTTCCACTTTACCTTTTAATCGAAGTGTTTCTTCTTCTAATGCGCCATTTGATTTGGTTCATTCGATGTGTGGGGACTGCTCCCATTTCCACAAAGGGGTTTCGATATTATGTTTCTTTCATTGATGATTATTTCGTTATTGTTGGGTTTATTTTATGAAGCATCGTTCGATTTTCTCGAGCATATATACCTCATTTCGAGCTTTTGTAAAAACTCAATTCTCCGCTATCATAAAATGCTTTAGATGTGACTTGGGTGGGAGTACACCTCTAATAATTTTCGTGAATTGCTTGCTTTGGATGGGACTTTACATCAAACTTCTTGCACAGATACTCCGAACAAAATGGTATTCTTTGAAAGAAAACATAGGCATATCATTGAAACTGTTCGCTCACTTTTACTATCTAGTTCGGGTTCAAGTGAATTCGGGGGAAAGTCGTTCTTCCATTTGTCCATTGTATAAATAGGATTCCATCATCCATTACATCGATTTATCACCATTTCGAGAGATTTTATGGTTCCACCCCTAGTTATTCGTCTTTACGAGTCTTTGGTTGTGCATGTTCGTCCTTCGTCCTCATGTTCAACGCAGCAAATTATCTTCTCGTTCAGCCTATTTGTGTTTTCTTAGGATATGGAGAAGGGGAAGGGATATCGTTGCTTTGATCCTGTTGCTCAAAAATTATATGTGTCTCGTCATGTATTTTTTCTTGAGCATATTCCATTCTTTTCTATTCCCTCTAGTCCTCATAATATCTCCAAAACTAATCTTGTTCATATTGATCCATTCTCGGATAATACGATAGTGACTCATCGAGCATCTTTTGCTCCGTCTACGCCTACGGCACGCACCCCAATCGCTTCCCGAAATTGTGGATCGTTTGCCTCCTCGATATCCCCAACATACACGTAAGTCCACTCGATTACCGACTTTGTTTATTCTTCTTATTCTCTGCCTTTTGCTTCATTTTTGTCCTTTATTCACCATATTTCGAACCACACTCCTATAAAGAGGCAGTTACTGATCTCTTATGGCGCATGCTATGACCGAAGAACTTTCGCTTTGCATAAAACAAACACTGGGACTTGGTATCTACCACCGGTAAACGAGCAATTGGTTCGCGTTGGGTTTATAAAATTAAAACCAAATCTGATGGTTCAGTTGAGCGATATAAAGCACGTTTGGTTGCTAAAGGTTACTCACAACAATATGGTATGGATTATGAGGAAACATTTGCTCCTGTTGCAAAGATGACTACCGTTCGTACTCTTATTGTTGTTTCTTCTATCCGAAATTGGCACATATCTCAATTGGATGTCAAAAATGCCTTCTTGAATGGTGATCTTCAAGAAGAAGTTTACATGATCCCACCACCTGGAGTTCCTCATAATCAGGGCGAAGTTTGCAAGCTTAAGAAAGCATTGTATGGTCTCAAACAAGCTCCACGGGCTTGGTTTGAAAAATTCTCTGTCGTGCTTACTTCACTTGGTTTTAATTCCAGTAACCATGATTCTGCCCTTTTCTTCAAGCGTACATGTGCTGGTATTATTCTTCTTTCCTTATATGTTGATGATATGATCATCACCGGTGATGATGTTGATGGGATTGCATTGTTGAAATCTGAGTTAGCTTCCGGTTTGAAATGAAAGATCCGGGACCTTTGCGATACTTTTTGGGTATTGAGGTAGCCCGCTCCCTCGAGATATCTTCTTTCACGGTCCAAGTACATTGATGATATACTTGATCGAGCTCGTCTTATCGATACTCGGATTGTTGATACCCCTCTCCGCTGTTGATTCTCCCGATGGCACACCTTTGTCTGATCCTACCTTATATCGCACGATTGTTGGTAGTTTGGTTTATTTAACCATTACGCGCCCTAATATTGCATATGTTGTTCATATTGTGAGTCAGTTTGTCACTTGTCCCACTATAGTTCATTGGGCCGTAATTACTCGTATTTTGCGATATCTTCGTGGTACTCTTTTCGAGAGTCTTTTATTTCCATCCACATTTGTATTAGAGTTGGGCATATTCTCGATGCAGATGGGCTAGTGATCCTGGCGATCGAAAATCCACTCTTGGTTTTGTACTTTTCTTGGAGACTCTCTTATTTCTTGGAAGAGTAAGAAACAAAATGTTGTTTCTCGATCCTCCACTGAAGCGAGTATCGGCGCAATGGCGTCTACTACCACTTTGAAATAGTTTGGTTACGTTGGCTTCTTGCGGATATTGGTGTTCATTTGTCCTCAACTACTCCCATGCATTGTGATAACCAAAGTCTTTATTCAAATTGCTCACAACTCGTTTTCCATGAAAGAACAAAGCACATTGAGATTGATTGTCATGTCACTCGTCATCATCTACAACATGGGACCCTCAACTTACCTTTTTCATCTCATCCTCCTTACAGATTGCAGATCTTTTCACCAAGTCTCATCCTTCCCGCTTTTCGTTTTTGGTTGGCAAACTCTCGATGATTTCTACTACATCATCATGAGTTTTGGGGGAATGTTAGTTATATTGTATTTATATTATGGGGGTAGTTTTGTATTTTCCCTTTATTAGTCTTTAGCTAGGGTTTGTGTATATATTGTTCAAGCCTCCATTTAGTTTTGTATTGTATCATTAAAGACTTGTCATTCTTGCAAGTTCATCTATGAAATCCTCTTCCCAAATTTCTAGTATAATTATGTACACAAATTAATCTAACACAAGTATTGTAAATATACAAGTTTTGTAATAAAATTTTGTGTGGTTGAGTTATATTTGGTCTTTTTGCTTAGAAACTCTTTCTTTAATAATAATTAACTATATATTTTTATTTTTTTGTCAAAAGAATTGACTTTCTATTTGGCTGTATGTCTTGGATGGCATCATTTACACAACTTATGTGGTGAAGTTGGTTGCAGTAGGATTCACTAAGAATATTTAATTTAGATATAATAAATTGTTATGATGACGTGAAAGATGGCGGATCTAATTGAAATTATATAGCCTAGAAATAATAATATATTAATCAGATAAATATGATAGTGTATCACCCACTTGATTGTTTAATTAGGTGATGGTTTCTATTGGAAAAATGTACATACAATAGTAATACTAAATGCAGAACTATTTATATTTAAAAAAGTAGTAGTTAATAGTAATAGGTTCTGATAGTGTAAATTGACCAAGAATTAATTGACAATTGATATATGATAATATATAAAAGGTTGACAGTTAAAATTATAGATTTCATGTGTTTTTCTTATGGAAAAAGGAAAAAAACAATATAATTTTTTTAGTTAAAAATAAGTCAAATAATATACAATATAAATATGAAATACAAACGGTGTTTCTGAAAATGGGAATAAACAAGTCAATCTTTCCAACAATATGATGACTCCACATACTGATACACATAGCTACAGCTCTCACTATGGGACATGTGCCCCCAGTTTTTCTAATTACAAACTTATTTATATAAAAACAATAATATAATTAACATTATAAATGTTTTTAAAAAAGTGTTACAATATTATTATGTGTTACAACATTGTTAGTTTTGATATAAATTTTTAAAATCAATATATTAATTAGGAAAAAGCATGTCCACATTAACTATTTTTGATGCAATTTTTAATTCTATTTATTTTGTGTCCCTGTTGTGCTAGTAATTCATGGATTCGTCCTAATAGACTCCATCACTATATAAAAAAAAAAAAAACATTAAATAATTCATATTTTTTACCATTGCAACTAAAATAGCAAGTCTATAGAAATTAATATTCATCCTCTTTAACTTTTGACATGCAATTAAATTTTCCATTTCATATAGCGGCAATGTAGTTTTTGACTTTTGAGTAGCGCAATTTACTTGACTTGTCGGAGCTTCTAGAGACTTATAAGGTCAAACTACATAAATGATGACCTATTGATATATTTTTCGGCTTTTATTTTACTTTTTAAAGTTTACTATAATTTAGAATCTTAACGAGTAAGGGCTGATTTTGATAGACATTATGGTTGTACAAGTCAATTTTTATCTATTCATATATAGGATTTAAGTGTCAAAAGTAAAGAGTAAAAATATACACGTAAACGTGTACATATGTACCACCTTACAAGATTCTTTCAATATATATATATTTATAGAAGTGTAATAATAATATCGTACATAGGATATAAATGAATCGAGTAGAGTCAAACATTATGGGGATGTATGGATGTGTTTTCAAGTCCAATTTCAGGTTTTAGTGTTGGAAAATGAATTTTCAAACTTTATTGGTTTTAAATGTGAGAATTGAGAATATGTTTGTTTTGTTGTCTGAATTTCTGTTTAGAAATGAAAATATGTTTGGTTATAGTATTTTTGACATAGATTTACGTGATTATAGTGTATTTTTGACATCGATTTGCGTGATTATAATGTATTTTCACATAGATTTGCATGATTATGGTGAAAACTTGTTTGGTTGTATTTTCAAATGAATCTTTCCATAAAATATGAAAACGAAAATGATTTATTTCTATTGAGAATTCCTTAAATAAACATAAATTCATTTTCTAGAATAATTTGAAAATTTGAAAATCCCATTATTGAAAACAATTCCATACATACCTATATTATTTATGTTTGTCTGAATTTTTATGGAGTTTCAAAATTTCTGTTTGGATTTAATTTGATTAATGATCGAACTGATTTTGAACGAATTTTAGTCGTTCAAACACTAATAGAATTCAAAGTAATTAACTTGATACTTTAACACTCACTATATATGTTATTTTTTTTACTAAGCGGGTCGAATTCCACTCTTATCAAATGAATATTTATCTTCGATTTTAGTTCCTTCTACTAAAAATTTAAATTCAAGCGAGCGTATAAATAATAGATGTCGAATATTGAGTAATTTAATTTGATTTTAAGTGATAAAAAGTTAATATAAAGTAAGTTACCATCGTAAGGGCGATCGGGGTGGTGCCACCGCACAGCCCCCCGGCAAGGGCCTCCAGAGAGTTTTTACTTGTTTACATATATAATTAATAACATAGTGAGTGTTCAAAATTTCATTTGGATTTAATTTGATTAATGATCGAACCGATTTTGAAGCAATTTTAGTCGTTCAAACACTAATAGAATTCAAAGTAATTAACTTGATACTTTAACACTCACTATGTTATTTTTTTACTAAACGGGTCGAATTCCACTCTTATCAAATGAATATTTATCTTCGATTTTAGTTCCTTCTACTAAAAATTTAAATTCAAGCGAGCGTATAAATAATAGATGTCGAATATTGAGTAATTTAATTTGATTTTAAGTGATAAAAAGTTAATATAAAGTAAGTTACCATCGGGGATCGGGGTGGTGCCATCGCACGGGGCCCCCCGCCGGCAAGGGCCTCGGAGAGTTTTTACTTGTTTACATATATAATTAATATGAGTTTAGATGCTTACATTAAAACGATTTGGTCGAGCGATAGCGTGACATCTTTCCACCGGAAGTCCAGGTGTTCGAATTTTTTTGACGAACCAACGTATCCTCACATCGGTAGGGAGCACGGACTCCACACTTCTTTCCTTCGGATATGGGACATTCGTTCTTCCCATGGATGATCTTAATTCTGGGGGAGGAAGAAAGAACCCCCAACCCCTCACTATGCGATAGTCAGGATTTGAACCCAAGACCTCGAGGTGCAATTGCAACATCAAGGTCATTAGGCCAACCCTTGGGGATGTTAGAGCAATAATACATATCAGCCAATTTTACGTTTTCTCTCTAACGCATTTTCCCCTTTATGCAAAACCGAAAAGCAATTCCTCCATATTAATAGTTTTTTTTTCTATGTTTGTCCATTTTTTATTGTAAATTATCATTGAACAACATTTTCCATAATTTATTTTAATAAGACCAAAATGTTAAAGTTGTAGTATGATATTTCTATTATTACATATTTTATTTTGTATGTTAAAATTGGTGATATAACGATTATAACATTGATTTTGTTATTTTTAATTTTTTTATATAAATACAAGGACCTCTGTTTTTTTGTTTCCGCTCCAGGTCCCTTGAAATCAAGGACCGGCTTTGGTTACCACCCAAATTCAATAAAAAAAGTAATCCAAGTTGGAGACGACAGAGTAACAAACCTCCACTGCCAGCTACCCTAGATTGATGCGACCAAAAATAAAACCTAAAAAATTAAACTATTATTTTTATGTTTTAAAAGTTAAAAGGAATTTTTTTTTTTTTGAGGGAAAAAGGAAAAAAATTGAATAATCACAATATTTGGAATCCTCATGGGCCACATCATATGATTAAAGTCACGTGGTTTAAATGCAGTCATATCATATCCATCTGCAAATTCATTATTTGAGGAGTTGACTTTGTATTTGCTTGACAGTCTGACTTCTCATCTAACCCACAATCGTGCCTTTATTACATTTGTTAATTGTTTTATTTTTATTTTTATTTTTTTATAAAATCAATTTTCTTTTTTATTTTTATTTCCTTTTTATTATTTTATATATAAGTAAATATGTTTTTATATAAATCAATAATTAGTCCTTTCTTTTGGCGAGACGGACGCAGTAAATTGTTCTTGGGCGAAATCCGGGGCGGTCTTGGCGAAGCAGATGGTGCCAAGACAGAGGCCCTCCGGCGAGGACCAAGTTTTTTTTTATATATGTATATATACAATCAATGGCGGAGATAGGGGCCAACCAGGGCCCCCTCCTTTTTAAAAAAATTACTAGGTAAAATTTTTCAAATTTTTTTAGTTAATATTTATTTGTATTTTTATCGGCCCATCCCAATTTCTTGTATCGCCCACCCTGTAATAATCTCTAGATACGCCATTATATAATGGCGTATCTAGGAATTATTAAAGGTAGGCCGATCTAAATGGAATGAATGCAGATAAAAAAAAAAAAAATACACATAAATATTAACTAATTTTTTAAAAAATACGTTTTTTTTAAAAAAAAGAGGGTGCGAGCCTGGGTTGGCCTCCTCTTATCTCCGCGATTGTATATATATTATTTATTGCTCTCAGTCCTTGAAACCTTGGACCTGGGCTCGACAAAATCAAATCTAATATAAATAAAAATAAAACATACAAGCTTTTATAACAAAATTACATGAAAATTTGGGGAGGGGGCAAAATATGTTGGCTTACATTTTTATATATTATATTAATTTATTAAATAATATATTATACGGGTTCAATCGCAAGACGGGGCGGTTGCCGCCACCAGCCCCCCTTGGGTCCGTCCCGCTTTTGGGGAAGCAAGCAAAAAGGACGACGAGCAATGCGCATGTCAAGTGTACTCTCGTGTAAAATTACATGATTTTTTAATAAACCATGCGAAATATTTTGTTTGAATTTTATTTATGATAAAATGAACTAACTATATGACTACAATTTCGTCAAGGTTTAAAATTCAGATATTAGTCTAGTAGTAGTTAATACTCTCATCCTCAGACTAGATATATGAGATTCGATTCCATCACACTCTCTTCTCACAGGGTATGTACTCAAAAAAAATCATAGAGGTTCTCTTTTTTTTTTTCCTGAAAAAAGATTTCATCAAGTTTCTTGTAAATAAGAAAAGGAGGAATGAGCGATATTCTATTATATGAAAATTAAAATATAGTTTCTTAAGCTCAATTTATTTTATTCTAAAAAGAACATATTTATATTTTGTTAGTATTTATAAAATGCATTTGTTTTATTTATTTTTTCTTAGAAGTACTATTTATTTTCATTTTCAAATTTTATTAGAACTTTTACTATATATCATTTCGTACACTTAGACTTACTTTTGTACCGCGTCATTTTAAGAAGAAAATCAAGTTTTTTCGATAGGATTTTATACATACCCATTTTGAAAATCGATTAACCCTTGACTAGGGTTTTAAAAAAGGAGAAAGATAGTATAAGATTATCAATTATGTTTTATCAATATTAAATGATTAGTCCCAAATAATCATGTAGTTCATATATATAATTATTAAAAGAATCATATTTTCTTCTTCAAAACAAAAAGAATCATATTTTCTTTTTCATACTCTTAACCCATCAAAAATTATTTTTATAAGTTAATATACGGCTACAATTGCTTTATTATTTTTTCATATTGACTAAATATTTATCTGCATTGACCTTTGGTGTTTTTTTTTACTTAGTTCTAGAAGTGAATATACTGCCGCAAATCCGAACTTCAAAATCTTTCCATTCCTCAATTTTCTTACACATACTAAGGTCAAATTTTCTTTTTTTCTTTTTTGAGGAATATGAGGTCAAACTTGAATGTTCCTCGAAATTCAAATCTGATTAGTTTGTTTATATAAAACAAACTTTTTGTAGAGATTCTCACTAATTTATCACTATAATAATGAAGTCTTATACAGAAAATTCTTATTTGAATTTTCAATTCTAACTAAAAAAATCAATGTTCTAAAAATTTTCGTTTAGCTTCGATTAGTGTCCGCCTTGATGATAGTTTCTATTAGATATATACATATAGATATGAGTTGGTTATGTTAGTTAGAATAACTACCTTTCTGTTAGTTGTTACTGTAGCAGTTAGAATTGCTTTGCACATTTCTCAGCTGTATAAATACTTCTCTCTCACAGCAATAATATCAAGCTTCTTTCATTTCTTTATTATGAGCAATATACATATCATCTAACAGTTTTTGCTCGCCGTCTATATTTTTTTTTTCTTCCATTCGCCTGTGTCCCGTCTAATCCCACAAAGATCTGCGGCGCTAGGCCACCGCTACCCCGACTAGCTCCTAGCACTTTTAGAACACATTGAAAAAACTAAATAAAATTAAGACTATGCGATACTAAAATCTATAAAATCATTGACCTAATACTAACGGATTAATTAAGGCATTTGATTTATATATTGGAAAATGTGTGTATTAATATAGAAATGCATTGGAAAAATAATGTATGTTTGGTTGGTGATTGAAGCAAGAAATTGAGAAGAAATTACTTTTTGGGAAAGCTAAATAAACGCCTTAAAAAATCTCGATCGGTGATCGATAATAACGAATTAATTAACGCATTCAATTGCCCATATGAGTAACTAAATAAAAAAATTCACATTTTATGTATTTTCATTAATTGTATAAATTGTGTTACCAATTCTTAAAATTGAAAAAATATAGTAAAAAATAATTAGAAAATTGAAAAAAATAAGTATTGTTTAATTATGGTAGCAATAATTTAAGAGAAAATTACACTAAACCCTCCTGTATTATTCGCGTTTTTATACTTTACCATTTAAACTATCTTTTATTACATTTTACCACATGAACTATGTAATTTTTTGCACTTTACCCTATATGGACAATTTTACCTCTAAATTTTATTTTTATTAAAATAATGAAAATAATAGATTATGATCATATCCGACCAATCATGCTTTTGTATAAAAATTAATAATCTTTTAAATTCATACATTGTTTGATTGTAATGTATTTTAGTAATTTTTGTTATTAACGGATTTTTCATGGCTAATTGACTATAAAATTATATTATTTCTTTTTTAATTGGTTAATAATGAATACTTAAATATGTGTCGCTAATGTCTAAAGTTAGCAGCAAAAATTTATTCTTCCATTGTAGTTTTTACTTTTTTAACCACCGCGATGCCTATTAAGGTTGAATGTAAGGAGCAGTCGTAAAATTGTATGTGGGTGGGTCATGATGCGGAACAACCCAAAAGTCAGCTAGAAATACCTAGCTATGTTCCTTTGAAACAAGGTATGAGTTTGAGGGATCACTAATTTTGTATCGGGTTGCATTATGAGTCTAATATGATCATAATGAACTATTAGCATTATTCTATGAAAAATAACATTTTAAGTGTAAAATTGTCCATATATGGAAAAATGCAACAATATGTATAGTCCATATGGTATAGTGTAAGAAAAATAATTTATATAAGCAAAGTGTAAAAACACGAATAGTACAAGGGGCTTAAGTGTAATTTCATTGTAGTTTAATCAATGCAAGTTAAAACACTCAATTTCATTTATCTTTTTCCGATAATAAGATTCTATGTTTCCACGTGATTAGTTGTTCGGGAAAATATGTTCCCACGTGATTAATGTCAGGAAAATAATCCCAAACTGGCCCATGATCTCATTTTTATGGTTGGTAACTAGGAATCTACGAGTGCTCTTTGAAACCAAAAGGCAAAATAGTGAAAGAGAGTCAAATTCACACACACATAGAGAGGAAAAATAGTACATAAGCCCAAAAACCTTAGAAGAAACCGAAAAAAAGAAATAGAAAAATATAACAAAATTGGGCTTTGATATAACCATCATCCCCAACAAACACCCAAAAACCCATTCTCTGCAGCAATTAATCTGTTTCTCTGGCCACCGCATTTCTCTGTAACAACCCATCTAAAACCCATACCCGATTACCCGATTCTCAAAGGATCTCCATTCCCCTTTTTCACTTTTGAAACACACAAATAGTGACGGACAGAGAAATGTATAAGAACCAGCTTCAGGAGCTGGCGCAGAGAAGCTGCTTCAACCTGCCGTCGTACACGTGCGTCAGGGAAGGTCCAGACCACGCGCCGCGCTTCAAGGCGGTCGTCAATTTCAACGGCGAGAGCTTCGAGAGCCCCAATTACTGCCCCACCCTCCGCCAGGCCGAGCACTCCGCCGCCGAGGCCGCCCTCATCTCCCTCTCCTCCGGCGGCGCTGCCTCCCACTCCATCGCCGCTCGCATCCTCGTAAGCTCTCTCTTTCTGTTTTCCCCCCAATTTTTTCCGATCTCTGGAATCTCGATTAATTAATTTTTCTTTTACGTTAAACATTATTTTGGAAAATCCAATTGCAAAATCGACATTTTGTAGTTCGGTTTTGGAAACTGGTCGGATCGCTAATATGCGCCGCGGGTTATTTCTGCTCTCCGAAATTCGTCCACCGTGGGTGGTGGTGGGGTGGCTTATTTCTGCTCATCGCCGGTCAAATTGGTTTGACTCGGGAAATGACGAGAATGCCCCTAGGGGTTGGGGGTGAGGGTATTGAAGGGGCCACATAATTAATATATAAGGTGGAAACAATCAATCTGGTCATGCATGCCCTCCTTTCATTAACTGCAGTTTTTGGGTGGTTATCTCATCGATTCTATTGATTTTTGGGGGCACCTTAGTCATTTTGAAATTATAAATGTAAGACGAAATAAAATCTCAATATATTTATTTTTTTTGTAATTTTTAAAAATCTAGCTTTTTATAATTAGCTCAACCCACAGGGTGTTTCTGTAATTTTAACCCTCCTTTGATTTGGAAAGTGTACGCTTATAAAATCTAGAGCCGGCAATTCAAGCCCCCCAATTTGGGCCGGGCCAATTTGGCCGGCCCGAATATAAAGCCATATTGGGCCAAGAATTTCCGATCTGGAAAAGACCAGGCCTATTGACCTGATAGACTGGGCTGGCATAAAATGCACTACACGGGCCAGGCCGTGCCTCGAAAAAACCGACCCGATGAATTTTTCGGTCGGCCCGGACTGGCTCTGTTTTACCCTCCGGCCCAATGGGCCGATACCGGCTCGGCCCGGCGTGATTGCCACCTCTAATAAAATCCACTCAAGTGATCAATTGATTGCAATAATTCTTGCTAAGTAATGATATAATATAGCATTACTCTTTTCATTTTAAAGATGCATGTAATGTTAAGAGATCAAATTAAGTGTTGAGAAGTTTGGATGTCGGCATCAAAAAATTTATTTCTAATTATTATATGTAAAATAAGATGATATAATTTTCTTCATAGCACATGGAGGGAAATAAATTCATTGCAAAGGGTACAATTAATGGTGTTGTCTCCCTCAATTTAATGTGCTCATCAAAAGCATGTTGCACCATTCATGTGCCTATCAACCTCCATGGTTAATTTAGTTTGATCCAAAACCCTTTTTCTACTCTTTATCTTAAACAGCATATGATTGGATCTTGTTTGATTGGATGTAGGCAATTGATATAATAACCAGAGAAATTAAATTTGGAGCCTAAAACCATTAAAATTGCATATGAGATGTTTTATTCCATATAATGTTTCATGTCAAATTTCAATTTATAAAGTGAATGTCACGTGTATAAGACAACGGGAGTGTTTGCAAAAACTTCTGTTTTTAGAAGAAATGATTTATTGTAGCAAAAGTAGAATCAGAAGTTAGTAGTGTTTGAAAATAGAATCAAAAATTGAGAATGAGAAGTTGAGAGTGTTTGGTGAAAAAGTTGTAAAATACTTATTTATTTATAAAATTTAAAGTAGAAAGCATAAGCATAATCTAAAGCACATCTCTCCTCGCTTTTAGATTCTCGATTGAATGAAGCGGTCGATGTTAGTACTTGCAAACACCAAAAATGCTTTTTTAAAGCCAGAGGAAAATGAGAAGCGTTTTTTCTTAGTGATTGCAAACTCTCACAATATCATCTTTGTACGCCAGATTTACCTAGTGTATTGAAACACGAGACAACATACTGTAAAAAGTAGGAATTCGACGGCTAACATTGGCATTAATGTAATTAGGATTTAGGGATTTTATAAAATCCCCTGAGGTTTGGTCTAATTACAAAATAAATCCAGAGGATTCTAAAATTTACAGAAAACACTTTGAGGTTTGATTTTGACTTATATTTTCCCACTTCATAAGCAAAAGACATTTCAAAAATCTCCTTGACATTTATAGAAATATTACAGTTTCCCTCTTAAATTTAAGACACAATCGAATCTGATGGGGTATTGTGTAATTTTGAAACATTTCTTGTTTTTTTTGTAATTAGCCCAACCCCTAGATTTTTTTTAATTATCCCTTATAATTATTTTTGCAAGGCAGCTTATGCACCATAGTTTTTGGTCTACTTTACTCTATTATTTGCCTTCTTTACCAAAATTTTCCTTTATCCAGTCCATCAAGTGATTATAGTTAACTGTTTAAACTTATTTGTGATCAAGGTAAAGAAAAAAAAAAGGATAAAAGACAGAATATATGTAACTTATATCTTCATGCACAACTTTTCTATGGTAAAAGCTTAAGATTACCTTTGTTTTATAAATATTCCAGTTTCAATATGTGCCTTGCTAAATTGACCGTTATCGTTCGTTTGTCAAATTTATGTTTAGGATGAGACAGGGGTTTATAAGAACCTCTTGCAGGAGATTTCACAAAGAGTTGGATCTCCATTGCCTCAGTACACAACTTTCAGGTCTGGTTTAGGACATTTGCCTATCTTCACAGGAACTGTGGAACTTTATGGAATCACTTTTACTGGAGAACCGGCTAAGACCAAAAAGCAAGCTGAGAAGAATGCTGCACTGGCAGCTTGGTTGTCATTGAAACAATGTAAGTGCTTTCTTAACTCTCCGCAGCTGATATTTTTGAGTGTTTGGAAAAATATACGCTTTTAGAGGAAGTGATTTATAGTAGCAGAAGTGAAAAGTCGTTGAGAATAAGAAGTTGGTAATGTTTGCAAATAGAAACTAAAACATTGAATAAGTTACAAGGGGGTGTTTGGTGAATAAGTTGCAGGGAGTGTTCGCAAACACTAAAAGAAAGTAATTATCAGCTTTTAGCTGGAAAAAATCAGTTTTTAGTGTTTTCATTGATGTCAGTTTTTGCTTTTGTTTATGCTTCATTTAATCAAAACTTAAAAGTTGGGGGTGGGGAGTGCTCCTGATTTTGGAAAAGTGCTTTTGGTATTTTTGTAACTACGAAGAAGTTTGTTTTGACATTCTTATTCTTAATTTTTTATCATAATCTAATTTGCCCTTTTCTCTTCTTAAATAGACATATCATTCATATATGGGTGTTTTTGTCTTTCTATCCAAAAGCTAATTTTGAAAGCGTTTTAATTTTAATATTTTCAGCTTTTAGATTATTCACAAGCACTACCAAATTCTGATTATCAACTATTTTTACTTATACTACAATAAATAACTTCTTCAAAAAGTAGAAGTGTTTCCAAACACTCTCGTAAAGTGTTTTATTAGAAATCTAAAGCTCCTCTCTCCCTTCTTTTAGGTTCTCACTAAATTATGCAGAATTAGGAGCAAAAGTTAGTTTTTGAAAAATTGTAAACCACTTTTCTTTCAGCCAAAAGCTGGCAATCACTTTTTTTAAGCGTTTGTGAACACTTCCATTGTGTTAAGACAAATCATCTCTGCCTCACCAATTGAGTTTCTCTGTTTACCTAATGTATATAACCATCATGTCCCAGTAATATTTAACACAGACTAGGTAACTAATTGGAAAGGCAAAAACTGTGTTGCATAGCTTGTCTTTCTTACAACTTTCAGTTTCTATTTGCAAACACTACCAACATCTGCAACGTTTCCAACACGATACTCAATAGTTTACGTTGGTTTCTATTATCAGTGGCACAAGAAGACACAAATTCCACATCAGATCACGAAAACAGTGACGAGCAAGAACAGATCAGAATAGCAAGGGCCTTACAGAACTACCGTTTGAACGAAAAATCCACAACACCTAACCCGAACGGTCCCTCCATACCATTCCAGAAGAAATTCTCGATTTCAACTCCTAGACCCTCAAGCCCACAACGTCCTACGCTGTCAACATCCAAAATCCTCCCTCTGTTCTGTCACACAAAAACTGCTTCTCAAAATAGGCCTTCATTTCCGATAAACAACAGTCAAACCGGACAACGACAACGCACGTCCAGAGGTTTCCTGCTGCCGGGGCAGCTCCTTATGTCCCATTCAGACAATGTAGGACTTCTTACCAGGGCATTGCTCCGCCTGTAATAATACGAACTGCAGTGCCTGTTTTCTCTGCGCCACCACTACGACCACCTGTACAAGTGGCCGCCCCACCTATATGTATCAGGCAGACGGTTCCAGCGTTTACAGCTCCATTAGAGAAGTTGTCAGGTGAGGCCGAGGAAATCTTGACGTGTGATGTGGATGAATCGACGGCTATTAGATGTCTGGAACAACTTGAGATGTGATGATGGCCCGGGAAAATACGAATTTAAAAAATATATATTTTGCTACATTTTTTTCCTGCTTTGTAGTTTTGCCATTTGATGTCCTACTTGTATACATGAATCCATCAGTCCTTCCATTTCATCTGTTGTTATATTACAAATACCCCTTTGACTTTTGAGGTAAATATGCATTTGTTATGCAAATTACCTTCTCAATGGGATGCATTTTGGTGCATTTTGTAAAATTGAAACGAATGTCAATCGGGTATTTGTAATTTTGAAATATAACTTAGTTTTTGTTTTATAATTGTTCTAAACATTAAGGTTAGTGTTTGTAATTAATCCTTATTAGAAAAAGGCCTGTTTTTGTAGGATTGTCATACAGTTTGGAACAACTGGCATTTTTTTTATTTTTTTGTCATCTTTTTTATGGCATGCAATTTATGGTGAGAATATGAACTTCAATCTCAGTATCCTTTCTCACACAATAAACCTATGTGTGCAAGTCTTAAATGTACTATCAGTGGCGGATCTAGCATTTTTGATTTGGGGGTACGATAAATTTTTAAAAATATGCATATAAATATTATTTAATATTTAAAGTCATGAATAAAATGTTGTTTAAAATTTAGTAAAAGTTGACCATGTAAATACATGAAAAATTAGTACACATATATAAAAAAATAATTAGAATAATTAAGAAAATAAGATACAACAAAACACAATTTGGTAACAATATTGATATTATTATATTTTTTTATATTTTTAATTTTGTAGATTTTTTACTTTTGTCATGGATTATTTATTCAAGTTGTTAAGTCAATCTTTTAAATTTTAAAATTTTATTGTGGGAATTTGTATTGTTTTATTTGAATTTTCTAATTCTTTTTGTAAAAATAGGGGTACAAATTTATTATTAAACTTTTTTTTACTAAACAAAAATTGTTGGATTTTTTAGTTTGGGGGTACAGTTGTACCCCCAAACTTGCATGTAGATCCGCCTCGATACTATGTTGCTACATGTCATTCAAGACAGAACAACACGTGATAATTTTAGTTTAAGAAGTGATATTTTATTTAAATACACTAATTTACACTAAAAGTATTATCAGATCTGCCTCACTGATTTTCACCGTCTCATTATCTCATATAAGTTTTTGCGAAGACAGAACCACCATCAGTTAGATTCAACAAGCTCCTGCAAATTGTATAAAAGTTTAGTACATTATAACTTGTGTCTCAAACCCAATAACTCTTTCTTTTGGAAAATTTTCAAGTAGAAACCTGGTAATCAGAGGTAGTATTTTTCATAGAAATGCAGTTTGAATCTTGTATTCGAAAAAGTTTATTCTATTTACTATTCACAATGGATACTCTGAAGACTGAAGATATATTGTTGAGATATAGTTCCACATCGATTAATTAGATGAAGATAGTTTTGTTTATAAGTAAAGTGAAATTTACTCATATTACCAATTGGTTTTAAGATGGGCATTTTAACTTCATTTCAGAAAGGGCTTAATCCATCGTAATTGCTGACTAAACCTTATTGGGCCATCCCATTTGGGCTTCTTATGTAGTTCCTGTATTTTAATCTTATGCATTTTCTCTCCCAAATTTGAAAGAAGACGCATCAGACTTTTGGATTATGAATTTTGATATAAAAAATACCAAAAAAATGTTTTTTAATTCAAAAAGAATATAAATTTGAATTTCTTAATACGTTTCTCTTCCGATTTTTCAAATTTTTAAAACAAAAACAAAGTCTTAATTTCTTGTTTTTCGGGGTTTATTATAATTGAAATACATAGCACTCTTATATATTTTATGTGAAGAAAAAAAAATCTAAATAAATTAACAAGTCCACAAATCTCCATTTTCACGACAAGTAACCAAACTTTGAAACTTATTTCCAATACCCATAATTCCAAGTCAATGAAGCGTGTATAAAAACAAATATTTTTTTACACAACTTTAAGGAAGACTTGCCAAGACTATTTATGTTTTCTTGAAATTGCACATCTGATAAATGATTGGCACTAATTATTCTTATAAGTTATATGGACATCGCCTTTTCGACTTGTTCTATAAAATGTCGCGTTTTGACCATTAAATTTTATCAATCCACACAATTAAGAAATACAAATATTATATATATTTCATTATCCTAATTTTTATAAATTTTAAATTAAAAATCACAATTTACATTAGTTTTAAATTGAGCTAATTTCGTATTTATTAAATGATTAAAGCTTTAGTGAGCTGAACACTGATCGAATTCAATTAGTTCTATATCTTTACGCACATTTTCTCAATTTTCAGCTAATCTAATCGAGATCGAGACAAATAAATATTCAAATTTGATTTATTATTCTTAATAATTTAATTATAGTTCAACTTTTACCACCGATATTCAATTAAATATCGAGAGTTTATTTCGTTTTTCGGTCATAACATATTCCCTTATCTCATACACTGCGCGGGAGGGAGAGGGTAACCTCCCCCACCCATTTTTTTAAAGAAAAATTCACTAAAAAAATTTAGAATTTCTTTTATTTACAATTCATATAATTTTCTTGTTAGTTTTTTATCCGGTCTATCCCATTCTGTGGATCGGGCCACCCCAAATATAATTCTTGGCTAAGTCATTGCTTATACATAGCATATTGAGACACAAAATGGCGAATTCAAGGCGGGTCAACCTCACGCCCGCCAAATGACCCTCTATTTAAAAAAATTAATGAGAAATTTTTTTATCAAAAAAGTTAGTTATAATTGGTATTTTTTTTTTGGATTTTCTATCCGACCTACGTCACCCATCCCATTTTAGTGTATCGGCCCACCCTGTTAGGGACTCGTAGCTCCACAATTGGAGACACATATCATGTACACTACACTACAAACTCCATATTGAAAGTGAAGTATATTTGTCTCAAACAAGTAAAAATTTCAAAATTTCTTTGTGATAAAAAAAATAAGAAAAAGAAAAATTGGACCAAAGAGTGTATACAACCACCATGCTTATTGGACTGTCATCTTTTTCCACATGTGGGTTTAAAAAAACTTTATGGTGAAAAAAGAACAGAGCATGCAAATGTGGGGAGGTCAGAGAGGGGGGTAGTTACTATTGTCTACAATAATAAGTGTGCTAAACAAGCAAAGGTAGAGAGAGAGAGGGGTTGATTTGATATTTTTGTGAAAATATTCTCTGTCATTTTCTTGATTCCCCCATGTGTAAATGGGCTGTGGAGAGGTGGTGGGCCTCAGTCTCCACTACACCAACCCATTCAAAGCAAATGTCCATGTCACCCATTCTGTTGATTCACGCAAACAAATATTTTTTTTGTGGGACCAGGCCCACCACAGACATCTTGGGCCCACCACAGAAACTGGGCCCACTTGGGATTAAGGAAGCAATTGGCAAATATTTATATATATATATATATATAATTATATTGGTTAATTACAAAAAGTACCCTTCAGGTTTGATCTAATTACAAATAAACCCGATTAACTTTCAAAATTACACAAAGTATCCATGAAGTTTGATTCAATATTAAAATTAAGGGGCTAAATGTAATATTTTTATAACTGTGGGGGATTTTGACAAGTTTTTTGCTTATGAAAGTGATAAATATTAAATAAAATAAAACTTCATGGGTACATTTTATAATTTTGAAAGTTATCTGGATTTTTTGTAATTAGATCAAACATGAAGGGTACTTTTGTAATTAACCTAATTATATATATATATATATATATATATATTCCTTCTCCTATGAGAAAAGCAATGGCTCAAGGCAAAAGTGGGGAAGGAGAGAGAAGATGGGAACCCTCCACCCATTATAGGAACACATCAAGCAAAAAAGGTAGTAAATAAAATTAAATTAAATAAATTAATTAAAGGAAAAGGACAAGTGATGAAAGACAGATATAGGGACAAAGTGGAGGAATGTTAATCCCATCAAACATAAAAAGTTAAAGAGAATGAAAATGAGAATAGGGTTTTGCAATTTGACTTTGGTTTTAGCTCATCATGGATAATTGATTGTAGTACATATTAGATGGGATTTAATGTTTTCTTGTTTCATGGATGGTCAATCTTTGTTTCTTAACTTTTGGTTTTTTGTTGGGAGTGGTGGGATAACAATTTTTGAATGAGTTCTTAACCTCTTACTATTTATTTGGATACACAAAATATTTTATATGATTTTATTTCAATTCTATGTTTTGTACTATAATGATTAAGCGAAGTAAATGAGGGAAATTTGAAATATAAGTGAAGCTTATAATGGGAAACGAGTTATGCATTTGCATGACCGTTCTGTTAGTTAAAATACGTATTATATTCATATGTAAAAATAATTAAAAAATATTTGAAAAATATTTCTTTTTTCATTACACATTCTGAAATGCACACTAATATTCTCGCATTTTTAAGTACAATGTTTAATACACATATTTTAGTTATTCGTCTAATAGTTGTTGAATAATACTTCAAATTAATATTTTTAATAATATTAATTTAAATAATCCAAAATAATTTAAAAGTATTAAATAATATTACATAACTAATAAATAGAGCAAAGTAATAATTTATAGGTACACCAATTATTATTAAATAACTATTTTTTATTGTATGAAAAAAATTAATTAAGTAATATGAAAATACTTTAAATTAAATATTTATATAGTCTAAATGGTTTAGTATTGTTCCTCTAAGAAACAATGTCAAAATAAGTCGTACTTTTACTTTTGAATAATTCTTTTACATTAGTATTTTATTCATAATTAACAATATCGTATATTTATCATTTTCATTTTTTCGATTGTTTAACCGTAAATTTTTACAAATATTTCACAATAAACTTGTACATATCAAAAGTGATTTTTTCCGTCCCATATTCAACGTTAAAAATCCATTGGGTTTGATATATTTGAGTAAATGATTTCAAATCCATAATAATAAATCAAATAAGATTGTTTGAGTGAAATCGTTTTACAATGAATTTGAAATTATTAGCTCATATTTTGAGTTCTTGTGATGTTAGAATATCTTATTTTATCTCCGGAAAAAGAAAAAAAAAACTATCTTCTTTGGAGTCACTTGAAATCTTCTCCACAAATTCTTCCCTCAAATCCAAATCCTTCAAATCAAATGCAACTTGCGAGCTTATTGAAATATCAAAATAATTTCCTATGTGTCTTTTATATAATGTTTTGGAGGTACCTATCTCTATATATACATTCATTATGTTTTACCACAAACACAAGCATGTCTAGTGAAATCTGTGTCCAATGTGGTACATACACAACACAATGATCCTAGACAAGATTTTAATGGAGCATGAAAGGCTTGTCATTTGTCAATGTACAAAAAGTCAAATTCTTTTTGTTTTCACTATTTCTACCAAAATTCAATTTCCACGTGGAATTATGTGATTGGCTTGTTTCCTTTTTCTTTTCTTTTTTTCTTTTTTATGGCGTGGGGATTTGGGTGGGGAACAATATTGGGAGAGATTGGAAATCTCTTTTCTTTTGACATTTTGAGTTGAATCCAAAGTTACTAATCAAATCCTAACAAAAGGGACCGTTTTCAATTTCAATGATAGCATGTAACTTTTCCCACTAATAGTGCAAAATATTCCTAGTTAAGTATATAGTAATTAAAAAAGGTAAGAGGGTGGGCAAAAGGTTAAATCCAAGAGTTGTCAAAGGATGATTATGCCTGTGAAATTTCTCATCCCATGCTTAAAAGAATCTTTGATGTAGGGCTAACCTTTTGTGATATTTACAATGTTCTATAATTAACTATGGTGTTTTTTTATAATTTGTATTCACTTATATCATGTTAAGTGATTTGCACTATTTTATCGTGCATATTCTCGACTATTTGGTGCAAAATTTGCACACTATCTCTAAGAGTTTGTAATAAATTCTCGCACTAAAAGAAAATATTCCATAATATTCAGTTTTACTATATATTTTCATACACTAAAATCATTAATTTCATGCAAAGCAAATATAGCACATTCTACAAGTTGTCTTATTTTACGCCGCAAAACCTGTTCACATCTTCAAATGACGCATGAATTGGCGCATTGCTAGAAAAAATTTTGCTCCAAATTGAAGTTATAGCCACTCTCTTGGAGATGTTCTTAATATATTTTGAGAAGGTAAATACCTTTCATAATTTATTTATTTATTTATTTTATAGAAAATGTAAGGCAAAATGGCGTACTTGGCAAATGTACAGCCTTCAATCTTTTTAGAATTTCCCAAATTAACCATATTTAAGATACTTTAGCAAATGCAATAGATATCTCAGATTTCAGTATGGTATTTAAGCTTGTGATAGCCTAATAACGAAACCATCACATTGCTAATCCGTAGGTTCGATTCGGGGCAAGGTTGCGCAGAAATCGCTAGGCGCGATCGGGCAACCGGGCGCCTAGCGCTAGGGCGCCTAGGCGGGCGCCTAGGCGCCTAGACGGGCGCCTAGAAAAGCCCAAGTTTTTCTTATTTTTTTATTTTTTTGTATTTTGGCCGATTTTTCCCGATTTTTGGCGATTTATTCCGCCAGACCGATTTTTTCCCGATTTTTTCCGATTTTTTGCCGCCAGGCGCCCGCCTAGGCCGCCTAGCCCGCCAGGGCGGGCGCCAGGCCGATTTTGCCCCAGACGATTTTTTTTTTTGGCCGATTTTCGAAAATCGGGTCGGCCTAGGGGCGCTAGCTTAGTCGGCGCCTAGGCGCCGCCAGGCCGATTTTTACAACATTGATTCGGGAGAGATCGTTATTAGTAGATTGGGGGTCGAACATAATTGTTTTCTTTACCTAGGAGGATCGGTTGTATGTCACAGACCGCCGTAACACCTGGCCGTGCGTGCACATCCCCAGCTTATTTCCAGAAGAATGAGGAGCCGGAGTTGTTGTCCTCAGCATAGTTAGCGTAAGCGTTCTTGAGTTATCAAAAAAAAAAAAATATATATATATATATATATATATATATTAACTATATTAATTTAAGATGCTTTGTCAATTGTTTATTTTCAACATTTCTTGATCTGAATATTCTTTAATCTATAAAATATGACATCATCGTGATGTCAACAAATTGACCATTTGGTCACAGAAGTTGAAATTCATCTATAAATTGACTGGTGGTCCGACTTTATATTAAAAAAATACTCATCAGCACTAGATTAGAAAAATAAGTTATAAAATATATTTAGTTCTAAAAAATAATCAATGATTGATCCCCAAAGCTGCAATTTAACTCGACGCTCTTAAAGTGGTCTTTTATAGATTATTATCACCAACTTTTTCTTTCATTGCTTCTGATGCAATGCCAAATAAAAGATAAATAATGTCGTGACATATTAAATTATTCCATCGCTTCGAATGTAGAAATTATTTGATTTTCTTATTGTGTTTGATGAGTAAGGCAGTGTTTGTAAGATGTGCGTACAAGGTAATTTGGCTACATTTAGCACTTAAAAAGAAAAAGATTACATGCAAGATTTATGTGTTACCAAGAATTATGAGGTTGGCTAAAAGGTATTAAAAAAATATTTCTCATAAACTTTGTTAGTTAAAAATTTGTATATTTGTAAAGCATATATACTATTTTTTTTTTCACATTATGGACTTGTTGAATAATGTTCGTATTTTAAATGAAACATTTAATATGTGTACTAATATTTTCCCATTTAGACAATAATACTCTATTTAGCAAACATTTATATTATTTAATTAAAAAAATATGTAAATATTATTTAAAACTATTAATTGAATTTTATAAAAATAAAAAAACAAAAACTTTAATAATTTAAAAATGATAATTATTATTAAATAGTTATCTCTAAGTTGCGTCGTATTATAAATTAAATATAACAAATACAAATATAAAATAATATTTGCACGATTAAACATAAATACTAACAAAATACATAAAAATTGTGTCAAAACAAGTCGTATGTGTCGTATGTTTGCTCTGACCAATTCTTTTACATTTGTATTTTACGCATACATTTATGAATTTATATATTATCTCATTATTGTTTGAATATTCATAGGTATTAAGAAGGGTGTCCCCAACATGGATTTTCAAGGATTTTTAAGTTATAGAATTTTATAGATTAAGAGAATTCTATGGATTCCATATGGATTCAGAGATTTTAATAGAAGTGTATTATGGGATTCTGTGGAATTTGTTGGATGGTATAAAAAGTATAATTAATATATTTTTATGAAATTAGTAGCATAACATCATAATCATTAAAAATATGAAATGCAAATATTGAAAGAAAGTCATTAGCAAAAAAAAAGTTTCATAACTTTGCAAAAATATAATTTATAATTGTCGAAATTTAGAATAGTTCCATAAACAACTATTTATAAAATATTTATTCAACAAACAACAACAATGATGATCAAAATCTTACCGAGATAATTTTAAAACCATATTTTCTAACACCAAATAATGTGTCTATCAAGATGAATGAATGTAAATTTATCAACAATGATTTCGAGGAAAGTATTATTATAACAATAGTTTTTCTTATTAATTTATCGATAAATTAAAAATATTAGTAATTGAAATAAGACGACAAATCAACCCTAGTTACTCTGCAATATTTGTTCACAAAATTGAGGTAGAACGTGTTGAATTGTTGAGATTATAAGACGATGCGTGAGGAGATGTACATAAGAGAAAAATATATTATTTTTTATTTTTATACTATAACCAAAAATATTTATTATTATTATTATTATTATTGGAAAATGGAATTTGAATTCCATGGGGAGAAGGTGAGAATTTATCCTTCATAAATTTAGCTTATAATTCCACCAAAATCCACCAAAATCAATTTATAAAAGAATTCCATGGAATTCCTTGAATGATTGAGGATACTCAAGATTTAATGGATTCTATAGAAATCCAAATTGAGCACACTTGGAATGTTATGGATAATGGAATTATAAATTATATTAAATTCCATTAAATTCTATGGTTGGGGACACCCCCGTAAATGTCGAAAGTTTCCTATGTCATATTTAATTAAGAAGGCTGATTAAGTGGAGGTTGTGAGTTCTAACTCATACTCCATTAAAATCTCCTCGAGGCATACGCGAACTTGTGAAAGAATTAGTAGGAACTCATATTAAATAACATTCGTATGGATTCGATTTGGGGGAGAGCGAATTTTCTTTACTTGGAGGGATCTGATTGTACGTCAGACCACCCAACCAAAAATATGTTGGGTAAAATATTTGGTGGAAGGTTTCTATTTAGAAGAAAATGGCTAGGATATAGTGTATAGGCTTAAGTCGAGGCTAGAATTAGATTATATCTCCGCAAGACGAAAACGCCCCGTATACCGAGTGCTTACAGTTCCGGCGGACCGGCGCTCGCCTCTAAGATACAACGATTTTTAAAGTCCCGGTTAGCAGCACAGCAAAACTGGAACAACAACGAACATCAAGTTGTTCTTAACTTTCAAGCTTTTGAATGGATTGGAAGGCAATATGCTTGAATACAATATGACCAGTTTATTATCTGATTTCGTGTGTAAATTCATCTGTAGAGGCTTCAAAAATATAGGCAATGAAGTGCCCGTACGTAAAATCACGTATGTAGGCTCGAAAATGCACTTTGATCGAGCAGACGCACTGCAGCAGGAAGACGACCGACGCGACGGGCCGCGTGCGCCGTCCGTCACCGGGCGCAAAAAGTTCGGCGACCTAGCATGACCCGGACGCATGATCGTGCTCTGTCCGGCGCAGCGCAAAACTGACGGCAAAAGAAGACGACCGACCAAGACGGGCCGTGCTCCGCCCGTCGCGGTCCAAACCTTTTCAAGATGAACTCTATAAATTAATTACGAAAATTAATTAAACCTATTTAAGTAATTACAAAATTAATTAAACAATTAATTTTAAAGGTTTTCATCCAAAAAGAATAAGGGCCTTGAAGCCCAAGCCCAGGCCCACGAACCGCGGGCCGAAGTCGAGCAATGCTGGGCGCGGATGCGCGCGTGTGCGTGTTAACCAAACCCACAAGCATGTAGGTCCTCACTCCTTTAAAAACTCGGGTGCCCCAGGCGGCCCAAACCCATATGTCCAACTTGGGATATATTAAATGTGCAACTTTATCCTCTTTTTCCTATGTGGGATGGAGCATCTCTCCTTCCCCACATTTTCTATTTTCCATAACATTTATTTGTATTAAGTGGCTAACTTCTAGAATTAATTTCTCATTCACCGGAATCGGTTTTGAGAAATTCCAAATGCTATTCTCATCTCTCTCTTAGTAGAATTTTTACAAATAATTTAATTCTATTTTCACTAATGAAAACCACTTAATTACTTGGTCAAAATCGGGTCAACACCCCATTTATCAAAGACCAAATTCCAACAATTCCCCACATGAATGAAATTAATGTATGCGTGTATGCAGATTCGCTTGAAAGTCTCGGCGAATCATTATTGCATCAGGATAGGTAACTTGTGGCTTTGAACCTTCCTTAGTAAAATACTATCGTATTTACTGGCTGCTTAGTGACGTGATGTCTTGAACTACTCAGTCGTTCGTGTAAACCAAGACAACAGTACTTACACAATAACAACTCTAACACTTGTTGTTCTCACGTTGTGTCCATTTCGGCCCTGGACCACATCTTAGATTCATAAGTGTTTCTTTGAAGCGGCCATTACTTCTCACTTATATAGGTGATCTCCTATTGAAGAGTATCCTGTCATACTCTACCTTTCGGTATAGGAATCATTAAAAGTCTTAGACTTAACCTCACCACATTCAGCAGGTTACATACACTTGGATGTATCGAGAATGAGCTAACACATTTTTCAAGTGTTCAGTTGAACATTCATAACTTAGTTGTCCCTTTGAACCAAGGTCTTGGGATCTCCAATTCACAAGGTTGGGTTACCGCTATGAACATTCTTTAAGTTGTGGATTTTAAACCCATTCCCCTTAACAGTTTATACAGCTGATCTCGATTTATGCCTTTCATAAGCGGATCAGCAAGGTTTTTCTTTGATTTCACGTAGTCAACCGAAATAACCCCATTCGAAATCAATTATTTATTGGTATTATGTCTACGAAAAAATCGTCTAGACTTACCTTTTTCCTTTCTAAGAAAGGATACCTTTAATAAATACAACATTTCTTGATTTAATGATCGTACCATCACTTATATCATAAATGTTGAATTTATTTCATTCGACGCTTCTACTTTTTCCAAAGCACCCCCACATTTCAAGGCAATCTCCTTTATGTGGTTTGCTAAAAGGTAAAGCTCCCCTTCAACTTCTGATATCTTGTTTAACACAAGATCATCCAGAATTCTTATGGCTCTCGGCCATTTTTATTTTATTTTGTTAGAACATTGTCCCGACAATCTAGTTAGAATCTCGTTCTACCAAATTTCAAGTCTTAGTTCCAACAACTCCATCTTTTATAAGGTGTGTAACCTTTGATGTTATCACATCTTTAGTAAGACTTCAGATTCAACTTGTAACGGTGTCTGTCTTTAGTGTTACAACATTTTCGACTACACCTCATGCAAATGTGGTTTCGGTGTTTACAACACTTTTGGCAACACCTTCTATTACATTTAAAAAGGCAACAGAAACTCCACTGGTGTTCCACAAAGTATGATCATACCCCCACATTTGCCGATTTCAATTCGGAATCCCGGTTGTCTTCCTCAATCCGAAGTCGAACTATCAAATCCTCAAGCCCCATTTTCTTACGTTTGTTGATGGCTCAAAAGTTACCTTTAAAACCATAGGCAAGTGCACCTATCGTTTTATAGTATAGATTATTGAGTACCGAGTGTCATTCCCACGAGGATTGTAAATACTAATAATTACCGTCTTTTTGTTATTTAATCTAACAATTTCAGAGTTTTTGTTTGATGAAAAATGAAAACAAATTATAAATTGTAAAAATGAAGAAAGATTTGTAAAATAAGAAATCAAGAGATAGAAATGTGTTTGAATGTAAATCCCTCTAGAATGTTTTTGTGATTTGACAAGTTAAAAATACAACCGTAAGCCCTTAAGCAAAAACCAACCTCTTTTAATAAATCTCATGTCTTGTGGACCGTAGAAATTCCCAATTTAAGTTAAACCCTTTCTCAAGGCGAAAAACTTCTAATCTCAAGTTGATTAATCAAATCTCTTTCTAGTTAAAACCCCCAAGACAAAGATTATAACGATTTGTGAATTCTCATATTAGGTTTGACCCTAATCCGGAAGATTTATGTCGTCCTATATCTAGGATTGCATGCAACTCTTTTCACTTATATAGGTTCTATTTCACCATGAATCTCTCGATTTCCCGGATGAAAAGTAAACTTCAAATCAATATGCGCATATATCAATTCGAATGAACGAAGCATAATATAAGTGAATCACACAAAATATGAAGATTTTATTAAAAACATACACACCTTAATCACAAATCCATTCCGAGTTCATTACATTCAAACACTAGGAGTTTAGCTACACATGACTTTGATAAAAGAGTATACTACACAAGATGATTTGAATAAAATGAACATGGTGTACTTAGCTCTTATTCAAGACCAATACAAGATTTCCTCCTTGGTTGATGATGTTGAACTCAAGCCTTCTCCTTTAATGCTCTTCAACTTCCAACTCTACCTCTCTTTTCTTCCCTCAATGTATTTTGTTTTTTAACTTAGAGAGAATGAATCAATGAATATACAATGAATGGAATGATTCCCCCAACTCATACTCTTGGCTTTTATAGACATTATTTTTGTGCAAGAACATATTAATAATGCCATCCTTTGTTAAACAAATGCTCCAATTCATTGTTGGGTTGGTGAATTCTTGTATTCAAATGATAATTGAGGGAATATGGGGACATGTTGTAGCAAAATAGGGTGTTAAAGGTGTACAAAAGTGGTCAAAAAGCTTGGTTGGTGAGTTTTCCATAATTTTCGCATGGAAAAGTTGCAAAAAAAGTCCCCCGAACACGGCCATGTCGCCCGACACGCCCGGCCGTCTTTGCTTGAATTTTCTTTGAAAATTGGTGCGACATGGCCATGTCGTCACGACACGGTCGGGCCATGTTGTGCGACATGGCCGTGTTTACGACACGGCCAGGCCGTGTTCGAAGTCGGCATCCAAGCCTAAAAATTGTGATTTTTCGCCTGTTTGAACATGGTCGTGTTGCCCGACACCCTTGGCCGTGTTGGACCAAAAAGTCTCCAAAATAACACGTTTGGCTTGGGATTTCGAGCATTTTTGCATCCTTAAACTCCCCGGTATGTTTTGACATGAATCCATGGTCCGAAATTCACCAAAATTAGCCCCGAATGGTCAATCTACACCAATAAAAGCACCTCACAGTAGTATAAACAATATACTATCAAAAACTAACGAAAGTAACAACAAAATAACTCAAATTCTACTCAAATATACACATAAAACATGCATAAAAAGACCCTTATCAAACCACCTCCAACTTTGAACTTTGCTTGTCCTCAAGCAAAACATAATATCAAAAAGAGGGATTCAATAAATCACAACACACAATTTTTTTTTCTTTTTTTTTTTTTCAACATTTTGAACACAAGCAAAGTCAAGTTCTTAGCCTTCTCAACCCGAATTAACCATTCAAAAAAAAAAAAACATTATTTTGCAAAGCGATCGATTGTCAAGAAAAAGACCGTAATATCGTAGGCATTATTGAGACTTGAAATCATCACTCCACAAATATTGATAGTTCAACAACTTCAATTCAATAATGCTATGAAAATACAAGAACTAAATAGATCTTTGTAGTTAGCCTACTAGTTATATAACCAAGCTTCGTGAACTTTATTGGGATGAGAAGTCAAGGAGTATACATTCCCTTTTTTTTTTTTTTTTTTTTTTTTTTAGGACCTTTTGAAGCATGCTTCCACTAGGTTTAAATTTTGAATTTCTGTTCAAACCTCCTAGGGTGGTTTCCCATACTCATATTTGTGTCGCCGTTTTACGTAAAAGACAAACTTGGGGCTCATGAATGCTCCTAGTTACTAAGCAACAACAAATAGAGGAGTATAACCTCGATTGGTCCATTTGTTTCTTCTTTTTCTTTTTTTTTCCATTTTTCTCTTTCTCTTTTTTTTTTTATTCGCAAGCTTGGTTTAACAACTAGTTAACCACTACTAAATCACGAGTTCTCGAGGCGTTCATAGCGCTAGGTATCGTCGTATATGCCTTAACACATCAAGTATTTATGGTGTTAGAAATCTCATCAAAATTTTGTCTGTATCCACGTCAATCTATCCTAGACAATCAATTGCTTCACATTGAAAACACAAATTAACAAGTTAATGTAGGTATAATTGGGCAAGTTATTGACTAGCAAACATTCAATTTGTTAAAAAAAAAAAAATCACATCTCTCACAAACAAGCATACAAGCATTCCGAAAATGTTTATTGTACCCACCTCCAACTTTTAAGATTCACATTGTCCTCAATGTGAAAGAAAGAAATGGACAAACACACACCAAACACTCAAAAAGCAAAGAAATTAGAATGATATAAAAGAGGTGGAAAAAGAAAAATACGACCTTACTACAATAGTGGAATCGGTGTTGAGCGATCATTGGGTTGTTTTGGTACGGGACCTTCAACGGCATCTTCATACCTAATCAAAGTTAAGCAACACACAACTCGAATACCGTAAAATCTCAAACATTCCCAATTAGGACAACCAAGAAGAAGCTCAAGAGTTTTTTTTTTATGATTTGAAAATGACTCTAAGGACTTATGATTATTTTGAAAGAAAATAAAATAAAAAAAATTAAAAAAAAAATAAAAATAAATGGAAACAATTGCACACAAACATCGGGTTGCCTCCCGGTTAGCGCTTCTTTAACGTCGTATAGTTGGACTATGTCACCTAAATGTGAAGATTTAATCGGGCGGAGCCTTGAACTTATGAAAATCCTTAACATCGCCACCTAAGTCAAATCTCGAACAATTTACCTTGACGGTCCCATTTTTCTGCACGACATCTTTAAATATGAACTTTTCTCAGTGAGCACTTCTACACAAGTGAACATCACATGTTTTCAAGGGTTTATTAGATGGTGTATCAAGCAAAAGATCATTTTTCCCAATCAAGTTTATAGGAAAACAAGTATCATCTATATGATTTTTCAAGGGAATTTTAAAGATAACTTGTTCACTCCCTACTCTCAAAATAAGTTTTCCATCATGCACATCAATGAGAGATTTTGCGGTAGCCAAAAATGGACGTCCTAGAATTAAGGGAACTTCTATATTATCATGCATGTCAAGAATAACAAAATCGATTTGGAAACACGAATTTATCAATCTTGACTAACACATCATGAATAATACCTCTAGGATGTTTAATCGATTTATCGGCTAATTGAATGTCCATCCTAATAGGTTTAAGTTCACCAAATCCCGCATGCTTAAATGTTTCATAAGACATCACATTGATACTAGCTCCCAAGTCGGCTAGTGCAGTGCCCTATCAATAGGTAAACCATCAATTGTGCAAGGGATAATAAAGCTTCCCGGATCATTAAATTTTTGTGGTAGTTCATTGGAAGGACATTTATCATTCAATTGCACATTTGATAATTTGTTAAGCTTATTTTCACTAGGAATGATGTCATTAAGATCCCTAACATGCTTTGAAGGAGGGTCAACAAATGGAATATTGGCATGTAATTGTTTGAAAGAATCAAGGTACTTACCAAATTTGTCCTCCCTTCTATCTTCTTCTTGCAGTTAGACTTGTAAGGGATCTTGGGCTTGTGTTCGCAACCTCCTTTTTCATGAGCTTTTCTTTGGGCATATCATCCTCCACGTATTTACGCATGGCGGCATTGGCATAATCATGCTCATGTGGAAAATCGATGGTGATTGCCTTTACGTGTTCCCTTGGGTTTGGCTCGAGATTACCCAAGAACCGCCTTGTGGCCTTTCGAAATCATCTTCGCAATCGGCTTATTTGGTTTTCCAGATTATGGATAGATGTCTCTTGATTTCTCAAGGATGTTTCCACCGCCTTTGGAATCGGGTATCTGTTGATTGCACAAACTTTGTTATAAGATCTTCCAAGTTAGCTTACCTTGATTTGATTTGGTGAAATCCGGAGACGTGTGTAGATCGGGATTGGGATTAGGTCGTGGTTGGCCTTGATTTCCCCAACCAAAATTAGGATGTTGTCGCCACCCAGGATTATATGTGTTGTTGTAAGGATTACTTGGGTAATTTCTGCGATTGATTCCCAACGTAATTAGCATGTTCAACGTGAGGTATTGTGTGTGGGCGATCTGATGATTATGCAATCCTCCGCAAGTTTCACAAGATAAAACATGCGGTGGTGGTGGTTTAGGAGGCGCTAGATCGTCGATCTTTTGGGTCAAAGCTTCGACTGTGCGGCTAGTGTAACCATTGCATCCGCATTATAAACACCCACCTGTCTGTTAGGTTTACCTCGTACGGATTGATTGCCATTGATAGCCATTCATGGCCATTCCTTCTATGAGATCTTGGCGGCGGCCGGGTGTTTTATTGTTCAACGCCCCCCGCCGCATCAATCATTTGCCTCGTCGATGAGAGTAGCCCATTGTAAAATGTTTGGACTTGCATCCAAATGGGAAGGCCATGATGTGGGCATTTCATGCAGCAATTCCTTGAATCTCTCCCAAGTGTCGTACAAGGTCTCATCGTCCTCTTGAGTGAATGAAGAGATCTCATTCCTCAATCGTGCGGTTTTGGCGGGTGGAAAATACTTGAGAATGAACTTTTTCGCCATAATGCTCCACGTTGTGATTGTTCCCTTCGGTAAAGTGTTTAGCCATTGTTTAGCCCGCCCCGAGAGTAAATGGGAACAGCGTAACGGATGGCATCGTCGGAGACTCCATTAATTTTGAAGGTATCGCAAATTTCGAGGAAATTCGCGATATGATTATTGGATCTTAAATCCGGTAGGCCATCGAATTGAACAAATTCTGCACCATTTGAATGACATTCGGTTTGATTTGAAATTATTGGCCGCAACAAACGGGCCTTATGATACTAGGCGATGTGCCGTCCATAGATGGCTTGGCATAGTCGTACATGGTTCTTTGTTGTTCATCCGCCATATCGGGATCCTTGCCTTCGTTAATATCCTCCTCGTGGTCAGTATTAATACTTTCCTCTGTGTTGCTACGGCGGTGTCGTGCTTCCAAATTCGGCGATGAGTAGGCATGCAATGCGGTAAATAAAGAGGATAAGTGTAATCCAAGACTTACAAAGATAGATAAAAATAAAGACAAATGATGAAATAAAATAAAAAAATGATTAAATTAACAAAAATAAGGTGTTCTTAATATTACAATCCCGCAAGAACGGCGCCAAAAACTTGATGGCTCAAAAGTTACCTTTAAAACCGTAGCAAGTGCACCTATCGTTTTATAGTATAGATTATTAGTACTGGAGTGTCATTCCCACGAGGATTGTAAGTACTAATAATTACCGTCTTTTTGTTATTTAATCTAACAATTTCGAGTTTTTGTTTGATGAAAAATGAAAACAAATTATAAATTGTAAAAATGAAGTAAGATTTGTAAAATAAGAAATCAAGAGATAGAAATGTGTTTGAATCCTCTAGAATGTTTTTGTGATTTGACAAGTTAAAAATACAACCGTAAGCCCTTAAGCAAAAACCAACCTCTTTTAATAAAATCTCATGTTTTGTGGACCGTAGAAATTCCCAATTTAAGTTAAACCCTTTCTCAAGGCGAAAAACTTCTAATCTCAAGTTGATTAATCAAATCTCTTTCTAGTTAAAACCCCCAAGACAACATTATAACGATTTGTGAATTCCCATATTAGGTTTGACCCTAATCCGGAAGATTTATGTCGTCTATATCTAGGATTGCATGCAACTCTTTTCACTTATATAGGTTCTATTTCACCATGAATCTCTCGATTTCCGGATGAAAAGTAAACTTCAAATCAATATTGCGATATATCAATTCGAATGAACGAAGCATAATATAAGTGAATCACACAAAATATGAAGATTTTATTAAAAACATACACACCTTAATCACAAATCCATTATAGAGTTCATTACATTCAAACACTAGGAGTTTAGCTACACATGGCTTTGATAAAAGAGTATACTACACAAGATGATTTGAATAAAATGAACATGGTGTACTTAGCTCTTATTCAAGACCAATACAAGATTTCCTCCTTGGTTGATGATGTTGAACTCCAAGCCTTCTCCTTTAATGCTCTTCAACTTCCAACTCTACCTCTCTTTTCTTCCCTCAATGTATTTTGTTTTTTAACTTAGAGAGAATGAATCAATGAATATACAATGAATGGAATGATTCCCCCAACTCATACTCTTGGCTTTTATAGACATTATTTTTGTGCAAGAACATATTAATAATGCCATCCTTTGTTAAACAAATACTCCAATTCATTGTTGGGTTGGTGAATTCTTGTATTCAAATGATAATTGAGGGAATATGGGGACATGTTGTAGCAAAATAGGGTGTTAAAGTGTGTACAAAAGTGGTCAAAAAGCTTGGTTGGTGAGTTTTCCATAATTTTCGCATGGAAAAGTTGCAAAAAGTCCCCGAACACGGCCATATCGCCCGACACGCCCGGCCGTGCGCTTGAATTTTCTTGAAAATTGGTCCGACATGGCCATGTTGTATGCGACACGGCCAGGCCATGTTGTACGACATGGCGTGTTGTACGACACGGCCAGGCCGTGTTATGCGACACAACCAGGCCGTGTTCGAGTCTGGCCCAAGCCTAAAAATTGTGATTTTTCGCCTGCTTGAACATGGTAGTGTTGCCCAACACCCCTTGGCCGTGTTGGACCAAAAAGTCTCCAAAATAACACGTTTGGCTTGGTATTTCGAGCATTTTTGCATCCTTAAACTCCCGGTATGTTTTGACATGAATCCATGGTCCGAAATTCACCAAAATTAGCCCCGAATGGTCAATCTACACCAATAAAAGCACCTCACATTAGTATAAATAATATACTATCAAAAACTAACGAAAGTAACAACAAAATAACTCAAATTCTACTCAAATATACACATAAAACATGCATAAAAAGACCATTATCATTTGTTCTTGAGGTAGTTCTTAAAATCTTTCCACGAAGGCGGCAATTTTTCGATATCGCAGCCTACTTGAAAGGACTCGTTCGAATCATCCCTTCGCATACACTAAGTCGTGAAGTATGATCGAATTTCTTGCACTTGGCTACTCACCGTCTTGGTGTCAACCATCTTATAATCCAAAATTTACCGACCACAAATATTTTTGTGCCTCGCATCTTCTGTTTTATAGTTTTTCTCTAAAGAGTCTCACAACTCTTTGGACATTTTGAATGAACTATAGACGTTGTACAAGGTATCATCTAGCCCATTCAAAACATAATTCCAACACAGGAAATCACTGTTATGCCAAGCATCCACATTGATTCTCCGTTCATTGTCGGATTCTTCATCACCAACGGCAGTGGGATCCTCCTTCAAAAAACGGGACAGACCCAAAGTCGTTACGTAAAACATCATCTTATGTTGCCATCTCTTGAAGTCACCACCGGAGAACTTCGCCGGTTTCTCGCCATGAGCAGGAGCAGCAACCACCGGAGTTAACGAGCCTGATGTAGATGCCATCGTCTTCAACAAAAAAAAAACTTTTCGTCTTGCGATTGTTGGGTAAAATATCTAGTGGAAGGTTTCTGTTTAGAAGAAAATGACTAGGATATAGTGTATAGGCTTAAGTCGAGGCCAGAATTAGATTCTGTCTTCGCAAGACGAAAACGCCTCGTATACCGAGTGCTTACGGTTCCGGCGCTTGCCTCTAAGATACAACGACTTTTAACAGTCCCGGTTAGCAGCACAACAAAACCGAAACAACAGCGACCAACAAGTTGTTCTTAACTTTCAAGCTTTTGAATGGATTGTAAGGCAATATGCTTGAATGCATATGATGATTTATTATCCGATTTCGTGTGTAAATTCATCTGCAGGGCTTCAAAATATAAGCGATGAAGTGTCCATACGAAAAATTGCGTATGTAGGCTCGAAAATGCACTTTTGCCTTTGAGCAGACGCACTACACTGCGGGGAAAGCACGACCACGCACGAGTCGTGCTGCTCCCGCCCATACGTCTTTGAACCAAACCCACAAGCATGTAGGTCCTCGCCCTTTAAAAACTTGGGTGCCCCCAAGGGCCCAAACCCATATGCCCAACTTGGGATATATTAAGTGTGCAACTTTATCCTCTTTTTCCTATGTGAGATGGAGCATCTCTCCTTGCCCACATTTTCCATTTTCCATACTATTTATTTGTATTAAATGGCTAACTTCTAGCATTAATTTTTCATTCACCCGGAATCGGTTTTGAAAAATTCCAAATGCTATTCTCATCTACTCTCTTAGTAGATTTTTTACAAATAATTTAATTTCATTTTTTACTAATGGAAACCACTTAATTATTTGGTCAAAATCGGGTCAACACCCCATTTATCAAAGACCAAATTCCAACAAATTACTGGTCAGTCTGTGCATATCTTGTAATTCACTTTGGTGGCAGCAATGAAGAGTCAAAATTATTGTCTCTATCTTCATGTGTACTCAAACGTAAGTCTAAAATCCGAGTCACTCAGTTAAATAAAAGGTTCATAAGTTTTGAAAAGGAATATAACCAGGCTCTAAATACTGAAATTTGATCTCCCAAACAGGCCTTAAACTGGAATGTTATTTTCAGAAGTGATTTCGTGGCAAGCACGTGAGTGTTCTTTTTGCGCATGCCCAAAGCATATGAAGGAATGCAAATGCCATCAAATAATTCAGTCCCCTTTGCTATTATTTTTAAATAACATATTTAGGATATGTTTGTATATTAAAGTTTTAGTACCAACAAAAGTATAAAAATATATACATGCTGTAGATTATCAAATCCCAATGTATCACCGACCGAGGGCTATTGTGCGCCGATGGTCTGCGCCGGAAAGATTTTTAGACAGATGGTTTGATCAAGGGAAAATTGCAAAATTGGTATTGTATATGTAGAGGTGTTTTAACGTTAGTCCTATAACTTTTGAAATTACGATTTTAGGCTTTTATATTTTTTTTGTGATTTTGGTCTCATAAATTTTGTATTCGTGTAATTATGGTCCAATAAATTTTAAGTTGGTACAAATTTAGTAATGAGGATATATTTCAATATTTCACTTATTCCCAAAATATTCCTAGTAACCAACGAGTTGAATTTATTTATCATTTATATTATGGATTACCTAATGAGAGAATAACTCTAGAATTATGAATTCAGACAAAAATTCGAGATACGAATTCTACACGTATTATTTACTAATTATGCCTCTACAAAAACACGTACAAATTTGACAAAATTTGTTATTTTGGCTAATAGGACCGAAATTATCATAATTTAAAAGCATAAGACTAGAATTGTAACTTTCAGACTTAAACGGACTAATATAAAAAACTCAATAAATACAGGACCAATTTTGTAATTTTCCCTTTGATTAATTTAAGGTCCACTGCACTATCATGCGCATTAGCTTTTTCCTAATGTTGGTCCGGAATTAAGGAACCGCGTCCAGACTTTCATTTCCTATTTTCAATGATACTGGTCCCCCCCAGTTCCATTTAATATTTATTCCCTTATAAAATAAAACTAAGGAATCTCTTTTATTTGCCAAATAATTTCGTTTCTCTTTAAAAAAACATTCTAACATAGATTGTAGAATTTCGTTTCTGCCCTTCTAACACCAAAATGTTTAAAATAAGAAAAATGTGATAGTGCTAGATAAATCATGTACTTCCATTTCTCAACAATCTCCCAATAGTATGTCATCTGAATTTTCTGCACAAAAAGCCTACAATTGGGACAATTAATTTGAAAAATGAAAAATCGAGCAACAAAAAACACGAACCACCACTTGTAATTGGAACAAAAACTTCCACTTATTAATGCAATTTTTATATTGTAGTACAATAGATGACTGTTGGTGAGACTAATTACTGATTATTAGTGATTGTTGTTAGTTGTTATTAGTGATAGAATTGAGTGTGTTAATCAAACTTTTGGTAGAGCATGGAGCACACTTTAGAGTTTAGAGGTTGAAACTTGAGAATTGCATTGAAAAATATTAATATTTTATGAATACTGAGTTTATGGTATTTTTTCTCATATAACCCAATTATAGAAATTAAGATGATTGTTTCCATTAATTATCTATTATTTGGAGCTACACTTAATCATTTTGCAACTTGTAACTAGAATGGACAAATTAAACTTGATTATTATTGCAACACATAGAAACTTTTTTTTTTTTTTTTGAGGGACAACACATAGAAACTTGAAAGTACTTTATTAATGAATTAAGCATTATTGGATTGCCACTTCACTTGAAGTTCTATATTAAAGATACAAAAACCAAATAACTACTTTTACTTGAAGTACTCACTATTTATTGCATAATTTTTAAATATTTATTGAGCCATACGAATGTTTTTATAGTTTGGATTTTTAACACGTGTAACCCACAACTCCTAATCTTGTTTATACAGTGTCGTTTGAATTTTAGGCATTGAAGGAGATTCTTACATTTTATTGAAAATGAATTACTAATATCAAACTAGACATGCTCAAGTGATCAAAATTAATAGGCATTATAGTCTCATTTACAATGTGTAGTCTCACATAAATATGTTGTAACAGCCCGCCTTTCACATCGATGACTTTTCCCACAAATCAACACGAGTCTTTCTTAAGGAGTCACCTATCGTATAATTGTCCTGGGTCAAACACGCTTAACTTCAGAATTTCTATGAGACGAGCATCAGAAAAAGAAGATGTATCTTGTTGTATAAGTAGTACTTATCAAATCTTCTAACATATCCTTAACTGAGGACCAGAAAAGAAGATGCATCTTAGGCCATCTCAAATGGCTACTCCAAATTGCACGCCAACTCCAAATTGGAGTAAAGTAGCCCTCCAATTATGGCGCAGCACTGACGCACTGTAGAGATAACGCTATCTCTTTTAATTTATTTTTTTGATGTTTTATTAAATAATGAAATAAAATTTGATTTATTATTATGATTCCATAATTAATTTCTGTAAATATTTTTAATAAAATTTCTTTATTTTAATTATTTTAATTTATTATAAATTATGAATTAGTAAAATTAATATTTGTAGTAAGTTTTAAAAATTAATCAAGATACTTAAACTGATAAACACAAGAATTACATTGCATTAAAATTGTACATTTTGAAATAAAACTAATACATATAAAATAATAATGGATTAACTAATAATTTTTTTTAATAATCCGGTAGATCAGATACGGATCCTCCAAGATCTTGAAAGTATTGGCCAAGTGGAGAAGAAGGATTATCAGATCTCAATTGTTCTTTTTGAGCCCTTTTCTGCCAAATCTTCATTTGTTCATTTCTGAAATACTCTTGTATCTTGGGGTCAGAAATAGAATCCAAGTCTTTTAATAGAAATTTATTTTCTTTTTGTTGTTCAAGAAAATCTAGCCTTTTCCTTTTAATATCATAATTTTGTTGTCGATCGGTGGATTTATTTGATAATAAATAGGGCTGCAAACGAGCCGAACCGAGCCGAACAGGAACAAGCTCGAGTTCGGCTCGAGTTCGATTCGAGCTTTCCTAATGGAGTTCGAGCTCGGCTTGTTTAAAAATTATGTAGTTCGCGAGCAGTTCAAACTCGGCTCGTAAAAAACTCGTTTAATATATTCGATGAGCTTAGTTCGAGTTCAGCTCATTTAAAGCTTAGCTCGAGCTCGGTTCGTTAAAGGCTCGTTTAAGCTTTAACGAGCTCGGCTCGTTAAAAGCTCATTTAAGCTTAAATGAGCTCGGCTCGTTGAAGGCTCATTTAAATTTTAACGAGCTTAGTTCGAGCTCGGCTCGTTATATGGTTAAGCTCGAATTCGAGCTCGTTAAAGATCAAGTTCGAGTTCGTTAAAGTTTAAAATATATGTTAAATTCTTATTTTTTTAATCAAATTTCATATTAAAACTAAATCGCTTGTTGTAGCATCAAAAAGTAAAAATTAAATGCATAAGATATAGTAAAAATCTTACATATTACTACAAATTAAACCATAAATGAAATTACCATAAGTTTTTAGAATCATAATTAACTAATAAATTTTAGTTTTGGATAATTATTATTAACATTAATATTTTAAAATTTATATGTGATGTTTTAAACATTTGTAATATGCTTATAACTTTATGATAAAATAAATATATTAATTATTAAGTCAAAATCTATAATTAATACTAGGTAACTCTCATATGATGCATGAGTTTTGTTGGCTTTTTTAGACTAAATACTTTTTAGTTCTCACCAAACTATTCAATTTTTTAAAATAATTTAATTTTAAATAAAATCAAATAATTTAAAAATATTCCAAACCAACACTTTTTTAAATATGCCTGAATTAGGGTAACGCCCGTGTGTTACATGAGATTTGTTCACAAATAAATTTCAAAAGATAGCGTAGATAGAATCCTTGATTTTGAATTATTTGTTATTTTTTAAAATTATTATCATTTAAATTCAATATTATATTATTAATTCAAATGAGAGAATATATATATATATATATATTATATTATAATACTATCGAATTTACTCTATTTTGGTTTTGTATGGTTGATCAAATATATTATTAGATAGTTTTAAATTCATAAATATATTATTAATTCAAATGAGAGAATATATTCTATAAACAATATCAATTTTGAACTAATAAAATCCTTTTCCTTTTTGCTTGCTCGTTTTCTACATTTTTATACATATAATATAATATTCAAGCTTGAAAATATAACTAATTTAAAAATAGTGTAGATAGAATCATTGATCTTTAGATTATTTTACTTTTAAATTTGTTATCTTCTAAATAAAAAATATATTATTAATTTAAATGAGATAATATCTTCTACTAAAAAAATATAGATTTTGAATTAATATATCTTTGTTAATAAAAATATGCAAATGAGTTGAATGGATCGACATTGACTTTTCCAAACTATTTGCCAGCTACGTACAATTTATAGTTGATATTATTTTTCCTTTATATTCTTGGTTATTAACAAATATCAAAGTTTGATGTGGAAATGACACATGTCAAACTCTATTTTTTATTTTAGTATATATGATTGATATTGTACTTGTACTTTTATATAGACTGTATTATTATGTATTATGCTTTTAGTTTCATTTGGTTTATTAGATAGTTATAATTTTTTTAAAATTTACATACTCTTTTAAATATTTGTAATATGTTTATGATTTTATGATAAATACTGGTTCATGATCACATTAATTACTAAGTTTAAATTTATAATTATTACTAGGTAAGTCTCGTGTGATATACGAATTTTGTTGGTTTCTTAGACTCTTCCCTAAACTATTTTCTTAATATTTTAATTTTTAACAAAACTAAATAATTTTAAAATATCCAAAACCAACACTTTTATAAGTACACCTCATTATTATATATGTGATTCTATTATTCTATATAGACTATATTATTTTATACTATACTATTGGATTCGTTTGATTTTTATTTTGTAAGTTTGATTAATATTCTGTTTAACCTTAATCCTTAGATATATAGTTTGTTACAAGGAATAATATTATTTTACAAACGAGTTTGAACATAGACTCATGAGCCTATAAATCATGAGCCTATAAACGAACATGTTCGCGAGCTTAATTATCGAACTGAGCTTGAACACAAGCTAACGAGCTTGTAAATGAACACGTTCATGAGCTCAATTAACGAACCGAACTCGAGCCTAGGTTCACGAGCCTGTAAACGAACCGAACTCGAGCTTAGGCTCGCGAGCCTGTAAACGAACCGAACTCGAGCCTAAGCTCGCGAGCCTGTAAACGAACAGTTCGCGAACTTTCAAGCCGAATACATTTAAGCTCGAGTTCGGCTCGTTTAAAAGTTCGAGCTCAAATTTTAGGCTCGAGTTCGACTCGTTAAGCTTGACGAACGATCTCGAACGAATATTTTATCGAACCGAGACCCGAATAGCTCGCGAGCGGCTTGGTTCATTTGCAGCCCTAATAATAAACCCACAAGTTGTTGAGTTTCATCTCTTATCACATTTGCAACGGCTAAAACTGAGTCGTCTTTTTTCCTCTTCAGTTTGACTTTTTTGACCCCAATAGGTCATTGTGATTCAAAAACATCAACATTGTCATCACTTAAGTTCAGAGAAAATGACGACAATCCAGGAGACTCTGGTGGTGGACCGTGGATGTCAGTATCCGATTTGAAGAGTTTTTAGCTCGACATAAATGAATCAAGGATAAAGAAGCCCATATTACACTTCGAAATGCATTAACTGATCATTTATGGGAGGAATATACCAATTCGAAGAACTAAATAACCATCACATTGTAATTTATTTGTCTATTATGATTGTATTAGTAATTAGACTTTTTAATTTAATCTACTCGAATGCCATATTTTAGTTCTCTACTTAAATCTTGCTATTAATTAGTTATAATAATAAAGTTTATTTTTTAATTAACTAAATATGTTTTATAATACTATGTTAATACATAATTGATCTTTGATAAAATATTTTTTTGTATTGAAATAATAAGAAATATTCAAGGAATATTCTTGTTAGTGTAAAATTTGAAGTAGAATGGTTGGAGATGGGTTTTAAGTTTGGTGCAGAAATTGCACTATTTTAGTGCGAAAGCTGCAATAAAATTGAATTGTGGTTGGAGATGGCCTTATTGCTATGAGTAATACCTATCAAACCTTTTAAAATCTCCTCAAGTGCACAGTCTCATATCTGCACAGTTTCAAAATCTTCTCTTCTTCGGGTGTGAGATCAGCATTAGATGCCCACGAACACGCTTTGGTTAGTTCGTCCCCCGAACCACACCGCTTAGGAGAGGTCCTCGATACCATTTGTAACTACGCCGTCTTCTAGATCGATGATCGCCCCCACAAATCAAAAACGAGTGTTTCCAGTGCAATTTGTCCTCGTTCACGCACACCCTGAGAATAGCGTGTCAGGGGGTCATCTATCCCATCTGAAATAGAAGATTCTATTTGTGTTTTATGTCATTATGTGTACCTTCCAACACAAAAAAAAAAAAAAAAATGAAAAATCAAAGCTTCAAATAATGGTGGGAGAATATTTAGTCCACAACAATTAATGTTTTGGCAGGACAGTACTGCCCCTAGAATTAAATGACTTTACCATGAAAAGAAATATATACTTTGAATTTGTTAGCATACAAATAATGGATGAAAGGGGATAGACATCAATTTCAACAAGGCACAAAACCACAAGGGGCAATCATGGTACTTGCAATGGAAGCTCAAGGTACAACTGGTTAAGCTGCAAACAATGCTAAAGGCAAAAGGTAGAGAGAATGTGAGTTAACCCCATTTCTATGCTAAAAATTAAAATGGAATTATTGAAAGCAAGACTAATCACAGGCATTCTTAAATATGATTTAGACTTGTCAAATATAAAAGGAATAAAAGTTGGGTATAAGGTACAAGCATGTAAAGCCAACCACATTTTAACCATTTGTGCAAAATTCTCTGTAGATAATATCAGCTACAGAGACTTAATTAGGTTAATATGTGTTGATCAGTCAATATCTTGAAGAAAAAAACAAGGTTGGTACATCCAAGAAATTAATTACCACTAACTAACTGGACATGATCCCACTATTACCTTTAACCTACCAATTTTTTTTTTTCAAAATTTTTTCCCACCAAAAAATAAATAATTAATTATGAAAATTGTTATGTAGTTAATTAATAATGAAACTTTTTTTTTTTTTAAATTCTATGGTGTTCATAATTATTTGAATCTGAATTAATTAAGTGCTAACTTTGGGACATGATAATAAGTTTTCTATGTATATAGACATGCATGATTAATTCCATGAGATTAAATTCTTGTGTATTGCATGTTTCTTCTCAAGACTTATTTTAATTCATAAATCGAAGGGGGTGTACACGGTTTTGGTCATGGATAGGTGACCTAGAAAAGTCTTATAACTATTTCTACCAATTAAAACAATAAAAGGACATTAAAAACAAAAAGAATTATGGACATCTATTTATTCACAAATTTAGTTGCCTGTCTTTTAAAAATAACACATGATATATCAAGTGACTACCATTAGGTTGTGATTATTTATAATTTCATTCCATCCACCTTCATCTTCTGATTATATAATGGTGATTTTTTTAAATAAAATAAAATAAAAGTTAGATGTATAGAAAAAAGAAATGATTCACTACAAGAAAAAAAGTTAATAGACATCGGTTTTACTTTTTACCCGATGTCTAATGATGAAAACTAGATATCAGTTGTTATCAAAATTAAGATAAAAATAATAAAATGGTGATAAATTAAAGAAATTACTAAAAACAATTATATAATTATGAGTGAGATAAAAAATAAATAGTATGATTGAGTATTGAGGTGCGAGAGAGAAAGATAAAAATAAGTTAAATTTGGATTTAAATGAGATATTTTTTTCAAAAAAATTATTTTTCCCCAAACAACCACACATCCCACAAAATTTCGCTAAAACATGAAACTACAAGCGATCAAAGTTTTAGGGCGTGATTGTATATCCTTTCACTTTGAAAGTTTCTTTCCACTATAGAATAGTGATATTTTTTTATAAAAAAAAAGAATGACAATTTTTTTTAGAGTGTAATTTGATATGAGATGAAAATGTAAGGATTAAAGTTGATGTGATATAGGAATAATAATATAATAATTTGATAGAACTGATAGTTAGAAATATGTGATTCGGTGAATAATGAAATTTATGGGAGATTTATAGTAATGGTTTGTTTTTTTAAAAAGTGTGTAGATGTGATTGGTGAAAGAAAAATGAGAGTGAATAAATAGTATATTTCTTGAAAGTTTTCATAGATAAATACATGTTTGAGGTAAAAATTCCTCTAGCACAACGAAAATTGAAAGTTTTGGTATTCAATCGCAACCTTTGTAGCTATCACATATTTTTACAAAATATACACACATATCTTTTAAATATTAAATAATATTAAATAATATAATATTTTCACATATATATACACAATGTAAAATGTACTTACTATATATAACTGGGTTGGGGTGGGAATGAGACAGGACGACCTAAACCCGTCCCAACTTCTATTTACATAATCGGGCGCGTAAATTCCCCATCGGGTTCGGGGTAAGGTGGGTTTTCCCATCGGATTTGGGGTATTTTGCCATATCTAGAAACCATCATATATGGTATTCTATTCTAAAATGTTGTTTCATTTCTTATTTCACCACGTGATGATTGTCACATATTCTTTTAACAATTGTCAATTTATAAAAGAGTAAATCTCACTTTGCCCCTATACTCTCCTTGCGTATCACTTTACCCCTTTATCTATCAATTGTATCATTTTATCAGTATCATACTCTCAATTAGTATAACTTTACCCCCTTATACTTTTAGAATATTATTTTATACTCTTAGACTCAAAAAAATGACCATCTTATCCTTACCTATTAGTTTTATAACAAAATAATTTTAAAAGTATTTAATATTAATAAACTTATACTTACTTTTTAAATTAAATTTCACAACTTGATTAATCAATGCTTAGTATTAAATTTATTGTATTTTACATTTAGTTGCTAATTATTTATCTTTAATATAGTCCCTATTATATAGTATTTCTATTAGGGAATACATTTATATTTTTGATTTTTATTCGTCACAAACTTAAAATTATATAATATATCAGTTAACATTGTTTCAACATTATAGTTATTTAATATGAACTATGTTAAATTTAATAAATAGCAAATAATTTTTTCAAAAATAATAATTATATGAATTTAATGCAATTAATTAATTTAAAAATAATTGTAGGGACAATTAGATCTTTTAACAACGGAATAATAGGATAAAATGATAATTTAATAGTATAAAGGGTAAAGCGATACTAATTGAGAGTATGAGGGATGAAGTGATACAATTAAGGCGGAGCCATGGGAATAAAAATGAGGTGGTGATACATCTGAAAATGGAGTGGACCGATCACGAAAATCATATAAATTATAATTATTTTTTTAAAAAATCTAGTGTAAATTTTTTTCTTTAAAAATGTGGGGGTGGGGGTGAGTCGGGTAGGAGTGCCCCCGCCGTGGATACAATTAAAAGAGCTCCCAATTTGGGACCCACCCCCACCTCCACCATTGGATACAATTAAAAGTATAAGGGGGAAACGATATTCGGTGAGGATATAGGGGGATAAAGTGAGATTTACCCTTTATAAAAACCTATCATTTGTGATTAAAAATCAATATGATAATCTTTATACACATGACAATCGTTCTCGTAGTGGAATCGAACATGAAACAAATTGGATACAAGATATCATCGTTGGTGTCATAAGTTAAAATAAATAAAATAAAGAATTTTGATGATAAAATTGTTAAAAAAATTATATTTCCTATGGCAAAATATTATAGAATTATTTTGAAACAAAAAGTATATAATCTAATGGCAGAAAAATTATTCCCTATCCAAATATATCCAAACATTGCAAAGGAAGCATCATCGTCATCACAGGGATTTTTTCACTCAGGAATTTTATCAAACACCTATCTGAATCAAACTCTCATTTTTAGTTCGACTCTCAAACTTCACAAATTCCATTCTTTTCTTCCTCCAGCGAAAAAAAAAACAGTGTGTGAAAAAAGAAAAACAATTTTCAAACAATCCCAGATAATAATAAAGGGGAGAATTAAGAAGAGAGGTATCTGGGGTTAGCCGGTGGCAGAAGATTTTGTATGGTGTGATTTGACAAAAGCATTTAAGGCAGACAAATCAGGGAAAATCTTGGTCCTGTGGGTCTCATACACGTCATTTCAACAATTCCACAGTACAAAAAAATCATTTTATTTTATTTCACCATTTTCTTTTTTCTTGCTTTCTCTTTTTGATTAATGGTGGCCTAAAAAAAAAAAAGAAAAAGGTAAGAGAAGCAAGAATTCCAGAGGTGCAGTGTTGTGCAACAGTAACAGCTGCAGCAGCCAACAGCCATCATCAAAATAATAACACTTCTGCCCCCCCATTTTCGATTTCTGCGCAAACCTCTCTCTCTCTCTCTCTTTCTCTCTCTCTCTCTTGTATAGATACATATACACTGATCGCAATCTTGAAAACCCATCTGTATAATCCTCTGTTGTGTTTTTGTAAACAAAAAAGTAAAAAGAAAATTTCTATTTCCTCTGTGTTTGTTGTGGCGCTTCTTTTTTTCTCTTTTTGGGACATAGAAGGCCATTTTTGACATGTCTATAGATCTTCAAGGTCCTCTGTGGTGCTTTGTAAAAAACCCACCTGTCTATCTTCTTCTTCTTTGAAGGGAGAAAGAAAAATAAGTTTTTTTTTTTTCCTTCTTCTTGGGTAACATTGTGAAGGCCCTGTTTTTAAGTCTTTTGAGCTCTTATTGTGTGATTCTTGGAGACCCTTTTGGATTTTGGCGGAAAAAAGCAGAAATTTGCGAGATTAAGCATCAGTTGCAGCAAAAATCTTGCTGGGTTCTGAAAATTATTGCTTAACTTACTGTGTATCACGGAAAAAAGCTGAGATTTTTGCACAGTAATCAGTGCAAAAAACGGGTAAATTTTGTTGCTTTGTGGGGGAAAAAAATCAGGGGTTTCGCGTGTCAAACGGATAAATCTTGTTGTTTTTTTCACCTTCCATTAGGTGAAGAGTTTGGAGCTTTTTTATAATAAATTATAATAATTACAAGGAGGGTTTGTAGTGAAAGGTGGTTTCTTGAAAAAAAAAAAAAAAAAAAAAAAAAGCAGATAATATTGTTTCTTGTCAGTATGCATATGATTTATACATATTGGTTGAGCTATTTTGGCTGTTACCTTTTTCTATAAGGTAAAGCCCCAACAATCTTCTGCCTCAATCAACATCGTCCATCTTATCCCTTCTGAGATCACTAGCAAAATTATTATTATTATTATTTATTTAAAAATTAATATCCAAGAAACAAGAACAACTAGCCCCTGTTTCAGAGAATCTTTTTTTAAGGTTTGGGGAAAAAATGGCTATGGTGGCACATCATCACAGGGAGAATAGTAGTGGGAGTATTACTAAGCATCTTGACGCCGCCGGAAAATATGTCCGGTACACGGCGGAGCAGGTGGAGGCGTTGGAGAGGGTTTATGCTGAGTGCCCTAAGCCTAGCTCACTGCGCCGCCAGCAGCTGATCAGAGAATGTCCTATTCTTTCTAATATTGAACCTAAGCAGATCAAAGTCTGGTTTCAAAACCGAAGGTATTGAAAAATATTCTCAAATTTAACTCTTTTTGAAAGAATCATTTTTTTTTTTTTTGGAGGGGGGTTGATTTTGGCGTATCTTGTCAAGTATTCAACATTTGATAGTTTGAGGAGAAAAATAGAATTTAAACATTTTTTTTTCTTATTCATTTTTGAGTAATCATTCTTAGATTGTTTTCTTGATATTTCTTTGTTTGGGGTGTGTTGATTTTGGTGTATCTTGTCAAGTATTTCAATATTTGATAGTTTGAGGATATAAATAGAATTTAAACATTATCCATACATTGGCACTGTTTTTTTTTTTTTTTTTTTTGTCTCAATTTCATTAATCATTCTTAGACTGTTTTCTTGATTTTTCCTTTTTGGGGGTGTGTTGATTTTGGTGTATCTTGTGAAATATTTCAATGTTTGATAGTTTGAGGGTATAAATAAAATTTAAACATTCTCCATATCTTGGCACTGTTTTTTTTTTCTTCTTAATTTCATTAATCATTCTTAGACTGTTTTCTAAATTTTTCTTCTTTGGTGGGTTTTGATTTTTGTGTATGCTGGCAAGTATTTCAACATTTTAAAAGTTTGAGGATGTAAATAGAATTTAAACATTCTCCATGTGTTGCTAGTGTTTTTTTTCTTATTCATTTCTTATTAATCATACTTAGACTATTTTCTAGATTTTTCCTTTTTTTTTGGTAGTTTTGATTTTTGTGTATCTTGTCAAGTATTTCAACATTTGATAATGGTTTGAGGATATAAATAGAATTTAAACATTCTCCATATGTTGGTACTTTTTTTTTTGCCTAATTCAATTTTCAATAATCAATCTTAGACTGTTTTCTAGAATTTTCCTTTTTATGGGGTTTTGATTTTTGTGTATTATTGTTAAGTGTTTCAGCATTTGATAGATTGAGGATGTAAATAGAATTTGATGCAATTATGAGATGAACATTTTTAGAAATCTTGTGAGCTTCAAGTCTTGTTTTGGGATGGATAAGAATAATGTAAATGGTGCATTTAAAACTTGTGTGTTGTTCATGTAGGCTAGAAAATTAATAAATTGTGAACAAATGTAGGTGTCGAGAAAAACAGCGGAAAGAATCTACTCGACTTCAGAGTGTAAACAGAAAATTGACTGCCATGAACAAGCTATTGATGGAGGAAAATGATCGTCTCCAGAAGCAGGTCTCACAACTGGTATGCGAAAACGGATACATGCGACAACAGTTACACACTGTATGTAATTTTTCCTTATCTGCTTTTGTTATTCTTGCTCGATTTCTTGTTTGCTTCTTTTTCTAGATAAGTTTTATCTATGACATAGGAGTGTTTGCAATCACTAAAAAAAGTGCTTCTCAGCTTTTGGCTAAAAAAAATTACATTTTTAGTGTTTGCAAATGCCAACTGTTATGCTTCATTTAATCAGAACCTAAAAGCACGGAGATGAGTGATTTAAATTTCTGATTATGCTTCCGGTGTGATATTTACAAACAAATAATCACCTTTACATTTGTTTCTGATTCTATTTACAAGCATTACCAACATCTGCTACAATAAATAGCTTATTCTAAAAGCATAAGTTTTTGCAAACACTCCCATTCACAATTTTTGCTTCTGATACTTTACAGACATTAAAGATTACACTTTTTTTTTTGTAATTCTTGAATTGAGCTTATTTTTTGTTGCTAACTTTTCCGGTTGCTATAACATGCACTATTGATTATTGGTATTATTTGATTTTAATTCTGAAAATTTCTTTCTCATCACCTTTAGATTTCGAAATGTTTATCTATTTGTCGAAATTTTCTGCAGGCAGCGCCTACCACTGATGGAAGTTGTGAGTCGGCAGTCACAACCCCTCAGCATTCTCTCAGAGACGCCAATAACCCTGCTGGGTACTTTCCATCAACTCTTATTTACTCTTTAGTCCTTGTATTCATGCATATTTATAAGTTTCAAAAAGATATACATACAACTAATGTTTTTCTTTTATGATTGGCAGACTCCTCTCGATTGCAGAGGAGACCTTGGCAGAGTTCCTTTCAAAGGCTACAGGAACTGCTGTCGATTGGGTCCAAATGCCTGGGATGAAGGTCCGATTAATCTAAAATTGCAATTTAGCCCTTTATATTGATTCCCTTTTGGTTTGCATACAAATATGCTGTCCTCACTACTCTAAGGGAGTGTTTGCAAATGCTAAAAAAAATGGTGATTCACAGCTTTTAGGTGAAAAAAATTACATTTTAATGTTTGCACATGCCTGCTTTTGTTTTTACTTTTGCTTCGTTTAATCAAAATAAAAGCTAGGGTTCGGATGCTTATGATTTTGTAAAAGTGCTTGTTTTTTCGAAAAATAAAATTAAGTTTGCTTTTGGCATTCTTATACTAAATTTGAAAAATATAATATCAGCTTTTAGCTTCTATTTGCAAACACTACCACATTTTGATTCTCAACTACCTTTAGCTTCTGCTACAATAAATCATTTCTTCTATAAGGAAGTGTTTCCAAACACACCCTAAGACTGAAACAAAAATTGAATTTGTTGTCAGCCTGGTCCGGGTTCGGTTGGGATCTTTGCGATTTCACAAAGTTGTAGTGGAGTGGCAGCTCGAGCCTGCGGTCTTGTAAGTTTAGAACCTACAAAGGTAAGAAAAAGCATTTAGTTTTAATATCAATTCCACAACTTTGACACTTAACTCGATTATGTGGCAAAACGTAAGAGTCTCTTTAACTTGTGCAGATTGCAGAGATCCTTAAAGATCGTCCGTCTTGGTTCCGTGACTGTCGGAACCTTGAGATTTTCACTATGTTTCCTGCCGGAAGTGGAGGAACTATCGAACTGTTGTATACTCAGGTTAATTTCAGACGAATCCATTTTTAGTTATGTTTCTTATTCATATGTAACCATGTAACATGTTGGATAAATTAATAACCCGTAATTGCTTTCAGACATCGCGCCCGACTACGTTGGCTCCTGCTCGGGATTTTTGGACTCTGAGATACACAACCACCTTGGAAAATGGCAGTCTTGTGGTATTGAGAGGTCGCTCTCTGGTACTGGGGCCGCCCGAATGCAGCTGCAGCTTCACAGTTTGTGAGAGCAGAAGTTCTTCCATCTGGATATTTGATACGGCCATGTGAGGGCGGAGGATCGATAATTCACATTGTAGATCACCTTAATTTGGAGGTCATTATCTTGTTCACTTAGCAGCCGTAAATTTCTTAGATTGCTTAAATTTCACTAACATTTCACTCTACTTCTCAGGCGTGGAGCGTGCCGGAGGTGCTGCGGCCACTTTACGAGTCTTCTAAAATTTTGGCGCAGAAAACGACTATTGCTGTGAGTACAATATATATTTCATATGCCAGTGATTACTGATTTTGGCACTGAAATTTGGTTGCTCTAGGACTTGAGATAAATTTTTGTCTTATAAATAGTTTGGATTGATTTTAGGGATAATTACAATAACACCCCTGAGGTCTGGACTAATTACAAAAAAATCCAGCAATTTTTTAAATTTACAAAAAAAAACCTTGATGTTTGATTCCGTCTTACATTTTCCCCCTTCATAAGAAGAAAAACATATCAAAACCCCCATGATATTTATAAAAATATTATAGTTACCCCCTTAAATTTAACACATAATCATACCTGATGGTTTTTTTTTGTAATTTTGAAACATCTCTGGGTTTTTGTAATTAGCACAAACCTCAGGGGTGTTTTTGTAATTATCCCTTGATTTTATGTAATTAAGCGATTGAGTATAGAGTGAGGGGAGCCATGATAAGTAGTTTACTTTCTTCACTCAGTCAAGTTAGTTTATTTCACCTGGCCCTCGATGAACAGGGTGTGATTGCGTACCAAAATTTCTTTTCCACCCCAACATACGATTGCTTATGAAAATTTTCAAGAAATACATTATTCAGTCGCTATTCACTCACTTTCACTTTTTAAATCACCAATCAGAGCTACTAATCTTTTCCAAAAAAAAAAGAAAAAAAAAGGGAAAAACTATCAAATCATCTATCTTTATTACACAATTTCCATTGTTCAGTGTTCACTTACATTTTCAATCACCAATCATATCCTATTATTATTTTACTATTTCTATATCACATCAACTTTCATCGTCACATTTTCATCTCATATCACACTCTCAAAATTCATCCTCTTTCTATCAAGATCTTTTCATCACTATTCTCTAGCCGAAAAAAGAATTTTCCAAATGAAAAGGATATCCAATCGCACCTGCCAATAGTTGATTTGTTCCTTCCATGCCACAGCATGGCTAATTAATGTTACTTCGTCAGGCACTAAAATACATCCGGCAAATAGCCCAAGAGATGAGTGGTGAGGTAGTATACAGTCTCGGCAGGCAACCAGCTGTCCTCCGCACTTTCAGCCAGAGGTTGAGCAGGTAATAATTGCTAGTACAATTCTCACTTATCTCCGCTGCGTATGGGATATGGTTATGTAATTTGTTCCCATCTTGTGCTAACGAAAGATTTGTTATTGTTGATAATCTGGTGTTTCTCGTCCGCAGAGGGTTTAATGATGCTATTAATGGGTTCAATGATGACGGGTGGTCATTACTGAACTGCGATGATGGCGCTGAAGATGTTGTAATTGCCATAGGTTCGGCTAAGAATACGACCGGTGGTTCAAATACTCTTTCTATGCTTGGAGGCGTTCTCTGTGCAAAAGCATCTATGCTACTTCAGGTGCTCTTTATGTAATGGAACAGCGTGTTGAGAATTTTATTAGTCGTATTTTTGCTTATTGTTCTGTTATTTTTTTAGTTTTGCTTTTTATCCTTTCATTAAGACGATTGGTGGTTTCTAAGACCGAGTCTTGAGTGATTATCATTTGGATTTCCTCCGTTGACAACTTGATCAGTTTAATTATCACATATAGATTGCATGGGGATAATTATTGTTACTTATTTTACTAACCTATGCCCCTAAATTTTGCTATTTCCGGCCAGAACGTCCCTCCAGCAGTGCTCGTTCGATTTTTAAGAGAGCACCGATCAGAGTGGGCGGACTTCAATGTCGATGCCTATGCTGCTGCATCTTTGAAAAACACGTATGCATATCCAGGGATGAGGCCTACTAGGTTTACGGGAAGCCAAATTATCATGCCTTTAGGTCACACAATCGAACATGAAGAGGTACGTGCTTTTCATTTAGGGATAATTACTAAGAAAACCTGGGGTTTGGACTAATTACAAAAACAATTCAAAGGTTTTTGAAAATTTCGAAATAACCTTTGAGGTTTGATTCCGTCTTACATTTTCCCCCTTCATAAGCAAAAAAAAAAAAAAAAAATCAAAACCCCTTTGATATTTATAGAAATATTACAGTTACCCCTTAAATTTAAGACAAAATCAAACTTGAGGGTTTTGTTGTAATTTTGACACATTTCTATAGTTTTTTGTAATTAGTCCAAACCTCAAGGTTTGTTTTGTAATTATCTTTTTCATTTATAAGAAAATGTTGTCACACATAAGTCATTTCTATTCTCACAATTCTAACTTCCTTGAATTCCAGATGCTTGAAGTTATTCGGTTGGAAGGACACTCGCTCAGTCATGAAGATGCTTTTATGTCTAGGGACATTCATCTTCTACAGGTGCTTTCTTTGGTAACTTTTATGACTTATAAATAAACTTTTCGTACGACTTTCATATGCGCACTTTGCAAACTGATCCTTATTTGCAGATGTGCAGTGGAATTGATGAGAATGCAGTAGGAGCGTGCTCGAGCTTGTTTTTGCACCCATTGATGAGATGTTTCCGGATGATGCACAACTGCTGCCCTCCGGTTTTCGCATAATTCCACTTGATTCAAAACCAGTTGAGTTGCTGCATTACCGCCTAATTTTCCATTCTTTTTTAGTTTCATTTTTAATTGACTGAGTTGCATATTTCTAGCATAAGTTGATATTTGAAAATTAACCTCTTTTTCAGTCAAAAAGCCGACAATCACTTTTTTAAATTTTGCAAACACTCTTTAAATACAATTCCTGTTGGGGTAGATTGCTTCATAAGTTCATAACGGTTCAATGTTTGAGGGTGACGAATTGTAGAGATTGAAAAAGAATGAAATTGAGCATATTTACTAGGGATAATTACAAAAATTACCCTGAGGTTTCGGATAATTTCAAAAAATCCAGATATTTTTTCAAAAAAAAATTACAAATATTTCACACATAATCAACTGAAATTTTTTTTTTGGGGAATTTTCAAACATTTCTGGGTTTTTTTTTGTAATTAACCCAAATGTCAGGGGTAGTTTTTGTAGTTATTCCTTACAACTAAGAATTAGCATGAATTATATACGTATCTAAAGCCTTGTTTCTCTAAATTTCTCACTTATCTCCACATTATGACGACATTTATAATCTTAGGTTTGTGTTAGAAAAACACGTACACGAAAAACCAATCGTTAAATATTGGCTGACAAATCTTTATGCTAGCTAACTAATGTTACGTCCGACAGGGTGACGTACAGGACCCGTTGGTTCCACACAAAACACTAGATTTGACATCAAGCCTCGAAGTTGGCCCGACAATGAGCACTAATGGAAAAAATGCAGCGGCATCTTACAGCGCCGCACGATCGATACTGACTATTGCTTTCCAATTCCCATTTGAGAGCAATTTACAGGATAATGTTGCTACAATGGCACGACAATATGTTCGTAGTGTAATTTCCTCTGTACAGAGGGTTGCCATGGCTATATCTCCATCAGGATTGAGTCCTACAGTGGGGTCAAAGCTGTCTCCCGCCTCTCCAGAAGCGCTAACACTCGCGCAATGGATCTGCCAGAGCTATAGGTACTAAATATTCGATCTTACGATTCTCAAGTTGCCACTGGCCTCAGCCTTTATAAAATATTGGGTAAATTACAAAATATAACCTTGAGGTTTTGTCTAATTACATGTATGGGAAAAAACACTATTTTGAAAATTACAAATACAACTTTGACATTTGTTTCCATTTTTAAATTGCACCCTCAAAGAAAGATATTTGTTAAATAGAGGATAATTACAAAAAGAAAACCTCAGATTTGGGTTAATTAAGAAAAATTCAGAGATATTTCAAAATTATCAAAAGCCCCCTCAAGTTTTATTTTTGTCTTAAATTTAAGGGGGTAACTAACTGTAAGTTTTAATTTTTTTTTTTTTGTGGGGGTGGGGGGTGGTTTGGTCAAATGTTATTTGCCAGTTTTGCTTATGAAAGGGGAAAATGTAAGATGTAATCAAACTTCAAGGGATTTTTTGTAATTTTAAAAAACTGAGTTTTTTTTTTTTTTTTTGGTAATTAACCCAAACCTTGGTTTTTTTTTTTGTAATTATCCCTTAAATAAATACAAACGACAATCGGTGTTTGTAATACCATAAGAGGGTATTTTAATTTTGAAAGATAAATTGAGTTTTTTTGCATTTAGGCTAAATCATAGGAGCAATATTTGTGGTTTACCCTAAAATCATATCATATTCCTCAAAACAATTTCATTCTTAGGAGCAAAATTATAGATCCGACTATCTCACAATCCCATTCCACCATGCGTGCGCACACACACACACACACATACACATGGACATCAGAAGAAAGCAAGAGGAACATTCCTCCTTGTCTGGCTATATATGTCTTTGAGACTGATTATCTCTCGTTTTGCAGCTACCATTTCGGGGCTGAGTTGCTTAGAGCTGATTCTACGAGTAGTGACGCCATGTTAAAAACACTTTGGCATCACCAAGATGCCATTTTATGCTGCTCGTTGAAGGTACTTGCACTCTTAAGTCGTTTGTTTCGTCTTTCTATTGTCACGTTACTACTACTCGTGGCGCCCTAAAACTTATTTTAAAGTCTTATTGTTTTTTTTATCAGGCCGTGCCTGTTTTCACATTTGCAAACCAGGCTGGGCTAGATATGCTGGAGACAACTCTAGTTGCTTTGCAAGATATCACTTTAGATAAAATATTTGATGATTCTGGACGCAAGGCGTTGTTTTCAGAGTTCGCAAAGATCATGCAACAGGTAATCTGCATAACATCAATATTCTCATTCGAATTCTTATAAACTATAGGGGGTAATTACAAAAAATGCCCTTGAGGTTCAATCTAATTACAAAAGAACCCAACTATCTTTCAAATTTACAAAAGCTCCCCACTTTTATTTTGATTCTACAAATTGCATCCCAAATGGGGGTGTTTACTAAGCAAATGCTGGGGGGATATTTGTAATTTTGAAAGATACCTTGATTTTTTTAGGGATAATTACAAAAACACCCCTGAGGTTTGGGATAATTACAAAATAACCCTTTAGGTTTGTTTATGTCTTAAATTTATGTAATACTTCTATAAATGTCAGGAGGGTTTTTGAAATATTTTTTGCTTAACACGGAATCAATCCTCAATGGGGTTTGGCAATTTTCAAAAACCTCTAGGTATTTTTGTAATTAGTCCAAACCTCAGGGGTGTTTTTGTAATTATCCCTTTTTTATAATTAAGCTAAACCTCATATGGATAGTCTTAATGTGTACACGTGAGCATGGCCGTAGGGTTTCCTGAGACCATTCGCCTAAATATAATTGGTAAAATCGAATCAACAATTTTTCCCAACATTAACATTTGCAGGGATTCGCTCACTTGCCCGGCAGTATCTGCATGTCGACAATGGGCCGTCACATCTCGTTCGAACAAGCCATGGTGTGGAAAGTTTTTGCAGCAGACGAAAACACGGTCCACTGCCTGGCCTTCTCCTTTGTGAACTGGTCATTTGTGTGATTGTTTTAAATGAATTCTTGAAGGTGATGAATTGTGGGTGTACATGGGATGGATGGATTTGAGGGACATTAGTGATGGGAGGAATTAGAAAAGTTTTGTAATGATTTGGAACTACTACTCCATGTTATCTGCATCTTTTGTTAGTTTAATTAAAGATTTAATGATTGCTTTTGAGATTATTGGTCATTCAATGTACATTCTGGTGTATTAATGTTGTGGTCTTCTCAAAGGTATTGAAGCAATTTTTTTTTCTTCACTTGAAAATATTTGATACTTCCAAGAATATGCATGCAGAGTAGATCAAGATTTTGAGTTGGCATCATTTTGTCTGTTTGGTATATTTTGAAAAACACAAGTAGAGTTCATTTCTCAGTTTCTGCAATAATTTTAGGGATAATTGCAAAAAAAAAACCTTTGAGGTTAGTGCTGATTAGAAAAAACCCGTGTTTTTTTATACTTAGTCCAAACCTCAGGGGGTCTTTTGTAGTTATCCCATAATTTTATTACATATTGAGGTTTGGGCTAATTACAAAAAAAAAAAAATTAAGGTTTGATTATGTTCTAAACTTATGGGTGTAATTGTAATATTTTTATAAATGTTATGGGGTTTTTGAAACATTTTTTCTTGTGAATTCGAAAAATGTAAGAAGGATGAAACTTTAAGGGGGTTTTGCAATTTTCAAAATTCTTTAGGTTTTTTTTTGTAGTTGTCCCGGACATCTAGGTGTATTTTGTAGTTATCCCATAATTTAAGTACATATTGCAACTTGGACCTGAACACATCAAGCATAATTTTTTTTTTAATTCAATTTATAGACTTACGTCTAACTATATCATTTTTTAGTTGCATATATTGTTGATAACAAACATTTGTATTTCATTAACAACAATTTTTGTATGAAATTATAAAAACTACTTATATTACTTCAAAAATCAAAATCTACATTTGATTCATTGTCAATTTGCTCCTTCACCGCAACGTCAATGACCGGATATTGAATAAAAACAATGGTAATCCATCTTCTTCCGGTTTAGGATCCGGTCATTCATTTTCCTCCTACTCAAGCCTGCTATAAGCTACTCTTTATCCATGTTTCATCATTTTGCATCAGAATGCCCGCTTTCTAGATCGACGACGTCCCCACAAACCAACACGAGTCTTTCGGTAGCGTTTTGCCGTCACTCACGCGCACCCGAGAAGCGGTGCCGGGGGTCACTCATCACACAATTGCTCCGGGCCAAGTACTTAACTTAACTTGAGTTTTTATGAGATGAGCACGCAGAAAAGAAGATGCATCTTGTTGATATGAGTAGTACCTAATCAAATCTTTTAAGCTCTCCTCAATTGTATAGTCCCATACCTACACAGTTTGAGAATCTCCTCTTATTCGGGTGTGGGATCGGTTCATTCATGTTCCCCTCCGCCTGAAGCTTTGCCGAGGAGCCGCTCCTTGTCCGTGCCTTCTTGCACCGACGATCACTCCCCGCCTCTTGCCCCGGGCGTCACATGCCCACCCGGCTTCCGCTTGGTTCATCCGAACCACACCGTCTTAGGAGAGGTCCCGCTCGATACCATCTAACCAAACACATAACCCACAGGTTATTTACATGTACATATTTACATAAGAGTTTTCAAAAGAGGGTACAACCTAAACCAAAATATAATATGACCAAAAAGAGAAAGTGACCCATCAACCTAAAGCCCAACAGGTCGTCATCCATATCCATGATTCTCAAAACTTGAAGGAACTCCAAAGATCGCACAAACAACAAAGCCAAAAGCTCATGCATTCCTATGCTCACCTGCAATGCATGGACTACATGAGCTAAAGCTCATCAAGTAAAAATCATGCATGTCCAAAGAATAATGATGCTTTTCCAACATGTAATGCTAACATGTAAAATCCATGAATTAAAATACTTTATTCAAAATTATTTTCTTTCATTTGGGCCCCTGACCCAATTCTATGCACCGGAAAAGAGCTCTGCACACAGCAACAATCAAATGACCAATAATATCGGTATGGATCACGTGTGGACCATCCTCCCGCGGCCTTGACCAAGGGTCCCCTACTTACGTCCCTTGTGTCCGCCAAGAAGTATCCTACCCCGCATGGCCACACATGTAGGTACTCACGGATGGACCATCCTCCATGTGACCCACCAAGAGCCCATCTCCTATCTTGCTCTATGTTCACCGGGAAGTATCCCACCGCTATACCTAAACATATATCATAAGCACGCCGGGCGTGCCTCGGTCTGCACTAGCAGGTGGTCAACAAACAACCATTTTCTTCCGAGAAAATATTTTCGTGCATACAAACATTCTCTTCTAATATGCATGCACAAACAAATGTTGTGAATAACATGTTGATGTCGCACCATACGCCGGCCAACAGGCATCACATAATATCCACATATATTCGGGAAGGTACCACAATCACATATAGTACAATTAATTCAAACAATACTATGTCCATGCATTACGATTTGCGGATGGATTTTTACTTATCGAGCTTTAGCTTATGTAGTTCATGCATTGCAGTGAGCATAGGAATGCCCGAGCTTTTGGCTTCTTTGTGCGATCTTTCGAGTTCCTTCAGGTTTTGAGAATCATGGATATGGATGACGACTGTTGGGTTAGGTTGATGGGTCACTTTCTCTTTTTGGTCATGTATTATATTTTGGTTTAGGGTTGTACACTCTTTTGAAAACTCTTATGTAAATATGTACATGTAAATAACTGGGTGATGTGGGTTATGTGTTTGGTCGATGGTATCGAGAGCGGGACCTCTCCTAGTACGGTGTGGTTCGGGGACGAACAAGCGGGGCAGTGGGCATGTGGCATGTGACACCGGAAAGAGAGGCGGGAGTGATCGCCGGTGCAAAGAAGGCACGGACAAGGAGCGGCTCTGGCGGCTTTAAAGCGGAGGAACATGAATGAACCGATCCCACACCCGAATAAGAGGAGATTATGAGACTGTGTAGGTATGAGACTATACTGATTGAGGAGAGCTTAAAAGATTTGTTAGTACTACGCATATCAACAAGATGCATCTTCTTTTCGGTGATCATCTCATAAAAACTCGAAGTTAGCGTGTTTGGCGGGAAGCAATTGTGGGATGGGTGACCCCTGAGTTTGCTCTCGGGTGCGCGTGAGTGAGGACAAGCGTATACTGGAAAAAGACCGTGTTGGTTGTGGGGACATTGATTTGAAGGTGGACGTCACATGGTGGTATCGTCGACTCACGGGCATCTATCCATGTACATGAACTCAAAGCTCCTGGAGCTCAGAAATGCCAGTAAGTTTTATTTTATTGTTTAATGCATTTTATGTTTCATGAAATTATATTGCCCATGTGTTATTAGTTTTACTATTTATATATTTTCCATGACATTAACATGAACTCAAAGCTCAAAACCTGGAGCTCAAAGAATGCCGAGGTTTAAGTTTTATTTTATTGTTTAATGCATTTTATGTTTCATGAAATTATATTGCCCATGTGTTATTACATAGTTTTTACTGGGTTTTATATATTTTCCACCAAAAGTCGGCCCGATCCGATAATAGGAGAGGGCGTCACATGCACTGGCAATCAGTCTCTGTCCTCATCGGCCCACACAATACTTCAACTCGCTCCGATCTGACCAAAGTCGTATGAGACAATCAACTACTGATATATCCATTAAGAACCCTCGTGTTAATCATGTGTCCGACTATTTTTGGTGCCTAACTTTCAATTTCTGGTGAGAAAATGACTCAATTCGTGATTTTTTTTAATTGTAGGAGTAATTTTTGGAATTATTTTTGCCACCCCCAATAATTAAAAGAATCAATTTAATAATTTTTTCGTCCCCAGGAACACATACGAGTTGATAAATAGCAAAATGATTGAGGTGGAAATACTCCAATGTTGCGGGTTTGAATCCGTAGCCCGTTGGTCATCTCCCTAAATTTAATAATCTTGTTCAATAAATTTGAATTGCTATTTAGTGGTGAAGCCAACATTATTGGAAAGTAAACACAAAATGGGAGGCAGATGGTGCGGCACTGCGTCTTTTCCAAATTCAAAAAGACCACCCACGTGACCAGGTCGGCATTTTCTGAACCATACGAGGACAAACCTGGAAATTTTAAATAATTAATAATAATAATATTGGCCTTGGGATTGCACGTGACCCTGCACTTGTCCCTTTGTTTTTTTACATGCACCATCCATCATCCATGTATGGTATGGGAATGGAATGGTGCCATGACATAACGATGAGTGATAACAATATATGGATATCAAGTTTAAAATTACATAAATCGGAAATGACAAAACTCATTATGATTTAATTTAATTGAGGCATTTAATTTAATTCATAAGATATTATTTAATTTGGATCTAACTTGATTTGATTTGTAAAATAAGCCTAAATAGGTTGGACCCGTCTCATGAATTTAAATACATGAGACGATCTAACAGAAACTTATCGCATTCAAGTATCCATTGTGATTAGTTGCTACTCAAAATGAATAATCAATAAAAGATTTTTTTGTTTACTTAAATAAAATTTATAATTACTAGAAAATGGCATAATTTATAAATGATACTATGAGATTTGGAATTTTTTTTTTATTATTTTAATATGATACTATGAGATTTCTTATTTTAATTTTATATTTTTAAACTCTCTCTTGTTATGTTATCCCGTAGTTTATATGATCCATTTACTAATAAAGTTTAAGAGATTAATCACATTTAGTTATAGTAATTATTTTTTTAAATTAATTATTACTTTATTTGTCTTCGCTAAATTAAACTACAATTGATCAAAAAGATTCTCTTTTGTAAGATTGAAAAACATTATTAATAGGTAAGAGCATCATCACAAAAGAGACTTAATTAATTTTAATCAAACATGTTAAGTACATTCTAAATGTTATAAGGACAAAAAATTTATTATTATCCGGGCATTAGCATTTAGCGACTTAGGGAAAAAGTAGTGACTTTAAAAATATAATTATATACGATCATGAAGAAAACTAAATCTTTAATTTAATTGTAGAGTATCAAATAATCGTTGGTTACACCTAGTGATATGATATTTGTAATACCAGTTCTATGGAGTTCGATTCTCACCTATTTCTTCTCCCACAATTTGTACTTAAAAATCGTAGAAAGTATAATGAGCATGCATAGAATAAAACCAATACACACTAAAATGAGGGGCTAAACTAAATTGACTTAATATTAATGAACAAATTTAAGTCAAATAAATTTATCACGAGTGGAGAACTCTATAAATTTTAGAAAATTAGAAGATAAACGATAATGTATCAAAATTATGGGGAGTTTAGCCTATTTACAAAGATTACTCTTCAATGAAGGAGTGAAGGGTGCGGGTTCTAGTCCGCAACGATAGGGTAATTTTTTTAAAAAAAAACGATAATGTGTCAAGATTTGTTAATAATTATTTCAAAAGTAACTAAAATTGATAATTTATAACATGAGTATGTATAGGATTAATGACTATATATCATCAATATATATTTAATAGAAAGGATACAAACTCATAAATTAAGAGCAAGAATTTTCAATACTAAATTTATATTTACAACAAATATATAATTTTGGTATAGCTTAAAATGAAACTCAATTTTATTGAATTTTTTATCAACACTATCATAAAAAAAGTTTTTTTTTTTTTTAAACACAAAAGGACGATTCAAACATGCATGATGTATAAAATACAAATAATCCTCGTATAAACATGCTACAATATACATATAACATGCATGCTTTATTATTACCTTTCCACCTCCCTCCCAAATAATATAAAAACAATAATATACTCAAAAAATTGAAAATAAAATAAAAAAGTTTTCTGGCCGCGTTCGATCTTTACGGCTCCCCCTTTTCCTCTTTCGATCTTCAAAAATTAGGGTTTTTCTTCTCCACATCTCATCTTTCGCTCCAATTTCTCCGTTTGAAATCTCAGCTATATACTCTCTTCTGTTATCTTGATTCAATTTTAGAGTTTACAGATCTGTTCAGCTCCTGTATATTCTCCGTTTGCTCAGTTCTCTCTCTCCGGTATAGATACACGCTCGCGCAGACGATATGTTCTGGAAGCTCACAGCTCTTTCTGCCTCTTCCCCTGTAAGTCAACGGAACAGTTTTGTTTCTTTTGGGGTATATGAATTATTTGGTGTTAATTAAGTTATGTGGTTTATGAATTTGGGCTCGAATTTCCTTGATGGATACTTAAGCTGCGGTTCATTTACTTTTCTCTATTGAAAATGGCAATAATTTGTTTTTATCTCTTGATTCCCGATTTGCAATCAATGAATGTGATTAACATAATATAGGTCGGAAAGTGAGGCATTAGATTTTTGCCGGTTGTGTTTTCAGCTACTTAATTTCCTGATGATTGGTTGTCTGCATATTGCTGTTCGTCACATCATAGAGCTGTACTTTTAGTTGGACACGGGTTTTAGTAATTTTGAGGCACTAAACAATGTAGATTTTGACATCACTTTCTGTTTTTGTTGCTGTCCACCTCCACACCTCGCGATTTTCTTCTTCCCGTATGACTTTAGTTTGGTGCGTTTATATTCAGAGTTGAAAATGAGAGAGCACTATAAGCTTTGTCTTTTGCCTAAGTATGTGGGTCGGTCTATAAGATGAATGTCCATTTAATCTCGAATTGGCTATGACTTGTTTGAAGTGTCAAGTCTGGTTTTCTAGATCACTCGTTAGAATCAGTCAAATCAAGCCTAGTCACAGTCTCTGTGTACTAGTAGGCACAAATGCAGGGCTGATGATCAATCATTCAGGATAAAAACGTTTGTTATTCCTGTAATGCAAAAAGCTAAATATATTGATTATAGTAGTTTTGGGTATTTGAACTTTTGGTTTGAAATATAACTCATTGGTTTATTGATGATGGAATATCAAAATGGTCATCACATAAGCAGAGCAAACATTCACAAAGAAGATAGTAGTAAAGTTGGAACTACTGCAGAGCGTTTCCATATATGTGCCACACGATACCTCCTTTTGGATATTTTGCTATTTGAAACAAGAAAAGCCAGGGTTTAATTGCTTGAAGATAGCTTAATGAATCTCAGGGTATCAGATTAAGGCACCCTTGAGATATTCTTTACGAATGATAATTAATCGAGATTACTTTGAGTTACTTTGCTTTAGAGAAGTTAATCAAGAGTAATTATATCTTAAGTTCACCATCAAACTTATGAGCTTGGCTCAATCGTTGCTTTGTGCCAAGGTAGCAAGAAGATGTCTCTATAGATTGTGAAATGTTTTGAGTCTCACTTGATTGGCTTGAAAAATAAAAAAGTCGCTCTAATTTAAAATGAGACCACAGATAAGCTTGCGTGCTGGTAAACGCTTCCAGTCTGCTTTATCCATCATCAACTTCACTCCGCTAACCTGCCTCTGACAAGTTTAATCTATGTGTATTGTGGCTTTAGGTTGAGGCTGTGCTGGACAAGGAGGATTTTACATTGGAAGAGCTTTTGGATGAAGAAGAGATCATCCAAGAATGCAAAGCACTAAACAGTCGCCTGATAAATTTGTATGGCCTTCCTCAGCTGCCTGTCTTTTTTGACATTTCTCATATGCTATAAAAACTTATTCATGTTCACTTTTTTTTTGGGAATCATTAACTGTAGATTTTGCTTTCAACTTTTGAATTTCCTTGGTTTCAGTTTGAGAGATAGAGCTCAGGTTGAGCAGCTGCTACAGTATATCGTTGAGGACCCCCGAGGATGCAGATGGCAAACGAACCTTCAAGTATGTCAGTATAGTTTCATAAACAACAAATCTGCATGTTTTGCAAGAAAAGTAGAAAATGAATAAAGGAAGTCAAAAAGGGAAATACTGTCAAATTTTGTTCTTTGGGAAGATTCAGTTGTGGTCAAACTTTTGTTTCACTTTGCAGGTTTCCTTTCATTGCCTGTGAAATTTTTACGTGTGAAATTGATGTCATCTTGAAGACAGTGGTGGAGGAGGAGGAGGTGAGGACATTTTATTATAAGATTGAAGTAACATATACTGATGACGAAATTGATGCTCACTCCACCTGATGGTTCAATCATATTCTCTTATCTTATTGCAGCTTATGAATTTACTCTTCTCTTTTCTGGAACCTAACCGTCATCATAGTGCATTATTGGCTGGGTATTTTAGTAAGGTTCGGATGATTGCTCCTTATGCTCCTGCAGCATTTCCTGCTCTCTGTTGATTTTGGGCTTTTGGCACAACCAACTCGTTTAGTGAACTTTATGTTATGTTGCAGGTTGTGGTATGCTTAATGTTGCGGAAGACTATTCCTCTCATGAATTATGTGAAGGTGATTATAGTAGAACTTTTATGAGTTCGGCATTTTGCATGCTAATCAAAACATATACAGAACTATTGCAAAATTTGATACCTCATCATTTGCTTTTCCTTCCACCTCTTCCTGGTTTTTGATTGGGTTCAGTGGAAGGAAAACCAATACATTTATTTCTTTGTTATCTGCGTGTCCTCACTGTCCTGATCATAATTCTTGAACCTTGTTTGGTATTCTATTTATCCTTTTGATATGAAGTAAATGAATTTAAGATCTATGTTTACTGCAGCATTTGCACACACCGATGCTCTCTTGACAGCTTTCATGCCTCTGTTATTTTGAAATGGCTGAGTGAAGAGACATTACATTTCATCTTAGCACTCTTTGCCTGTTAGGTTTGCAATAAGATTGTTTTACAATGACCTAATTAAAAGAGATGGTAATGGCAAGTTGGAAAAAGGATTTTGGCAAAACTGATATTTTTTACTTCTTTTTCTTGATTCAAACAAAAAGATAAAGTGTAAAGAAAACTTCTAAATCCAAGATAAAATATACTCAGGTAAATTCTAAGTTTTTATGGGGATAAATACTTCTAAGTTTCTTATACAAGTTATTCTGTTTGCCAACGGATATTGCTTTGTTGCAGGCCCACCAAGATGTTTTTAAGCAGCTGGTTGATTTGATTGGTATCACATCCATCATGGAGGTTCAGTCTTTTATTTTTATTGCTATATTTGGCTTGAGCTGTGTTCCTTTAAAGCTTTGCATATCAAATTGGGTTGCCTTGCAGTTGCTGATGCTGCTGTGGGTCATCGTAATTCTCTCTTCTCATTTAGTTCTTTATTATCAGGTCTTGGTGCGACTTGTAGGTGCAGACGACCATTTTTACCCCAACTCTTTGGATGTGATGCAGTGGTTGGCTGATAGCAACTTGTTAGAAATGATTGTGGATAAACTTAATACCTCAGTGAGTTCGAAAATGTTCTGTTTCTGTCTATAAGAATTTTTTGCTATCGGTTTTGGTGTAGGAATCGTACCGATTGATTTAGTTGTGTAGTTTTAATAGCTAGTTGGAAGGTGTGTATATCACAATACTGATCGCGTTACATGGTTACTATGTGATGCAACCTTGACACCTTGTAGCCTCCATGAGTTTTATAATTGTCCTATAGCTGCAACTTCCTTTGAACAGAGAATGCCACCGCTTGTCTTTTCCTGAACTTGCTTATTAATTCATTCAGTTGTGAATGTTTGATTATTGATATGTTGTTGATGAGTACTCGTGTTGGGATTAAGTACAAGAGGTCTTCTATGCGTATTGTTGCTCATCAAACTGCTCCTATATAGTTTAGTGACTATTTGCTATTTATCAGGTATTGATTGATACAGTATTATAAAGAGGAAAACTTTATATGTAGTCATTAGTCATGCTATCGAGCATTTTCTTTGGAATATGAAATATATTGGGCATTGGTTTGGAGTTTATTTCATAAGGGATGGCTGCCTTGCGGTTTTCCGATAATCCTGCACCTCTTAGGGTTATTAATCGCATATTATGGCATGGTTTCACTCCCGTCATTCCTTTTGCCAGATGGCTTATGTTTTTGTAAAGAAAATTGAACTGTATGGTTAGGAGGCCTAGCTTTACTAATATCATATTTGGTGGGTTTGCTCTGTTTTGAATCTAATTTTGAGTGTGGTTTGATAAAGCCACACTTCAACTTATTACTTCAATCTATTTATCCTATCTGAAAATTACATACTTTGTGTTCTCCAGAATCCTCCTGAAGTACATGCTAATGCAGCAGAAACATTATGTGCTATAACCAGGAATGTGCCATCACCTCTGGCCACTAAACTTTCCAGTCCAAGGTTTGTAGTCAGTTGAATAATTCCTTCTACTAGGAGATCCCATATTTGTGTAATTGAAATGAAAAAGTGTTGACTTATTAGCTTTCTTAATGTGCAGTTTTGTGGTAAGAATATTTGGTCATGCACTTGAAGACTCCCATTCAAAATCTGCCCTTGTCCACTCGCTGTCTGTTTGCATTTCTTTATTGGATCCAAAAAGATCATTTTCTTCATCAGTAATGCACTCTTTCAGAAGTCAACATGTGTATGAGCCACCAGCACATGTTAATCCAGATACTGTTGGTGCTATGCTTCCGAAACTAGGTATACGGACGCAGATTGTTGATATTATACCTTTTGCTTCTCTCATGTTAGTTGGAAGAGGCTTTTAATTGCGTGGAGGCTTCATTATTTTCACTATATTCTATTTGTGGGGGGTGTACACAGCTCGACAGAGAATAATGAATTGTTGAGATTTCTCTGTTATGAAATTGGCTATTGCATGCTTGGATTATTACGTGTTCTCAATGTTTAGCTTGTTTTCTTCATAAGATGCAATACTTAATACATGAAAGCTTGGTGGTCCTGCATAAGGTACTTTTGTGCATTACATTTAGGACCCACAAATTAGGTTGAATCTGGTTTGGACTAATGTGTTAGTTCACAATTCACAATACTTGGAGACTGGATCTTGTTAGGTTGGATTCATAACTTGCGCGTATCGGGAATTGATCCAATATATTAATGCATACCATTGAAATAAAATGTAATTTCTGCATGGATATTTTTGTGGATATTGTAAAATCCTAAGTGCTTCTGGAAAAAGAATAAAATGAATATACACTTGAATGACTGTCCTCCATATCTGTACATAATTATTTTTTCACCATGATTGCAAGATCGAATGTCTCAAAAGCGTAAAAAATGAGGTGGTGTTGACGGGTTAGTTTACTTTATTTTAAAATTTTGATCCATTTTTACCTAATCTGATTCATTCTAAATTTTGATCAGATTCACCTATTTGCTTCCCTTTTATCTGTTGCACTATGTGGGAGTGATATTGACACATAGCTCTTGTGATTGTTATCAAATATTTTTACAGCTAAATGCTGCCCAGTTGATACTTTATGCGGGCTAACGTTATGTAATTTCTTGTCATATAATTAATAAACAATGTCATAATACTATAATTAATTCGCTTCAAGTTAATGATGCAACGTTTTAGCTAATACATACAAAATAAAATTTCTATATTTCTGATGAACACATCATTGTTTCTTTCATGTACAAATTCCAAATTATTTCCAAGATTGATTTTGAAAATGAGATAAGGAAATGGGAATGGGACAGAGGTGGACGACATGGTAAATACTATATTTGGAGAGGCCTATGATAAGAGCACAAAGGTGTTTCCCATAATTTTGTGGATACATATGGGTGGATAAACATAACGTTTTTTATTGTTTTGTTTTTCTCTCTGCTGTTTGGTTTTGAGTGGAAAAGTTCGAGGCTATATCTTTACACAATCCGTGAGGGAAAACAAAAAACTAGGATAGTTGACAGTCGAAACCATCTCTTGTTCGAGATCGTTGCATGCTTGAGAGTGATTTGTATTTTGAGCTCTCCAAGCAGATATATTTGCTGAAGCCACCATTTTTAGCTTGTCATATTTTTCTTTACATGTGATCATTGTTTATGATTTTCCAAGAAATGCAGTGATAAGCATTTACATGTTTTGTGTTCAGGAGAGCTGCTGGTGCTTTTGAATGTTTCATCTGACGAGAAGGTTTTACCCACAACATATGGTGAATTGAGGCCTCCTCTTGGACAACATCGTTTAAAGGTTAGTTAACTGCTGCCATGGGACTTCATTTTTCTGCAACTCTCAAAATGGTTGAACCTTTCCCCCCCTAACTGCAAGTGTTAGTTGAAGTTAGGAGTCATGCATAATCATTGCTGGAAAGGAAACAAAAACTACCACCATTTACTCTAGTTCTATAATTCACCTCTCAGATCTGATGTGTGCACACTCCCTTCGAAACTAGGGAAAACAAGCCATGCAGTTTGTTATTGATATAAACAATTAATATCTTTTCTGCTCCATCCTTATTCTTTCATGAAAACTTTTTAGTGTCATTGTGATGCCTGATTGTAGATTGTGGAATTCCTTGCCGTGCTGCTAAAATCTGGCAATGAGGTGGCAGAGAAGGAATTGGTCGGCTCTGGCACAATACGGAGAGTCCTTGATCTCTTTTTTGAGTAAGAATTGTGTTACTGCTAATTTCTTTTGTACCGCTCGAGTGACGGTATTTTGAATTTGAATAGCCAAGTAAATCTTTAACATCTTCTTTGCTGGAACTTGGAATCAGAAGGCACAGTTTCTAATACTTTTCCTATATCTTATTTTTCTGGTGCAGGTATCCATACAATAATGCTTTGCATCATCATGTGGAGAGCATTATATATTCATGCTTGGAAAGCAAAAATAGTACTATCATTGATCATCTTCTCGTAGACTGTAATTTGGTTGGCAGAATTCTTCAAAGTGATAAAAGTCCTGTCCTTTCTGGTGAACTCAATCTGGTAAATGTTTGACAGAAGTTTATTGGTTGTTTGTGCATATCTATCTGTTTCTGTAGCTTATTGTAATTCTCTCCACCTTTACAGAGGAGAGGTGAGGTTTTCAGTTGTGTTATTGAGATATGGAATTGCTGTGGTTTAGTAAAACAACAAATCTAATTTAATCATGTAGCATTTCAATGTGAAATAAGCATACATGTATCTTACCTCCTGGTGGCTTTTTCAACAGTTTATTGTAAACTTTTGAAAAATAGTTAATCAATTTCCGGGATAAAAATAGTTAGTATAATAGTCGAAGACAAAGGCATGGATAGCTTCTGCACCTTTCATTGAAGGCGGAAAATGTATTTGTGTTAAGAGTTTTCTAAATTTTTGTACAAATAAAAGGTGGTGCGGAAAACTATCCGCGACTCTAGGCTCTAGAATTTGTGGTATGATAATGCATGCGAAGTTAGTCTTTTTATAGTCGACTTGAGTCAGCCATCTAAAAGATTTGTATACATACGTATATATAATATAAAATAAACATTTATGTGTATATATATAAATATATTTACAAATGTTTATATTTTTATATATAAATATATATATGCGCATAAACATACAAGTACTTATATGCTTATTATATGATAATATAAAAATATATACAAATATATAATTCCAAGTATAAATATATAAATACTTATATTAATATTTAAATATTGAAATAAATATTTAAAGAGTCAGCAACTGACTTTGCTTGCCTTGTTGTCAGCACAAATTCGAAAGGTGAGGACAGTTTCTGTGCCTTCAATTTTATTTTTATATATTAAAAAATAAAATACAAAAAAAAACTCAAAAGACGCGTAGATTTTTCATGCCTTTAATCTAATATATATGTAAATAACCAAAAACTCAAAAGTGCAAACAGTTTCCTCCCCTTTCACAAAAGGGACAGAAACTATTGGGCCTTTGCCTAATATATCAACAACTTTTGTTATTACAGTAATAGATTAATTATTTTTATAATTTTATGTTAAGTTGTTAACTATCAGCTTCACCTCACCCTGCCTCTGTTTCCATTTTTCTTCCACATTCTTCTATGAGTTGACTTGAAGTGGTATATCTGACGGCAACTTCTCAAATAAATGCAGCCGACCATTCCAGCTTCTGGAAAACGTGCTCCTCGAGCGGGATACTTTGGACACTTAACACGGATATCAAATAAATTAATTCAGTTGGGAAACAGTGATATTCAGACACATCTTCAGGTAGGCGACAAGTTTAGAACATTATCTTAGAATAGTGACATTTTCAAGCTTGGGGCTTTATCTTAGATTAACATTTTCTATTTGTAACTATGATGAAAACTAAATATGTAATGTTGCTGAGTAGAACAGAGATTATATGTGTAAGGAAATATGTTATGTCGCTGATTATAGTTTAATATGCCATGACTTGTGATATCTTTTTGTTTACTTCAGGAAAATAGTGAGTGGAATGAGTGGCGGACTACTGTCTTACAGGAGCGTGGTATAATTGAGAATGTTTATCGATGGGCTTGTGGGTATGTCTTCTCTCATTCTTCTACAGTTGCTTGTACTCAAAGTGAGATTGTTACAGATTCTTATCCATTTAAAGCAAAAAATGGTATGCCAGATTCTTATCCATTTATCGAGGACTGAAGAATTAAGTTGGTTTACAAAGTTCAATGAGGGGAGAATTTTGTCGTTCAGTCATTCACCCAACATTTGAACATGTTTGGCATGCTAGCTTGTGTGTGGCTTAAATTTATTTTTCTCTAGAGCAGAGCTTTTTCTTTTTCCCTTTCTTACAAAGGCCTTTCTGGGCTGTACTGGATTGTACTTCTGAAAATGATAATTCTCACCCTCTTTTGCAGCCGCCCAACTGCACTCCATGACAGGAATAGGGATAGTGATGAGGAAGATGTTCATGACAGGGATTATGATGTTGCAGCCTTGGCAAATAATTTAAGCCAGGCATTTAGATACAACATATATGATAATGATGATGCTGAGGTAAATGTCAAACATTTGGTAAAAGATAAAACCTGTATTCTAACTCCTTATAATTTTCTCCAAAATAACTACATGACTTCTTGGATATCTATTTACACATGTCTTCTTTGTTATAGGGTCATGGATCTCTTGATCGTGACGACGAGGTAATATGCACATCCAATTTGCTTTTTCTCTCTATGTGCCACTTGAAATAGGAGTGCGCCTCATCAATCCATATTCTTTAGTTATTTTGCAGTTGTCTCCCCTCTTTAGTGAATTAGTTAAGTGTTGATATATGAAATTTATGAAATTGTAGGATGTCTACTTTGATGATGAATCTGCAGAAGTTGTAATTTCATCCTTAAGGTTGGGTGATGACCAAGGGAGGTAAGAGTCTTCTTAGTTGTTACCCTTGATAAGTTTTAGATGCACCAATGGCACATCAAGACTTCTGGGGTTCACTCGAACAATCTCTAAAGAAATTATGTATGCCAGGGGAAGACGTATTTCATTATTGTATGACATAGTTTATTTCTCCTTTCTGGCAGTTTGTTCACAAATTCCAACTGGTTTGCATTCCAAGATGATAGAAATAGTGGTAACGCACCTATGGACACCTCACCATCTGACACACGGATGATCTTAAATTGAACACAACATCAAATGGTAGTAACAGCACTAGTGATGATGATGAGGTAGTGGTTGGAGAGGATATGGAATTAGCTGGTAGTAAAACTTCTACCAATGGCTCATCCATATCTGACACAAATCCATTTAACGGAGGAGTCCCAATTCCCCAAAATGATACGACCGATGCCTCTAATGACTTAGGTTTCTTTCGTTTTGAGACACCAGAAACTGACGATCCATTTGGAGACAGGCCAATACCTGAGTGGGTGGCATGGGGAGAGGCATCAGATGTTCAACTCGGTGGATCTAGTGTAAACCCGTTCGAAGACCAAAACAACATTACTGAGAATCCCGTGCATTCGGTGGAAGCCGACGATGTCACCGTAGCGAATGGGGTATCCAGTCCTACTGATTCAAGTGATGGTTCGGGGAAATCTGATTCGAGTCAGAAAAGTGTTGCTGTACCCTCTTTGTTCGAAGAGGACGTTGAATTTGTGGGTGTGGAGTTAGAGGGTACTGAGAAGGCTATGGAGCAGGCTCTGAAGGAAGGGATTGTTGGAGAAGCCGGGCCATTGAAAAGGAACCTCGTACCAAAAAAACCGGAAAAAGAGGATCCGAACGATGGTGGTGCTGGTATGAAGGAATTTAATGACGCTAACTATTGGAGAGTTGATCAGGAGGTGGCAGTGTTGGAGTAAAGTTTGGGATGAATTGTTGAAACGTCAATCTGAATGAAAATCGAGGATCCCATACTGTGTTGGCAGGGTTTCTTTATGGAGAGAACATATGTACAGTATATTTTTGTTTCAATTGGGGTTGCATCTTTATTAGGTTACATAGTTGTTATCACTGGTTATTTATTTTAACACCTGTTCATCAGGTTGCTTCAGTTTTGTTATAAAGATATTGGGGTTCTCTCTTTTCTTTCATAATATTCTTGTTACTTATTCGTCATTGTGTAAAATGAAATATGAACTTATATGTTATTCACTTAGTGGGATGTATTCGTGACCCCTTTGCAAGCGCGGTATTTAATCCGTGTACTTTTTCCAGATTTACTGATGCCTGTTTCCTTTATAACTTGGTTGCCATTTTCAGGATATCTTTTTTCACATGCATGGTATGACTTTCATTTTCTTATAGTTGTCTTACCAGTATCAGGTAAAACACAAGGACACCTTTAGCTAAAGGAACTCCAATTTTGAAGATATCCGGTCGGGCCCCTGGAATATTGGAGTTGTCTTTGGTATATTCAGGTATGAAATTTTGATTTATCAACAGGTTTCAAATGACAACAGTACATTTGTAATGCTACAAAAACTGCAACTGAACAGTATGCAACTGCAAATAATTTTTCTTTGTAGTTTCCAATATTTCTTTTGGATAATTACAAAAACTACCCCTGAGGTTTGGGATAGTTACAAAAGAACCCAGAGAAGTTTCAAAATTATAAAAAAATCCAGAGGTTTGATTTTGTCTTAAAGTGTTAGGGATTATTCTAATATTATTACAAAAGTATAAAGGGTGGTTGAAATGTTTTTGCTTATAAAACCTCTTGGGTATTTTTGTAATTTTCAAAACCTGTTTTTTTTTGTTATTAGCTCAAACCTCAGGGTAGTTTTTGTAATTATCCCTATTTCTTTCAATGGGGATAAGTGATCAAAATATGTGGAAGGCATGTGATTTTTGTTGTTGTGTATGGGCTGAATATTTTGATATCATAAAATGGTTTTGGATGAGCTAACAGTATAACTGTTACTATTTGTTTTCTTCAGGTCAACCAGAGTTTGGTTGGTAAGTAATGTAATTACACAAAACTATGAATAATACTTCGCAGGGTAAAAGTAGCTACACTACAGTACCATACAAAATAAAGGGCAAGGCCAAATAACTTTGATGCTCCATTCTCTCTTTCAATGCTCTAATTGAAACTTCTGATCTTGCAACAATTTACCTAATGAAGTCTTTTTTTCCTTTATTTTTTGAGTACATGTCCTGGGAGGGGATGAGTGATGGGAATCGAACCCCATACCTCTGGTCTGGGCTTAAAAGTCTTAACCATTCGACCACTATCCGATTCTTCACCTTAATGAAGTCTTAATGGCACATGTATTAGGAGTTGAACGACATATTACTCAAAACAAAAGGCACAACCAACAAATTTGATCACTTGAAGCTGAAGGTAAAATAATTAAAATAAGATAACAATAAAAATGATAGAAACTTTGTTCAGCCAAAATAATGTGTTATAAATAATCCTGCAGTCTCCTCACCTCTTTTACTAAGCAACATAGTCACAGGTATAATAACAAATAATTTTTTGTTAATATGTTAAATTGTTGATTTTTTTTTTTTTGTAATCTTTAGATGAAAATTGGGGATTTTGCTGCAATTTATTTTCTAAAAACGAGAGAATAATAAGGCATTTGAGATGGGGGAGTATAAAGTACAGTGGAAAACAGAGATATAGGGAGCATCAACGTTATTTGGCCATTCTCAAGTTACTGTGTTCTACTGATAATACCACCCTTGCCTGGTGTGCATCTAATACTAACCCAATTTGTGTTGGACAAAAAGAGACGAGCTCTAGAGAGATGATTGGTTAATATTACACACTTTATGCATGAAGAAATAAGAATTCATATAGGATGATACATAGAGATGATGGACTAACAAAATTATTTGACCTATTTTAGGATTATGTTCTCGAACACATGCATATGTATCTATTTGCATTTGATGAACAATTAACTATTCGAGACGCTGCCTAATTAATTAAGAAGCACCTTAGATACTTCTTTTTTTTGATAATATTTTTAGAAACAACTTATAAACTCATAAGATCTTATTTTGTAAGCTTATAAGAGTATTTTTGAAAAAAATCACCAAACATCTTCTTCTTCTTCTTCTTTTTTTTTTTTTTTTTTTTGAGTACAATGGAGGGAATTTGGGGAGGGGATGGGGATACACAAACTCATATGTTATCGAATTGGGTCATTCACCCTTACAACACATGTCTTAACTACGAGAGCACAAGGTTGATTCCACCAAACATTTTATAAAAAGCTCGTAAGCTCTCAAATATCTTATAATATATTTTGAAGAGATTGTAAGCTCAGCCAAATATCCTATCAGTAGCGTATAAATAGGAGAGCTAGTCAAATAAGTCGGTCGGGCAAGGTCGGTGATAGCCTCGCTGGTTGAAATAGAAAAAATGGGATGGACTAGGCCGACCAAAACTTATTCGAGATGCTATGTTTAAGTCCAACCAACATGAAATGACCGGTCAATCATGTCACGCCCCAAACGTGACGCGACGGCGATCAATCACTTAAACAAAAATAAACCCAACATTCTAGAAAACGATGCAACAATCCCAAGTGAAACAAGGTCTAAAAAAATGCGGAAAAACTACAAGTACAACAAGATTACAATTACATCCCAACAACTTAATAGCTTACGAGTCGAACTAGGAATAAAGTACACATCATATCACGACTTAAGTGTCAAATGAGTCCTACGCCCTTCAATTACAATCCGAATTTCAAAGGAAATAAAAGAGTCCAACATCGAGAAAAATAAAAGAAAATAGTCCAAAGAACATAGATAACGATAGGAAATGAGTTCAACGGGCGGAGCTCGAGAGTTCAATCAAGGCGGGTTAAACTTCTTCGACAAAGTCATCTTCTAAGGTTAGAAAATAGGAGGGGTGAGAGAGGAAATCTCGATGGATGGGGTGATCGTGTGCAAGTGTGGCGATATATATAGTTAATGCGAGAAATTTAGTTGTATGAAAACGCGTGAGAGATGATGCATGAATTCACACTTGATCCACAAGCGTCATGAAAAATATATTTATGTAATATACTTATACGATTTAAGAAAATAGTTCGTGGTCACGCATGCACTATGGTTCAAGCGATCGGGGAGGATTGCGTGCGAATTTGTAACGCCAATCCTATGCAAGACAAGTAGGGGTTGCGTATGGATTTGTAGCGCCAACCTATGCAATACAAGTAGCGGTTGCGTCACGGATTTGTAGCGCCAACCAAAGCGGGTTCGATTAACTCCGAATCGTGTGGATCGGGCAGGCGATTCCTTCATTTTTTCTTGTAACTCCCGAGTAAGATGGTCCAAGACATCACCTTATCTCTCCGTAGGCAAAGACAAAATCCACAGTGGAGCTAGCAAGGCTCGGATCTGTCATAATCATGATTATACCTCAAGTACTACGACCCATTTCCTTGGACAAACTCCGTTCCTCATTTGCGGGATTAGGGCGATGGGGTAGGAAGAGTGGAATAGCGGCCGAGCTGCCGGTTCCATCCCCCGACGTATCCATTCCGATTGTGAGCTCGACACACCAAGTTGACTTAAAGGAAAGTAAATACAAGTTCAGGTAGTCAACCAGGCAGTCGAGTATTATTGATTCAGGGAAGCAGTTCAGGAAAATTTTGAAAATTTGCGAGTAGCAATTGTGGCGTTGGTGGAGTTATTTGGATGAAGATGATTATCGGGAGGATAAACAATCTTCGATATCTTGAAAGATTAGGTAGAACATAAGTCCCATTATAGATTCAAATCGCAAGACGAGGAAGTCGCCCGCGATCGGGTATTCGGTCAAGGATCCGATAAGTCAAAGAGTTTTTGAGAAAATAAAATATTTTAATTAAGAATTGAAGTCAGAGGGTCCAGGGATGCTTTAGTAAAAGGAAAATAATTTGAGTTAGGTCCTTGATAAAAAGAAAATTTTCAATTTAGCCCCGTTTTGTAAAAACCAATACTTTTGGGGTTAAAAATTGAATAAATAAATATCCCGACCTTGAAAATTATGAGGCAGTTCCTAAATTCTCCAAATTGTTCAGAGATTCTCCAGGTTTTGAAGTTTTGAGGTCGAGTTTTTATAAAATTCTCATATTGGCCCCAAATTTGTTAAAATTGTCATTTCGGGCTCTAAGTTTAAAATAATTGGAACTCACAAACCGGAAGGACTTTTAATGTGATTCCAGTTGGAAAATATCACTATGGTTAGTGGGATATTGGGAGAAAATCAGTTTTAAAAAAAAATAAGTTTAGGTCCTTTAACTTTTGAAAATTTCATTTTTGTCCTATTTTGAAATAATTGTCTTTAACGCTTTTAGGGGTCCAATTGTTATGAAATTTGAAATTTGGGTCCAAGATATAATTATGTTATAGTTAAATTAGTATTTTCAGGTGCATGGACTGCATAAGTCCTGAAAATTGTATTTTGGTCCTCAAGTTTAATCTTTTACAATTTGTCCCTCAATTTTTATAAAATTACTTTCAAAGCTCTAAACACTTGGATTTTTGGAATACACTTAAAATATGTGATTACCAGTCCCTTAAGAGTTAAAATTTCAAATTTTAAAATTAGGGTCTGGTACAGTTTCAAAATTTGCAAAATAGCCCTTAAACTTCTCAAATTTTACAATCTAGTCCTTGGGCTTTTAAGGGTTGATTTTATTTATCTAAAAACTCTTAAAAACTTTATTAAAATGTCAAAACATAATTTTTGAACCTGAGTTCAGTCCCAAAAAAATGAAAATTTCAGAGGGGTCCCTTAAGTTTTATTTTCTTGCAATTAAGTCCACCAACTTTCCATTTTTGCATTTTAAGTCCAAAAGTTGAAATTTAATCAATTATGCTCGACTTGTCCAGGTTATAAATCATTCAAAACATAGATTTCAATAGTCATACACATACATATCCTTCTCATACAAAATTTCATCAAGTATAACAATAAAGTGTGCATGTATGCCCTATTTTTTGATAAATCGCATTTTGAGCAACACATGAGAATTTTTCCAACTTCATATAAGAAAATAGCATGCAATACATAATATATATCTCAAGTGCTCAATAACAAAATACTACATGCATATTTTCAATTTAAAACACCTAGAAGTTGAAAGGATTTTTCCACCCACCTTAAAGATCGGTTTGTTGGTGAAAATGGGATAAATCTCTCTCGATGAAGGAGTGACTTAGGTCAGCCCCTAAGTCAAGGAATATAAAAAATATAGGAGTTATAAGAATGTGGTTAAAAATTTAGGGAAAAGAAGAAAATGGTGAGAAAATTGGAAATACTACACTTACCTTGTGTAGTGAGTAAAATGTGACTAGAATGACTTCCAAGTATAAGGTTTTGGTCACCTTAATGTCAACCTCCAAGGTCAGCCCCTAAAACTCCAAAAATGAAAATGGAGTGTCAAAATTTGGAAAATAGAAGAGAAGAAGAAAGTGTACTTAAAAATTCCATTTCTTACCTTATAGTCCAACTTCTTCACAATTTTTCTTCAAGATGACTGGTCTCTTAACTTCTTCAAAGGTCTTCTAGGTATACCTCAAATTCAAAAATCAAACTTAAATTAAAAGGTGAAAGAGGTGAGCTAGAAGGTATAAAAATAGATTGAAGTAGAAAATTTATTACCTTGTGTAGTGTATATGGTTCGAATTTTTGAAGAAAATGGGAGATGAATTCTTGAAGTTTTGGTTAAGTGTTAGTGAAGAAAATGAAGAATAGGTAGAGAGATGTAGGAGGATTTTTAGAGAGAGGTAAGAGGAATTACAAGACTTAGAAGAAATTTGGTGTTGGTGAAATGAAATGGGAAGAATAAAATTTTTTTTTTGTTTTGATTAAATGATAAGTTAGAGTAATAATTGAGGGAATTAGGGAACAAAGTAATATTTAGGTAACTTTGTTACGGACAATTAGCCAAAATGCTAATCTTAGGGGGGAATTTTTAAATTGGTCTTGTTTGACCAATTGGATGATTGAAATGGTGGGATTAATTTAAGATGTAGGTTTGAATTAATGGTGTAAAAATACACAAGATGAATACACAAGGTGTACTGTACAAGAGTTGGGAGATATTTCTACACCAAAAAATACACCAATGCCATCCCCCTAAGGGTATTTTGGTAATTCCATATATTTTTTTGTCCAAAAATTGATGATAATAAATGAATAAATATCAATCTCCAAAATAATTAGTGATTTTTTGATCACTTATAAGTCTCATGATCCCTTAATCTAAATCGAATTCTTAATTCTATAAATTATAAATCTCTAAAATACATAGTCTCTTAAAATTCTAAGGTGACTAATAAATACACCAATAATAATAATGATGATCAACCAAGTGATCATAAATGCGAACTAAAATTAATAAATGATTATGATCACAAATAGAATTTAAAAGAATTAAATGCAAAATATATTTATCATTAATATTTATCTGTCAAAACGATGCGGTAGAATAGTCAAATTGTACAAAGACGATCGTGACACAAATACATGATCGAATAAAAATCGGGCTTCACAAATCATGATTGCTCGACTTTTTGGGCCAAAGAGTCGACCCAAATAAACTCGGTTCATTTTGGGCCTCCAAAATTGCGGTCCAACTCGGCAATTTCACGGTCCGGACCCGTTTTGATACCTCATACCCTATTCAATAGTGTTTGTTCATTAAGAAAAAAAAACCGAAAAATAGCCATAGTGGAAAGACAAATTTACCCCTATAATAAATAAAATAATACGACCGCATCAGATTCACTCCGATTTCGCGTGGACTTACCGAATTAGAATTTCTTTCCACGGCAGCTAAAGTAGTTTATAAAAGAGAAATAAATACGCAGATAAGGCGAAAAAAACATTCTCTCTAGGGTTTGGCGTTGTTGATTGGGAACTAAGGTACGAAGAAGAGAGAAATAATGATCGAGGTGGTGTTGAACGATCGGCTGGGGAAGAAGGTTAGGGTGAAATGCAATGACGATGATACCATTGGAGACTTGAAGAAGCTTGTGGCTGCTCAGACTGGTACCCGCGCCGATAAAATCAGGATCCAAAAGTGGTACACCATCTACAAGGATCATATCACCCTCAAGGACTACGAGATCCATGACGGAATGGGCCTCGAGCTCTACTACAACTAGTTCGCTGTGAAGAACCCGTTATCCTTTTCACCCAAGTAATTTTCGGACGCACGTTTCCATCTGTTCTGTCTTTTCTCTTTGCGTTTGTTGGTTGTTTGTGGTTGTTTATATTAAACAAAATTCGGCAATTATAGTTTCTATTTGCTGGTGCTTTTTGGTATTTGGTTGCGTTGCTTCGAGGTTTAGTGATTGTTTGGCTAATGCACTTAGAATTTGGTGAAGGAAACTAGATGCTATATATGGGTTTTAGAATTGGGGACAAGGAGGCAAATTGTGCATTTAACTAGGGGTGCTTTCAAGTGGTCTGTCATACTAACATGGTAGGTTTTATGTTATCATGGACATCATAATGCTTTAGGATGGAATTGGTAACCTTACTTATCAATGTATGCAACTGATGTGTAATCCAAAATCACCTTGTTATTTTGTCATCTTCACTTTTATATATCCAAGTTTAGTTTAAAATTGTTCTTGAAAAGGTCATGATTGGAATTTTATAGAGAGACGTGTTGGGAAGAGAGCTGCTTAAAGTTGTACGATCTTTGTTGGAGAAAATGTGATTACTATTTACATCTCAAAGTGGAATTCTTTGGTTCTCTTTCGAAAATTGGGTTGAAATAGTATCTTGCTTTTTCTGGTTAGTTGCCCACAATGTGAATGGGGAGTGCTACCGTGCGGCACTATTGATGGACTGGGTCATTAATGAATCCTACCTGCACCCTACATGTAGGAATTTATGCACCACATGTTTATAGCATTAGTAAATTCTGATCGTCAGTCGCATTACCTGCGGTCTGCGACTGATGCTAGCACTTGTCATTACATGGACTGTGTGTTGTGTTATTGATATAAGATAGATGATATCTACCACTAGAAAAAGAGATTTGTGACTTATGGATTCAATCACATGATTCTATATGTTACCTCTGGTGAAATACTTCAAGGTTTGTGAGTTTCTGAAGACATTATGATGCAGGACAACCCTTAAATTAGAATTTAAAGATTTTTCATCTGGGCCTGCAAAGATTTAAAAGGAACTAGAAGATTTGGGTAAGATGTAGCTTTGAATCTTGCCAGAGCTATAATAAAACATTAGACCTGTAAGGCTACTCCATCTTAGAAGAAGTTAATGGAGTCTGTCAATTAAAGAATTGCAAAACTTGCAAGAATTGAACTCTGCTATGAATGGATTGCACTAAGTAAGATTACTCTGTAGGTTAAACAAAACCCAATCCTGTTAGGAAAATAGCTAGGAAATACTAGGACTAAGGAAATCCTTCTCGATCAATTCAGCTCGGTGGAGGCGAGTTTTGTGAGGCGATAGTGGGGATTTGGTGGAGGCGAGTTTTGGTAGGCAGTAGTGGAGGCTCGGCGGAGGCAAGTTTTGTTAGGCGATGGTGGTGAAGGGCTCATTGACGACAGCGGAGGCCATCTTGACTTTAGTGGTTGTACTTGTCGTAGAGATGAAGGCACCAAAATCGTGGTGGAGGAGGTGGAGCAACAGTGATGTGGCTTTGCAAGGGAAGGTGAGCTCTGGCGGTACCTAAACTCATGACTTGTGTGGGAAAATAAGAAGTCTTCATATTAGGTTGTTAGCTTTGTCTGTGATCGGTAGTGGGTGGGTTAGGGGACTCGGAGTTAGCAATACGTGGCGGTAGCAGTGGTAAAGGACAAGTGGGAGCAGTTTAGTGACGATGCAGGTGGTGGTGAAAATATGCAAATTTTTAATGGTGAAGATGTGCAAAATGGGGATGGCAAAATCTTTTAAACTTTGGGATAAAAGTAACATATGATTGGGCTTAAATATGAGAGATTACATTTAGATTTTGAATCTCTTGTAAGGGGAATTTTCAGCTTGCGAAATCTTGGAAGCCGCCATGGTTTAAGCTAAGTTTGTTGTGTAAAATTAATATAAACTGGTACATGATACTTGTCAGCTAGTGGTTGGGGTGGGGCACTACCCGATCTGGTAGCATCTTCTCAGTCATTGAGTGCATATGAGACTGCTGTCGTCAAACCGAACGCGTTTTTTTGTTGTTTTTAACAACGGATTAAGTGAGAGTTTATTTGCATTATGCAATTCTTGTCTATTGGTTTTCGTTCTGTATGCATTTGTGTTGATCGATACTCCTATGGATGCTCTACTTTGAGATAATCACAAAGCTAAAATTGTCCTTCAACACATACCAAACAAATAACAACAGATTCCATGTCACACGCTCTATGGGGTGTCATTAGTGCTGCATCTGTCGTTGTTCATGGTTCTCCTTTAATCGTCTCGTGGTATTGTTTGACTAGCCTAAAACACATTCAAGTATCTTCTTATCAACAAACACTTTCTTTGGTTTTTTTCTGTAATAACCACTCGATAAAGCTGTCAACTTTAATTAAAAACTCAATACATGCAATATTCTAAGCTTATATCAACTTCGAGTACTGATGTGTGCGGTGTGCCTAATTTACTAGGTTAAACTCACTAAATCAGATTAGCATTTACCTAGATACTTGAGCTACATTCTTTGTTTTCTAATAGTTCAGGTGCTCTATTCTCTTTGCTTTTGATGCCTGCAGGTCAAGTCCTGGAAATCATGGGGATGAGGGATATATATAGCCACAGCTGTCTGCTTGAAGAATGAACTATGGTCTATGGATAATCATGTATGTTTTTGGTGAATATTTGTGAGCATGACTCTTATAAACCTGTATAAATTCGTGAGCTATTATGTATCTGTTCAGGCGTGGCAGTTAAAACCCGTTTATATGAAGATATTATGTGACTGGTTTCATTTTTCTTTTTCCATCGACTTATTTTAATTCTCAATGCTCACGGCCATGTGAAATCTGTGATGAGCGTGTTGGATCTAATTAATCTTTAGGAAAAAATTTTGTGGGCTCATATGTGACTTAAGGCTGTTAATTAATTAAGCCTCCCCAGCTTAGTTTAGATATGGTTTTTGTTCAATGGTGAAGTGATGTTGGTGCCATTTAAGATAGGTTTAATGACCGAGGTTTATTATAGTTCGATTGGGTTCTCTTGCTTTGTAAATTCGGAACTAATTAGGAGCTGGGTTTTTCTAGCCTGGACTATGTTGGGAGTATTGTGGAAAAATTTCTTTGGGATCAAAATTTGAGAAATATTTTCCAGTTGGATGAAAATTATGTTGCTTAGAGTGTTGAATCTAGCACCTCGCATGGATTTGTAATAGTAAAATTCAACTATGTTAGAGATTTTGGTTTTAAGTCTAGGTTACTTACAAAAGTATCCTTGAGGATTGGAGTATTTACAAAAATAATTCTGTCAAGTTTCAAAACAACAACAAAAAAATTATCCTCGAGGTATATTCTTTCTAATATTTTACCCCAATCATTAGTTGAGTAGTTGACTTTGCTGCTATAATCCAAAATGACTTGAAAGTAAAAAAATGACCTTGCACTACTGTTCTCAATAGAGTTGTCAAAATGGGCTAAGGCCACCTGACTGGGCTCTTTGGCATGCCCCACCCTGTCTAAGGTAGCGAGGTGTGTTAATTGTTTAGTGGCCCGCCAAAAGGTAGCCCTAATTGTGGGCTTGACGGGCCGCCAGTCTATTTCAACAGAAACAAAAAGTAAATAAAGAAGTAGAAGAAAAAAATAGTATCACGATATTTTATATTTTTATCTCTTAAAAAATAGTATAAGCGATATTTCTTATAAAGTTATTTAATATTTAAAAAAAAATATATGTGACATCCATTATTATATTTAATTCATTAAAATAAATAAAATACATTTTTTTATTTTGTTAATTTTGGGTGGGTGGGGCTGCTTGGCCGTGATGGGTTGGGTTGGGCTAGTATATTTTTGGCCCGCCATAATGGGCGGGATTGACAAATCTAGTTCTCAAAGATTATGGGGAGACAAAAATATCATTAGGTTATTCACAAAAGATTACAAAAAATAGGAGTGGTAATTTTGGACCCGACATGAACTTAACACGAAATTACTTGGGTATGGGTTCGGGTCAAAATGGGGCGAAAACAAATAACCCGTCGATTAAACATGTTGTGTTTGGGTCAACTTTGATATGATCCATTTAACTCGTCTAATCCATTTGTGATTGTAAGAAAAAAATAAAAAGCGAGACATTTCCTTAAAACTTAAATGCTAAAATCTCCTTAAATATGTATGTTACTATATTGCATGTTTCTTTGTATGTTGTCCTCAAAATATGATTAATATGTTATGTTATTTATGTAATTTTGTTATTTATTTTTATATGTTGTGAATTGTGATATTTTTATTGATTGAATAGAGTGTCATAGTGTTGATTATAAAAAAATTATTGAATTGAAACTATTAAATGTACGTGAAAATAATTTTGTTAAATGGTTTAAACATTTGGGTTCGGATTACTTGTGAAATAAACATGTTGAGTCTGTGTTGGCTTATTTTGACCCCGAACTTGAATCCAACCAAAATTGACACCCCACAAAAATTTCATGCCCACTATTATAACTTACAAGGACATCATTCAGTTTCAATATAAATTATAATATCCCTATGAATTATCGATCACCAACTATCTTAAGTTGCATCTATGATTAGTAAACTAGGAAAATTGAAATTTGAACAAATAAATAAAAAACACAAAATAATTGAAACTATTTCAATTTTTCACAAACTACATGACATCAAAAACTCTCCCCAAAGTCTTACAAATACCCCATCTAGTTACGAATAAGAAATAGTTTTTATCTATCTAGTTTTCCATAGGCTACCAAAGAAAAAGTTTCAAACTAGACGAGAGTAGGGATGGCCACGGTTCGGTTTCAAAATTGCCGATTAAATACGGTTCCTCATTTTGGAGGAACCTTGAATTCCCTCAAGGTTCAGGTTACGGTTTTGGAACCTGGTTCCTCCACGGATCGGGGTTTTAACCGAACCGTTTGTTTATCTATTAATAATTTTTGATTTTTTTAAATGGTTTAACAATTTCGATTAAAAACAAAAGAGAAAAGAAAGAAAAAAAGACTTAATATTTAATTAAATTTTGTACGGAATATTAATAATAACATTAAACCGTCTATATATACTATTAGATTATAGAGGAATCAAAGTTCGAGTAATTAGCTTATAACATTTGGTTTTAAAACGTGTCTCATATGGTTACGAATATAAAACATCATAATAAACATTTTACATTTCTTCTAGCATATTTTACCAAATAAAGAAATATGTTGGTTTTAACCTTGAAAAATTGTTCCACCACGGTTAAATAAGCGGTTCTAACCGATGGTTAAAACTACCGGTTCCATGGTTTTTGAGATCAAGGAACTTGAACCAGGAACCGCCTACACGGTTCCGATTTGCATTTTGGAACCGTTGACCGGTTTCAATTTCCGAACAAATTGACCCTACGGTTACGGTTGCTGATTTGGAACCCGATTTTGGTTCCATTTGGCCACCTCTAGATGAGAGTAATTTTGCTTGTCCTCTTTTTTTCATTAGAATTGTGTGAGCAATATTTACGACTTTACACAAACTCCATTAATTTTATCACAGTCCTCCATACATCAGGGATAATTTTTCTAATTTTGTAACTTAGCTGAGTAATTTTGTAATTGCCCCAAACTTCAGGAGTACTTTTTATAATTAACCATAATTTCTAATAATGGTAGTTTATTTGTATAGTAGTTTTACTTGTTAGTCTTGGTGTCATCATTTTATAAATGATGTGTTCATTAATCAAGATGTTATGCGTAATGTGAGGATTAATGACTGATATGTATTTGTTGAAATATGTCTATTTTGAGTTATCCAACATTGAATTAATTAGATGAAGATTGTTTTGTTTATAAGCCAAGTGAACTACCATCCTATCACCAATTGGTTTTCGGATGGAACATCTCTTAGTGAGTTTGGTCTCCTCGTATTGGGTATCTTCGCAGCGATTTATAAAGTCCCCAAATTTTTGAGATATATACAATTTTAATGAACTTTTGTTCTAGTTTTGACTTTTTATGATTAAACATAAACAAGAAGATAGAGTGACAAAGATAAAATATGACTTTAAATAATTGAGGAGGATTAAACATGAGAAAATTATGTTGTGGTGATAAATAGCAGCAGCAACAATAATAATACTAATAATTAAATAAAATAAACAGTTAGATATCGTGGATATAAATCGTGAGACGATATTTTGGTCATTTGGCTTTGCCAGATTTTACCAAGAAAACGACGACAAAAAGGATAGTTTAGTGGCAGCAGAACCGAGTCCACTTTTTTAAATGAATCCTGACCGTACACGTAAGATTAAATGCGCTAAAGTAACAGCCGTTTAAACTTTTTGACAGTGACAGATAGAGAAGGGTAAATAAAAACACGAAAAGGATGGGGTCCACCGCACGGAGGATCCACGTCACCATATCTCTGTCGTTTATTGCTAGCAATTTGACTTAACGGCCATCCTCCCCTACACGACAAGTATTCAATATTTTAATTTAATTCGTAGTAGGTTTAAGATATTTTTAATTGTGAGAATTTATAAAATGAAGTTTTATTTTGGCAAATTGCTTAAAAATGATTATATAGAAATAATGAATTTATAAGATCTAGCTAGTGTTGCATATGTATATATAATATGCTAAAATTTTAAACATTATTCAAGTATGCTACGCGTGATATAGCTATATTAGGTAAACGTCAAAGAACTTGTGTCCTAATTATTCAATTTATACTAGTATTCAATTTAAACTATATTGAGTTGTGAATTTGTCTGACAATTCAACAAACGTTAGACATGCGCCTTAAGGTTATCATAGGAAGATCCATTCGACGCTCAAATCAATCTTGATAAGAGATATCCAAAACAACTGACAAAATAATTAAGATTAATTAATTGAGAATGATTACAAATGCCACATATGTACATTTTCATAGATGAGTTGATGGGTTGCATTTAGTCTTATAAGATAAAGTGACCGCGTGAACCGAGTAGTTATATATGTGACCCAATAGTAATTAATAATATTGGATATATAATTAAGAAAATAATTATGGAATTAAATAATGTGTAAAATAGTTAAAATAGGAGATGTCGGAAAAATCAATTTTGTCCCCAACAAGTATATTTATAATTTGATATGCTTGAATACTATACAAAGTTTTAAACAAACTTCTTTAAATATGTAAATAAATACTATATACCAAATATTTGACCCCTCCTTTATTTACTAGTTACTATGATTTTTCAGATTTTTTTAGTATAGTGGGGATAGTAGGGGAGGGGACACACGCATATGATCGAATCCGAATTAATTGTCCTAACATCATAAGTTTTTTCTACCATCAAAACACAATATTGATCCATTTTCTCCGAACTTTATAGCAGTTGTTAGCTACTATTCTATTTTGTGGTTTAATAGTTCATACATTATTATGTCGATTTTTTTAGTATAATACAAAAATTATGAATAGTCAATAATGAATATCGGATAATCATCAGAGTCGAAAGACAACACTCATTAAAGAATAAAGACATACATATTTTTTTAAAAGCATTAAAGACATACATGGTACAACATATTTGTCAAAAGCCACACCCATTCTCCAAAAGCAAAATTTTATTCCCAAAATTATTTTTTATAGTTGAAAATTTTAACAAAACATGCATGTTCTCTTTTTTTTTTTTTTTTTAAATAATAAAATAAATGACCAATAAGTCAATTGCCCGTCAAGCATAACTCAAGTAGTTTCCTAAAAAAAAAAAGTAGTTTGATGCTCAAGAAGTCAGGATTATCCATTCCCTTTTAAAAAGTTGATGTTAATCATTAATAGTTTTCATAAATTAATTTATCGACCACTAATAAATTAATAATTATTGATTTTTTGGGTGCAATAATGTATATTCAATTAAATAATGATTAAATGCAAATTTTAGTTTAAATCGACCTTTGATTTTGAGCAAGTCTCATGTGAGACCGTCTCACATGATTTAAATTAATGAGACGAATCTAACCCATTTTACAAATCAAAGCAAATTAGGTCCAAATTCAAATGAATTAGCTAGTATGGGTTATTTTAGGATCCATCTCGCGAGATTGATCCAGTGAGACCGGCCCATATGAGTTTTTGTCTTGGATTTTTATGTTTAAAGAAAGTTCATAGTTTGAGATTGAAGATAAGATCAAAAAAATGCAGCTATTCCCATGCCTGATTTAAGGGAGATTACAATGCCCCTTCTCTTGGAATTCTTGGATCTTGGTCCAAAAAACCCTACTCATTTATGGTCAAAGATGACTTGATCAAACTCTTTTATTAATTTCAGAGCTTTTAATTTTCATTCATTGAAACCATTTATTTATGTTTAATGTGTGCATGGATTCAATGTTTTGCTCCCTATTCAATATCCATTTAATCAAAAATAAAATAAATTACGATCCACTATAGAATGATTTATTTATTTACTTGCTTTTTCTTGTGTCTTCTACTAAACCTTGTTGATTAATTATGTATACATGAATCATTTATTTTAAAAATTTCCTAAAAAGAGGACAAAATCATAAACACAATGACTTATATTGCTACAATCAATTAGTTGGTTGTTGGCAATAGGTTTAAACCCGCCCCAAACGGGTGGATTTTGAAGTCATAATGGATTCTAGTGAATTTTGAATGAACGTTGTCCAATTTAATTTTAATAATAAAAATATATTTGTAAAGAAATTTTACGGGTGTTATTTACAAAATATTTTTAAATTATAAACTATGTTTAATATTCCAAACGACTCGAAGCTTGATGTATCATCAATGCTTCAAAATCTTAGTGGAAATATGTCTCGAATTTGATGAAAATGGCTTCAAATCGCATGTATTACTTAATCGATCATAGAACCCTATCTAAAAATAGAAAATAGAACGTATTAGCTGTCCGTTCTCAAATTGGACAATAAATTTCTAACAAAAAAATCAAGTGTGTTAATTGTTCTTGAAGTATTCAACTTTGGTAAGTTTTGATTTGTTATTGTACTGACTTGGTGTAAAATAGGATCTCATGGAAATGAGTGAAATTTTTAAATTTTGGTCTTTGAACTGCCTCATTGATCCTTAAGAAAATGGAGCAGGGTCCATAATACATGGGTTTGGAACTGAAAACAAAGTGAGGAAAATATTGGGATATGACCCAAGAATTTGCTCCAAATCATGCTTTTGTTATTGCATTTGTCCCCCTTTCCCCCCTACTCTTAGTCCACAATTCGATTTCAACTATTTTGACTATTGGACTCATTGATTCTTGTAATTTTCATGTTCTAATAACATACATTTTAGGTTGTTAGCACTTAGCATCATTGATTTTGTGATAAGGGTCTTTGAGAATTATTTTTTAGTGATTTATTTATTTATTTTTTGTTCTACTTTATTTTTTTCGATGTATGACAATTTTTTGAGATAAATCACGTTCAAATAGTTAAAAATCACATAATTTTTAGAAGAATTAAAACCATATATTTAACCTATGGACACATGTCATAAATCAAGAAAATATAAAATAAAAAGTGTAATAAGGAAAATTGGAACATAAAGTTTGAAGCCTCTTTGACGATTTTGTTAGCATGTAAACCACTAGCATTAAGTGGATCAAAATATCGCTATCTCTTATCAATGTTACGTGTACAATAACGACATTCTCTTGTACACATGGTATCCATATGTAATAAAACAAAAATGAACAGAAAATGAAATAGGAAATCACGTCTGATCAAAATACTCTTCAAGTTTTATTATTTTTGTTCTCGTTCAGTGATTTCTCTCTCTCATGTGAAACCTTTTCTTTTAAAATTGTCTATCTTTCTTAAATAATGACATAATACCAATAACTTGATCAACTCCCATTTGAAAATTTTCATTAAAAAATCAACATATAACACTAAAAATAGCTATAAGAATATGTTCATTGATTGATCACACAAAGACTAACAACAACTTGGAGTTAGGTGTCATGATTAATGGGGTCTTAAAACTAAATGTCTTCATGTTAATGAGTGAAGGGATTTAGTCAAATAAGTCATTAATTATTATTACTTAAGTAATTAGAGAGCATTAAAAATCACAAATAGAGAGGACAATTTAAGGCATCAAGGCGGCGAGTTGAGTGGGAAGCACACATGATGATAATGATGATGATGTTGATGGATGGATGGATGGATGGATGGGACATCAAATCACATAAACCCGCTTTTGGTTGTCTTTTATAGTTTTGTCCACACCTCACGTGTGAAAAGGGTAAAGTGTTGTTTGTTTGTTTTGTTGGGTTACTTTTTTTTTTTTTTTTTTATAACTCGAACTTTCGCGCTACGCATTATCGACTACGCCGAGACAACAATTTCTGCATTCTTTGCCGCCAAGATAAACAAGCGGGATGTGCACGACGCCCAGCCGGGTGTTACGGGCTGCTGACGACAACCAGATCCTCCCAGGTAAAGAGAACAATTATGTTCGACCCCCAATCTACTAAAAACGATCTCTCCCGAATCGAACCCACACGGATGTTATTCAAGATGAGTTCCCACCAAATCTTCACCATCTCGCATATGCCGGGGAGCAATTTGATGGAGAAGGGATATGAACCCCGACCTCCACCCCATAAACAATTTGATGGAGCGGGGATTTAAACTCCTCGACCTCCATCCCACAATCTTTGTGGTGGTCAAGGTGGGCTAAGCCACCTGGTTGTTGGGTTACTTTGTTTTATCAATTTTCAAACATTTCACTAATTGTGGGTTTTGTCACTTTACTTTTTAAGGTTGTGGGGATTGTCAAAACATGTTTTCAAACACAACCAACACCACCACCATCTCTATCTCCATCTTCTACAAATGTCATTTCAATTTTCATCCAACCAAACTCATTTCACATGCTAGTTAGAATTCATACTCAAAATCATGGCAATTAAAATTAGTGTTTCTTCTAGTTGGTTCATATTTGAAATTTTAAAATAAAATAATACGGTGTCGTAAAATTATTGGTTGAATTAGACCAAAATAAAAATTTCATGTTACTAAAATTTGATTTTTTTCAATAAGTTAGAGTACTTAGTTGAAATGGAGAGGATAAATATCAAAAACCGAAAAATATGGGGTCAATCCTCGGTCAACACTCTTACAATGATATCATGCACCACTTGAACTATGCTCGTAGTTACTAAAATTTGAATTTATATGGGTAATATTCATACTACACTAGGCGTCGTTTGAATGGATGGAAGACAAGTGTCATATTATATATAAAAAAATGATATGTATGTATGATGAACCTACTATACACCAATTGTAGCATCTATACGACCATTTTTATATGAAAGTGAAACACCACCGAGGGCTTAAATATCGCATTTTGTTAAAATGGAACACTTAGAAATGAAAATTACAAGATATATGTATATTGAATGTAGACCTACAAAAACACCAATTCTTTCACAGGTTATAAAGTCACCTAATAATGTAGAAATCTAGAACAATGAAAAGAGACTCAAATTGCAAAAAGCCTTTGCAATATTCATAATAATTGAAAAACCATCCAAACTAACATCATTAGTTCATTGTTATGTTAGGTTCATAGAAAGAAACAACCAAAGTTTTCAATCCAATTATCCAAAGAGGCTCAAAAATCAAAAAGTTGGCACCATGCCCAGATGAATATAAATTCAACCCCCAAAAAAAACAGACACAGAAAACTTTTGTGCTGACTAAACAAAAACCACCATAGAACATTAAAGCTCGTAAGCAAAGCACGCCGAGAAGCATAAGACAAGCAACAAACATGCTCATGCGAAAACATAAAACGAAAGGTCACGAAATAGTAGGCATCAACGACGTAGTGTTCAATTGACTACACATTAGGCACCAACATTCCATAGTGCAAAATACACAAATCCACAACATAAGCTAGGATGATGCTCGAAAATTGACAGAATGCTCGATCTTCACAAGATTGTAGTTGCACAAGTTCATAAAAAAGAGGATTCTAATCAACCGACACAAACACAAATCTATCCAAAAGAAGTTCCTGGAAACAAAAAATTAAAGGAGCACAACCAGAGTTTCCGGACATTGTTCAGTAATTTCTTGAACTATGCAAATATGCTCAACGGTCCTGTCTGGTTTGAGGAATCTAGTCCACGCTCAGCAGTTGGCAGACCAGTAATCAACTTCCTGAAAATACAGATTTACAGTAAAATCACAAAGTCGAGACAATTTCTTCCACAACCTTTCACCAGAACAATAGAAGGTAGGAGATCAGCATTATTAAGCCAAACAAACATAAATCAGTTGTTACTCAAAAAAAAAAATCAGTTGGTTGTATTACATGAATATTTAACAAAGTGCTTCTCAAAAAAAAAATATTTAACAAAGTAATTACCTGTCAGCACTGTTACTGCTTGGTCTCATAAAAATAGACAATCTTTTAGCTGTCTTCACAAACTCACTGCACGACCAAAATTCACCAAACATGTCAACAAACACAAAATCAAAATACAATTTTTATCCTGTTTTTTCCAAGGAAAAAAAGTAATATAAGAATAGATTATATGTTTTTTCTAAAGGGGAAAAAATAGTTGGGCTAGGGAAAAAAATTGGGCTAGGGGTAGTCGACTACGCTGGCTACGCCCCTGCATGAGCGTCTCCACATGAGCAATTTACCTGAACGGTTCATCTCCAGCTTGTTTAGCAGCACCTGTTGCATCACGGTAGACAACGTGGCTCAGCATATCCAATCTTTCAATTCCAAACATGTTTTGTAGCCTTTTGTATAGCTCTTCATACGATCCAATAACAGATAGGTCAAGAGTCCGACCCACATCTTCCGATTCCAAGAACACTTTACAGTGACCAGTATCCAAGCCTAGTTCAGTCGTGTAATCGCCTGGTTTAAACAAAAATTGGGCACCAGACAAACTCCTCGGAAAATTTTCGCGATTAGGATCGAAACTTTCTGTCATCCATGGGGTCCCACCTGATGAACCCTTTGGCGGTGCTACTTTAGAAACTACATCACTCGAGCGGTCACTAGACATCTGCTGCTCAGTGAGTATTGGCTGACCAAATAGCACGAATAGAGGTGTTTTCATGCCATCAGTTTTCCCCGATTTCTGACTAGAATTTCCCATGCTTAATAGGCAAGATATATTTTCATTAGTATCCACATTGCTCCTGACCATACTATCAGGAATTCTAACATGAGAATCGAGCCGCAGGAAACTGGCTGGAAACAGTCCCGTTTGTAGTTTGTTGCTAAGGTGGAGATCCGATAATGGGACTCCAATTTGAGCATGCCTGGCTCCCTGTATGCCTGCAGTAATGTTGTCAGATAGACAACACATGGGACTGCTTGGACGTAGGGGGTTGCCTGAAAATGACGGCCAATTCGAAATTGGCCGCGAGTGGGAAGTCTGGGTGATTAGGTAAACGTAATTTCTTTCTTGGTGGTGTGAAGGGTGAGAGATGGAGGACTGGAACATTTGAGACCATTTCGACTAGCCAAGGGGACACACACTTCACGTTTTGCAACAGATCTGGTTCATCCCATGTCACCTGCAAAATATTGGGTGCAATGAGAAAATATAAGAATTAGATATATGGGAAGCTAATCATAAGTTCAAAAGAAATTTTTTAGTACTCGGATTTATTTCCTCATGCTTTGGAGTAGCATTAAAGAGAGAGATTGGGAAAAGATTCAAACAACAGAAATCAAACAAAATAAGCTGCTGGCAGTATTCATCTTCTACTAAAACTCCATTATTGCAAGATCCACATAACAAACCAGCCCCTTTTATTTTTCCTATATCTTTAGAGTGTAATAGAATGTCACGGTGCTTGCCTAAAAGATATGTCGAAAACAGCCTATAACCTGTTGGAGCATGTGATTGCAGAAAAAATGAATACAAGCACTAAATTATCAAATATAAAGCACCATGCTCAAATCAGATCCATATGCTGCTCTGGGGTCAGAACTGAGAGCACAATTGGTATTGTACCTATAACCTACCGTACCACAAATATTCTTAAAACGTTTTTTTCGAATTAGTTTCAACAATTTTGATCAAGAGGGATAGATAATGGCATAATGCTAATTCTAGTAGCCATAAAATTTCCTAAAAGAAAAAAAGAGAGAAAACTGAACAAAAACAAACTAAACCAACAGAACAATTTAATCTGCGACTCTAATCTCTACCAAAAAATACCAGGACATTGTATTTCATCCTAAAAATACAATAATGAGCTCTTGCATTACCTGAAGCAATCTCCATGGCGAATTAGGCCAACGAAGGGGATCAGCAACCTGAACAGAAGCTATAGTCCCCATAAACCAGCTAATTCGAGAGGAATCCTCAGTTTCAAATGGCATCTTGAACCTCATCCCAGAGCTCCACTGGACCCTCATAGCAGCACTCACAGACGACGCCTTCACACAGAACTCCGGTGTACTTGCACGCGGATAATAGACTACCTCAAAAGGCTGGCCATTGGCCGCCAAGAAAGTGGCCTCAACAACAGATTCAGGCCTCACTTTCCCCTTCTCCCTCAGATTCCCATTACCAACACCACTTCTATGTATCATCTTATTCTCATCCTCCTTCAAAAACGACGAAAATCCAAAATTTCCAGCAGCACCAGAGTTCCACCCAGATGAGGACTCATTTCCACAATTGCCCCTCTTGGCCCTCCGGATCCCAACACAAAGATCTCCATTTTCGGCCCTCAAGAAAACAATCGAGTCTCCAGCTACGAGCTTCTTCTGATTCACAAAAGTACTCCATCCAGTAGTCAACAAGTGCCTCCTAGGCGTTCCCCTGTAAATATGCCTAAATTTCCAAGTCTCGCCATGAACATCTTTAGCAGTCACATTCTGCACAGGGGATCCGCAGTATAATCCAACCGCGGGAAAATTGTTTCGGCACAGTACCTAGGAACAGAGAACCCTCCGCCATTGTTGGCATCAGACTGGGTGAGTGTTTTTGCAAAAGAATTGGGTTTCTCGTTAGATGCAGATCCAGTGGTTCCCATTACTCGGTTGTCATCAAAACAGTGCTCGTTTTTCCCAACTGGAATCAGCCTAATCTTAGCGTAAACTTCATCTGTTTCAGGGTCGGCCAAATACTTCACGGCAACAACTCTGCAGAGAATCAGAGGTGGAATTTTGGGCAAAGCCCCAAAATCCACAGTAGTAAGAGTGTGCTCAGCGTGGCCTTGTGGGAAATAGAAAACTTTTGAATTCACCGGCGGCATTTGAACCATGCCTCCAGCACACGCGTGCCATAGCTCTGAGTCCAAACTCTTCTCCACCATCTCTTTCATGTCTTTGCAATTTCTTCTCTTCAATTAACTTTATTCCTTTAAAACTCTTCTTCAATAAATGCTGCGAGTAATCCACAAAAGACAATAATTAAGGCAGCATTCAACACGAAACTAAAATCCAAAGTACTAAAATAGTATTCCATCCGAAAGCAGAGATCTAAAGCATTATTACCTCTCAAATCCGAGTACCCAGCAAGTATTCACCAGCCCATCCGTGTCTTCAAGTCTGATCAAGCCAAAAACCGCTTTAGAAAACTCAAATCAGAATTTCAAACCAAAATCCACAAAACATAAAAAAAAAAAAAACAACAGTGACAGCAAAACCATATCTAAACTTACTCAAAAAAATTCAATGCTGTGAAATTGCAGTATTGCGAGAAATTTTTTATGTATAAAGCTGAGAAATATCTCCACACCGCGACTGCGTGTAAATTTCACGCCGTGAATGTATGTAGCTCTGGTATCAGCGAGGGACAGAAAATGGTAGCAATTTACGAATCCGGAAATTCGCAAAAGAAGAACATCAAAACAGAAATACGTACGCGCGAGTACAGAAAAAAGTATAGTACAAATCTCCGATTCTACGTAGTGGTGCTGATACTATTATATCAAAACATCGCCTCAAAAAATCGTCGGTATCTTCTTCACTGTTTTTCCAGCTCAATTTGCAGTCAAATTTCCACTCTTCTCACTCCCATCGCCATGTGAGTTCCTTCGTGCTGATATAAACGACGGCGTATCAGGAGGCTGCAGAGTTAAAGTTGGGAGGAAGAAAGAGAAGATGCGTGGCTTGACATGGATTTATGGTTGGTTTTGTAGTTATCTTTTTTTTGTTTTCTCTCTCATCAGATCTGAAATAATAATCTCCAACGCACCAGACAAAAAGGACAATTCTCCATTAATTAATTTTTTTATTTAATTCCATTCTACTATACTAATAATTACTAATTTACTACTATAGAACTGGCTAAGTTTCCTTTTGATTTCGTAAATTTGAATCATTTTTTTAATCATAAATAATCTTCTAAAAAGCACTAGTAGCTAATTGAGCAACAGATTAGTATATAGCGCCTAGGCAAAGTTTGGACAGGATTAAGCGAGACATGTACGGAATTAGATGAGGCCTAATCAGAAAAATAACGTAGACAAACGAAGGGGCCTTGTGCATGTACGAGACTAATCGTGATTAGGCGAAGATTTTTTAAACGATCTTTGAAAAATGAATACTTGCTAGAAAATGTCATGTGATTAGTAATTTTTTGTTTTTTGCATTTTTTGTAAATTGTCTACACAATTATAACATTTGTAAAACTAGAACCCGTTTACAAAACCGAAACATGATCCGATTAGGGTTTTTCGGTGTCAAAAATCTTGTAAGCTACGTTTTTCACCGCATGTTTCAAGACTAAAGCACGGGTTTTTTATTTTTTTAAGTAAAAATATGTTTCAAAAAATATCAAATATTTATTATGATGTTTTATGTATGTTCCACATGAGATACATCTTAAATCAAATGTTGTGAGATGATAATATGCAACTTAATATTATTATTGCTATTAAGTCCAAAACTTTATATTATTATGAATATTAAGTTCAAATTCTTTTTTCTTTTTATTTTTACTGAAATTGATAAATTATCTTTTAGAAGTAAAAAAAAAAAAAAAAAATTATCAAAAAGAAAAAACGGATCCGTTTAAATCGAATCGAATCGAATCGGAATCGTAGAGGAACAGGCCATCTAATTCTAGCTCGACTCATCATCTTAGAGGATCCGAACCGTTGTCACCCCACCCCTATTATAAAAACTAGCTGAAGTAGTTCTCTCATTAAAAAATAATATGTAATTGTCCAATTCTAAAAATATTAATATTAAGCTATAATAATCCAAGTTGAAATTGATTTATATAAGTTGTTTTCAACTTTTTTTTATATTTGAGTTGTCTTGTATAATTCATTTCATACTCTTAAAATTTACATTTTTCTTTCGAGATGTGAACTGTTATATTTTTCTTTTTAAACTTTGAAATAAATCAATAACGAAGAAGAGATTGCCTCACGAATATATTTAAACTTAAAATGTATTTACCAATTAATTCAAGAAATGCAATTACCAGGACTTCTAATTAAATTAAATAACTTTAAAACTCCAAAAACAAAAAACAGAATATAAAAAAGAGGAGGGGGACAGGAGAGCGTGTCAGAAAGTAGTTGAGAAAATATCGTGAGAAATTGATATATCACGAGATTTTAGGGACACAGCCTTTTTACTGATGGGGCGGACTGTACGGGTTCTGATGGACCAGTCATTTTGACTTGACAGATTTAACCCTGGGTTTAAAATTCTCTCTGTTTTGTTCTTTACTTTTTACCATGGTTAAAGTATCTATTATTTCTGGAGGTTTCTCTGTGTTGTCAGACTAAAAAACAAAACATGTTCAGAGCGCGTGAGCTCCATTCGCTGGGCCGGCTATTATAGCCGAGGGACCCGGCTATGGCTTGAGAATTTAAATTTATTACTTTTTCATTTTTCCAATTAAAAAATGAAAGGTTTTTTTCCTTTTATTTCGTCGGTATAATAAGGGGCGGAGCAGAAATGGACATTGGGGGCTAACATTCGAGAGATAAAATATTTATTTCATATAATAATAAAATTCAAAATATATTATATAGGCTTAATTACAATTTTGGTTCTACAAGTATTAGATGATAGTATATTTGGTCATGTAAAGATCGTATGTAGCGATTTTGATCGTAAATCTAAAATGGTGACATATTTGGTTACGTAAGTATCCTACATAGCAATTTAGGTCTTATAAATTTTACTTTTTATGCTATTTTGGTCCCATAAATTTTATTTTTATGCAATTGTGGTCTCAAATGGTTAAATCGTATTTCACCATTTCAAACTTTCAATACTCATCATTTAGAATCTCAAACTACATAATTACAATCCTAATATACTAAAATTTAGAACATCTCTCTTGCATATTAGAAAAATCATTTATAAGTGAATTTATACTATGTTTTTGTGCAACCTGCTTTTCAATATATACTAACAAAAAATCTATGAGAATGCATCGAATTTTTATGTCTTCGTCTAGCAAGAAAAAAAGATTAAATATAGTTTAGGCAAATTAGAAAATTCAAACAAAATCACTTCAATCTCAATATCTAATCAATAACCTATGAAAAATAAAAAGCAAAAACGAATTAATACTAATGAGAGCTTATTGGCAATGATATTAATTTTTAGCTCATTAATTAATAAATACTAAATCAAAATACAAGAATAGGTTAGAATTGAGCCCAACAAGTATATATAAATAATGAAGAAATGAAAATATTGGAGGAGGTGGCCATATATATATAGTTCGCCCTTGGGTATAGTTTACGTAATATAACGAGATAAATTCATTTTATGCTTGTATGATGATATGAATTATTGAATTATATGTTGATTGAAGTAAATATGCGATTCAATAAAAATATAGTAAAAGTCTTGTTTAATAAGGAAAATCACATTCATTTTTATAGAACAATTTATCAAGATAAAGACAACATATAAAAAATAACAAAATTGTATTGAATTTTATCACTCTAGAAGTTTAAAGAATAAATTTTCTTAGTAGACTAAAGCTATTTTTAAGCATAGAGTGTGTACATTACTTTTGTGTTCAAAATGTTTTTTCTTAAGAGCTAATGAAAAATATAGAAGATGAAATTATGAAACTAATCATTTTACTTAATAATATCCATATAAATCTTGTTTATTCTCTTTGCTATAATCAAAAGATTTCTAACTATTTATTGCTTACCACATAATAATTTGGACTCTTAAATTATAATGGACTTTGATTACGTATGCCCAGAACTAATTATGCTAAATAAATCTAGTAAAATTTATTATTGTATCTTAATAATTTACTTAGAAACAATGCCAAATTACTCTTCAAAGGATTTTTTGGATTGTAAAATAACTTGAATAAGAAAAAAATTGTGTACAATGTAAGTACACGCGCCCAAGGAGTGGCGTTTGGTGAATAGAAAGTGTATGCAACAGTAATGACGTCATTGTTTTGTTACTTTTTTGGGGGTCAGGTCCCCCACCCCTGATCTTGTACCCTACATTACCTCACCCTTTTATATCCCCAATTAATAATCAACAGTCTGACAGTGAACTTAAATAAGTAATACTTTTATCCATAATGTAATATAGAATAATTATCTTCATTAGTTGTTTAAAAAATTGAAAGAATTTTTAGACTTACTCATGAATAGGGATGACAATGGGACGGACAGACTAATAGCCGAAACTCGCTCCTTCAAAGTTTTAGAGGACCTCTGACCTGATTCGGTCCGAACCTGTAAGTGTGGTTAGACCTGTTGGATCCGCTATATAATCACTGTTTTAAAATCCCCACATTTCCGATTAGTCCCCGTCTAACCTCGCTCAGGTCATGCCTAATCCCGCCCAGGCGGACTAGGCCCTAATCTGCTGCCCGACTAGCCCCTAGCGCTTTTTAGAACACTATATATAATTATGAAAATATTATTTTGAAAATAAGACCAGTGAAATAGTTTTAAAATTTTATTTTTAAAATCGTAAAACTAGTAAAATCAAATAATACCTTTTTTGGCAAACGTTTGTTACACATTATTTGTTTCGTTATGAATTGAGGAATTATATATTCCCTCATCTCAAATACATCATTTTTAATATTTTTAATATTTTTAAACATGTCAAATCTATCTTTTTCTCAAATATACACACCATAAACTATCAATTAGGACTTTAAAATATAATGTAAAAATTCACAAAAAAACTTTATAATCACTCAACTACTATGCAAAATTTCATATTTGGTCTGAACCCATATGGATGGCAATGAGCAATGGCTCAGTTGAAACCCATCTTCGTATTAAACCCGTCACACGGTAGGGTCTAAACCCAACCAAACAAGTCGTAGGGCGGATCATGGGTTCGATTTTAGAAAATCCTCGGGTCCGGAGCAAGTAACGAGGAGCAATAGTGTTATTCAATTATCACAATATTTAATTGTAAAGGTAATAATTCGCAGCTAAAAAACATTCCCTAAGGTATTGGGAAAAAATCTATAGCATGACAAACTTTTAATCCTATACAGTAGCGGTGTCCCACTGATTCTATAAACTTTGTTTATATCAAATGCAACAATTTAGCAACATATAGGCTATAAATCATAATAATTTCCACTGAATGGGTACTTTGAGCAGGAATAAAGCAAGAACAACTAATTTCTAAAAGAAACATGCATTTAGACTGTGCAGGTCAATTATGATTCTAAATAAAGTCATCCAACATATTTTATTTTAAAAAGAAAGGAAAATATTTTATTTTTGTTGAGGAAAATTGAATTTTAGGTTAAATCTTATTGTGGCTATTGAAAATATAGGGCGCTACTGATAAAGTAATAGTTAGGTGTATTTTTTTTTTTTTTTGAGAGAATAGTTAGGTGTATTGTCTATGAGTGTTTGCATGATTAATAAGTACCTCATTTTCTAAGAAATAAAATCACTTATTTTTATCTAACACTCCGTTTTTCAATAAAGGTGGGGATCCCAATTTTATTAGATGTTTGATAGTTTATAAACTCTTCAAAAGTGTTTTGTAATTTCTTTGAAAAAAAAATCTTACAAGTTCCCAAAATAAGATGAATTATCTTCAATAGTTTGCATCATTTTAATGCAGATATTGCATCATTTTCGTCGAGAACTTGCACATCATCTTCAAAGAATTTGCACTAAATTATGCACTAAAAATTATTAATTTAAAATAAAAAATGAATATGATAATCTCTTTCCTTGTAAGAATTTCCTATTAAATACAACATCAGAATATGAAGGGCTTTTCGAACAAAATCAACACCAAGGTGAGCCACCAGTTCGGTACAAGATACTATCATTATCAGTATTGTGCCATTTTTTGGTGCAAATATGTGCACATCTTCAAAATGATGCAAGCTTTGGTGCAATCTTTGGAGCAAATTTTTGCTCCAAAATGAAGATAAACACTCTCTTGGAGATATTTTTAGGAATTTATAAGTTGTTTTTAAGAAAAGATGGGGATCTTATTTTTTTCCCAAATAAGATCTTAGTTTGACGACCTCCTTGTATCTTGGCCACTTTAATTACAAAATTAGCATTACTAACATCTTATTTATCCAAAAACTTCAACAATGTATTTTCAAAAAAAAAAGATTTAATATCTTATAACCGCTAAAACCATCCTATGAGATGTAGCAACTTACAGGATCATTTAAATAAACTTGGTCAAACACCCTCTTAATATTTTGTTCACTAATATCCGAGCAGAAAATTGAGCAATTTTTATTTCGTATGGTATTTTATTTGGCGTTTTAATACATTACGCATACAATAATAACATCATAAACATGACAGTCATATGGTGAATGGAAATACAAAACGAAACACCCTAAAAATAGGAGACCATCCACTATGGAATTGGAGGTTGACTATCTTGACATTAGCTTTAGTTTCAAGCTATAAGTAGCCAGCAAGCTAATTAACTTTGGCTGGTATTTAATATTGTTGTTACGTGGAGCTTTCTTCTACCTCAATTTCGACTCTTTCTTTGTTTTTGGTTTGGGACATGAACATTCCATGTTTTTTACCTTCTATAAGGACTCTTAAAAGTGGTCGAAACCCTTAGAGTTCATATTTCTCCATTTTCATCTAAAAAAGAAAGAAAAATTGACAAAGCATATGTTCGCATCACTAAAAAAATTGAGTGGTGCTATAATTAGACGTGTCAAATGGGGTCGGCCGACAGGTCTAGTGTCGTCACGCCAAAAGAGAAATATTGGCCGTCATTTTTGGAGTCTATGCCCGATCAATCTTTGAAAATACATGTAAAAATGCACCAAATCGATGGGCCGACTCAACAATTTGGGCTTAATGGGTTGGGCCAAATAGGCCCCGCTTCTTTTCTTTTTTTGGAGCTTATGAAATCACATACTGGTCCAACCCTAATATTGGGCCGTCGGGCCGACCTATCGGTCGGGATAGTTTTGACGGCTCTAGCTTCAATGCTCAATATCTCCATCAACATCATCATCACCAATTTATCATCCTATTTTGAGTAAGTCCTTAAATTATTAGCTTCTAAGCTAAAAATGACCCTTACATATATCCTCAAATCATGGTGTTTATTAATTTTATTTTTGACAATGCTTAAAGTTGGTGCAAAATTGGTTCGTAAGTAGCCACTTTCAACCCGACCAAAAAAAACCCTTAATTTTTTCACACAAAATGAGACATTAATTTCGACAAATACCAAATTGACACGATAAATGATTTTTTTAAATATTAATCAGTGTCTTATTTAATGAATTTTTGGTACCAATCCACTTACAAGTTACAACAATCGAATATTTCTGCCTTAAATAGATTTATATTACTTTATTTTAACTAAAACCGCCTTTGTCGATATCCCTATTTGATAAGCAACAAATACCATGAATAGTATATATGTCCATTTCTTGTTGAATTTGATGTACCAAACATCGCATGAGTTGAAGTGAAAGGTAGTATTATTAATGTCACACTCATACACCACTCAAAAAAGATGAAGATAGAATCATAGAATCCCTCACCTTACATACTTTATTGTTTATTTTTTTAATTTTAAATTAGTGTTCTATTTTTTTCTTAATTAATTTTTTATATTTTGATTTAGTATTATCACTAGAATAACACAGGTGTGTTACATGAGATTTGTCCAAAGATAAAATTTTAGTGCCACAAATTTAAAAGATAACAAATATAAAAGATAATATAGATAGAATCTTTAATTTTTGGATTATTTGTTATCTCTAAATAAATTTATCTTTTGAATTCAAAAATATATATTATGAACTAATAGAGTATTTTTCAGTAAAAATATATTCAGATAGATTTAATTAACATCGACCTTTTCAAACTAATTATAAGCAAATCATTTATTTTTTGAATTATATTTTATCTTTTAGAATTTTGATTAAATTTGTTATCTTTTAATTTTATTATCTTTTAATTGAGATCGAAGTATTTCTCGTTAGATTCCATGTAAGATAAATCATAAGATGAGATTCCGACCAATAAATGTGACTAAACATGAAACGATCTAATTTGCAGTTGATTTTAAAAATTTCAATCCTTTATTTCAAAAAAATTATAATTTATTTTCTTCACACATTTAATATATTCTGATGAGGATTTATATTTTATAGTGTGAAATATGGAAGAATATCATAAATTTAAAGTAAAAATGTAAAATGCCCCTTTTAGGCAGACCTAATCTTGTTCTTTAATGTGTGTGGCTATTTTTTTTTTTTACATTTACACACACTCTACACAGTAGATATACATACATCTACACATACAATTAAGTACTGGCCAGCCTTATAACCAAATTGAATGGGCCCAAAAAGCCAGCCCCAGGACTTGTCTTTATGTTCAAGTGGTCCTCCAAAAAAAATGACCCTTTTTTGTGATGGAACATACTTGTACAATGTGTCAAAATCTTTAACTATGTCTAATGTGCCACAGTGTCAATTATGTAAAATAATGTCAAGAATATTTGAACTTATGCGTACTAAAAAAATTGATGAATTAGTCGGTGTAAAAAACCCTGGATATCCAATTATCAAAAAAAAAAAAATGATGAATATCATCCCCAAGGACCCCATCGCTTTGCCCTAAGGCTTTGTGCATTAGGTGAATCGTGGGATGTCTTTCAACAAGTTAGGGTTACGGCGTGTGAAGCCGAGGATTTCCGATGTGTAGGGGCCCAATTAACATTTATATAAAATAAAATACAATACATCAATTCTAAAAATAAAACTATAAATAAATATCAATTTTGATATTTTTTTGATAAAATCAATGTATTAATCCAATTATATCTTAATATTAAAAAATAAATATGCAGAATACAATTACATCATATCATACATTTTTCTTTTATTCTTCATATTTTGAAATCATTGCATAACAACTTCATAATATATCTTTTTTATATTTTTTACCCGAAACATTCCCTAAGAGATTGGGGATATATTAAAGTCATATCCTCAATCTATATATCTTTTTATATTACCAAACAATCATTCAATAACCCATCTAGAATGTTGAATTCTTTAATGGGAATTTGATAATGACCGTAAATCATTTTCAAATAGACAAATAGAGGCACAAGAAATAATGCTAAAATTCGAGTTCAAGTTTATGGTGGAACAAATAAAATTTTGAGAAAGGAAAGAAATCATCAAGGCTCAAAGTTTTTCAAGATTCACAAATTAATGGGAAGGAAAAAATAAGAATGACCGAATTGAAGACATTTTGCCTTTTTCCTATTTTTTGATTTTTTAAGGTTATAAATTAAAATTACGAAAATACCCTTGCATTTTTTCAAAATTTCGGGGGGCCCAAAGTGCCCTCCTTGGCCCTAATGTGGCCAAATCGTCAGTTACGAGTTGCCATTGATTGAGTCACCACACAAGAAATCTTCTTCCACCCTGCTACTGCAGGGGGGATTCGAACCTACGTTGTGGGTGCCGAAGCGAGACAACACAATACTCGAGTCCTTTACCGGTTGAGCTATGCCTGTGAGTGAACTTATGCATACTAGAAAGACGTTAGTAGGGATGACAATAGGGCGAAGAGCATACGGGTACTTAAAGATCCATACCCACTCCGATCATCCAACGGAGACAGGGCAAGACAGGCGACCCATATAGAAAAAAAAATTAATGTTACATCATCAAATACACATTAGTTCAAACAGAAATAGAATAAAAGGAACAAGAAATAAGAAAAATAAATTGTTCTAAACTTTTAATATATTTATAGGTCAATTTATAAGTTTTTATCTTGTATTTTTTATTAATGCATTATTATTTTAAAAATTATCATTATCGGTGTATATATATTAGATATAAAATTAAGTACAAAAGAATTATATTAGCATATATATTATATAAGCAAAAAAATATTTAATATATATATATATATATATATATATATAAATCAAAAAACATTATGTGGCGCGGAGTGGGTACGGGGTGGAAGTGATGCCTATACCCACTCCGTCCCTCTATTGTGGGCACGGGACTACCCAAATATGGTGGGCCGGAGCGAATCGGACTAAATTTGTTATCCCAATTTAATTTATGCTACTATAAGAGTACTATCCTAACTCATTGATTTTGACATATGTATCATGTTTCCACGGCCTAAATATAAGTTCACTCATTGAATAATTATAAACCCCACATCGGCGCGGATCCGTAAATCGAAAATGGGGTACGATAAATTTTAGCCTAATCCAATGATTCTATAATTATTTTTGGGAACAAAGTGTTTGTAGGGGGAAGAAAATGTGAGAAATTGTGTAAAAAATATGTAAGGTATTTTGATTTTTGGATTTTAATTGTTAAAAATACCATTCTATATAAAATTTGGGGTACAAAATACTATTAATATTTTTTTTTCAAATTAGGGTACAGCTGTACCCCCAAATCTTAACGTGGCTCGCCACTGCCCCACATTGTTCCATGAATCTACAAAACAATTGAAGTTTGTCTTCTAAGCACTAGTACATTGCCAATTGTGGGCATATTTTGTAGAAACTTGTAATAAGGTTTGAGGTGGTCTTATGTGAGATGGTCTCATGGAGCATGATTCATGAGACAGATCGTCTTATGAACAATATTCATGAGATCGTCTCATATAAGTTTTTTGCTATAAGGTTTTATTTGGTTTTGCGGATTGTATTTTCTCTAAAATATTTATTTTGTTCCCAAAAATTATTAATGATCCAATGAAATATTTAAATTATTTGTTTCGAGATCAACCTTGTGCTCTAGTGGTTGAGACACGTGTTGTAAGGGTAAATGACCCAGATTCGATTTTATAGGAGTGTGTGTGTCCCTCCCTAAGTTCCCCAAATTGTACTAAAAAGAAATTATTTGTTCTATAAAAACCTACAATAAAATGATATTGACACCATGTCTCCTACTAATTACAATAGTAACAATATACAAAGTGACAATATACCTACAATAAAAATATATTCCCTAAAATTCCCCACTCCAAATAAAAATTCAAATACAATTTCATCTTTCATACTTTCTCAAGTCCCACCCTACCAAAATAGATTTTACTAAAATAATTTTCTAAAAACACCCAAAGATAGCATCCAACAGGTCATATAGTACATCGACTTATCGGTATATACATATATATGTATTGATGTATTATTTTAGTTGAACTAATTTTAGATGTGCTTTCATGTTGAAGAATAGTTACTTATATACTTTCGGTTAAAATATAATCAACCTTTAATATATTAAGAACGTTATAAGTTTTGATGATAATTGAGCCTAATTTTAGAGTTGGGCAAAAATATGTCCACGTAGCCATTTAGCGTGATGATGACGTAAGCGTCCAAGATGGCGTGGACCGACCAAAATGACGTAAGTAATCGAAGGTGATGACGCGTGGCACGAGCCCCGACCCACTACAACCAAACAAAATCAAACAAGTGATCCACTCAACAAATCTCCCACTAAGTGGATTCAACACTCTAGTGGCGGACAGTGCGTGCCACATGTCAACGAGTCAAAGGGACAAGTCAACAAGCCTCTCTCAACACATGACCAACATGCGCCTACGCACACCACCGGTAAGAAGCCACATGTCCCACAATTATCCCACTATTATGCTAGATGTAATGATGATTAGTCCACTAATTGTATTAGTATAAATAGATCTCATTTATTAGGAAAAAGACAAAAAGAGAAAATCCGACTATATAGCTTGTAAAATTCAAATTGAGTGATGAAACCGGCCAGGACACGCTCTGCTTTCGATCTTCGATATATAAAAGCGAGAATCAACCACTTTTCACATAATCCAGTGTTTATTTTATTTCTATGTCACATATTTTAAGTACTTTGTTTGTTGATCAAGAGGCACGCCAACAAATTGACGCTAGAAGGAGGGCCCGTTTGGTCGGTCGGCTTTTTCGAGATATCCAAACCATCCGACCAAGGTAATTCATTTCATTTCCCTACCAAAATGAGTGAAAACTCGAGAAACCTACGAGAAATGAAGATCCACCACAAGATACCCAAATGGCCAAAACCCTAACGGCAAAAATGTGCCTCCAGTGGGACCTGGGGCGCGACTCTACTACCCATTACACAACTCCTTAATTATGAACCCAAACTTCATCCAAAAATGAACCAACTTGTCGCCCAAAACCTTGCGAATCCTCCACCTCAAATACAACCTCCCCACTAATAAACCCCACGAGTAGATCTATCACTAAACGCGAACCCTCAAGACCAAACACCCTCAAACAATGACAATCAGGAAGTCAACTCTCGGAACAGACAACCTGACGAAAGACGTGAAAGAAGGAGGCCGCGAGATGTGCGGGCGAACGCAGCAGAGTGGCGGAATCGTCACCTTTACTTCATCGCCCCCGTCAGGCCCGTTCGGTATTTGCGAGGGCGCCGGAGTGGTTGGACCCAATCGAGAACGACCTTTGCAATCCATCAACCTGTGCTCGATTTCACGATGACGAGAGAACCACCTAGGCCAACCCGGCTCAAGGCTCGAGCCCCAATTAACGAGCGAGAGGCAGCGTGATACTTCGCCCGACATTGTTTGAATGAGTTGGAGAGACACTGACGATGCTCACTACGTCGAGCCCTGTGACAGCCGGCGGATGTTGTGTCACCCTTCGCTCCACACATTTTTTCAACTACTCTCCTGCGAAGTTTAAAGTTCCCCAAATTGGTCTGTACGATGGAGAAACCAACCCAACCACTCACATCCACAAGATTGGCGTGGACGGAGTTATATGACCCAGTGGCGCTATTCTCGTGCGGAGCGTTCCCTTTGACCAGCCGAGCCCATCGATGGTTTTGGACCCTACCATAATGGAAGGATCCTTGGGTACCGATTTGCCTAATTTCCGAATTTTATCACCTCATGGAACATGGCGGGAAGATCTTCGAGTTTGGTGATTTAATGCATGAAGATTACATTGGTTGGAACTTGGAGCGGTTAAGGGAGATTTTTAACCTCAAGAGGTGGGCCGCCATTTGATCGATTCTTTTTGTCTCAGGGGAGAAGAAATAAGGTGACGTGGCATTATATGAAAAATGGATACATTGTTAAGTTCATTTACCAAGTGGTGAAGCAGATGCGAGAAAACTCTAGTGCAACGATTGAAGAGAATGACAAGAAGCTTTGGAGATGGATATGGAAGTTGGAAATTCATCCTTGTATTACAATTTACAAATATACTTCCTGTCAACAAAGCCCTGGATAAAAAAAGATATAAACGTGGATCCTATTTGTCGTCGATGTGGACAAGCGGAAGAAACGACAATACATTACCGAGAGATTGCCCATGGATCACTTTTTGCGTGGAGACGTGTCCGCCGCGCTTAACACGAACCAACATACGGGAAGGAGGATCTAGCCAATTGGATTGAATGGATAGCGAGGAAAATGGACACCGAATCACATGACCTATCTGTGATGCTCTTATGGAGTTTTTGGTATGGACGTCGTATGCGGGATTTTCAAGGAAAATCTATGACGCATCAATGGTATTTTGAGATGGCAAGGAAGAGGCCGGGAGAGCACCAAACATTAAATAAAGTGAGGGTCGAATCGTGCACGGGAATTTGCAAATGGATAATTGGGAACCTCTCTACCTTCTGTTTTTAAAATTAACTCGGATCGTCCATTGTGCAGGTTGGAACGGGGTTCGGAATTGTCATAAGGGATCATGTAGGTTATGTCCAAGGAGCTCTACCCAAATTCATTCCAAAAGTCATGCAAGTTGACATTGTTGAAGCTTGGCGTGTAGAGAAGGAATTCGGGTTGCACTGGACAAAGGATATCACACGGTGGTGTTGGAGACGGCCAATATAAACATCTTCCATGCATTATCGAGGAACTCGACTGATTTTTCCTACTTGGGGAATATTATAGACGACATTAAGTCTCTTTTACATGTTTTTCTTCCTTTTCATTTAATTGGGTTAGACGATCGGGCAATTACATTGCACATCTTCTAGCGTCATGCAATTTCTTTTAATCCTATTGAGTCGAACTCAGGAGTCTTCCCCATCACATTATGCATGGACTTGATTATGGGGAAGGCTTCTTCATTATCTCCTTAATAATATTATGCTTTCATTCTAAAAAAAAAAATGACCGACAAAAAAGGGGAAAAACAGAGATAAAAACAATACAGACCTAAACTCATTCTAAACAGACAAATATATATATATATATATATATATATATAAAATAGAAAATGAAGCAAAAAGATAGTGATTTTCTTGTAGTAATATTGCAGTTCACTGGCCCACTGGTCAGAAAAAGATCCCATTCATATGTGTCGGTCTATAATTGCAAGAATACAATGTTCTTATGCTAATAAAACCTCACAAATCACAATATTCCCCTGCCATATTTAATTAAATATGAATAATCACAAAGTATGATATTTGTGAATTAATTATGTTTTGATATTATTATTTAATTGTAGAATAATTCTTTGATCACTTATTTAACTATCTGGGTAATATAAAATTCTTCTTATGTCCTTATTACTCCATATATTGTATGTCGCGGAATTTTATTAAATGATGCAGAATGGTATTACTTCTCGTATTTCATTTCACTAATACATATTATAAATTAATATTAACAGTGTATATTAGTGAACTAGAATACAAATAAAATATCACTTTGAAACGAAAATTCCAAATTATTATCCCTAGCTATGACTCATAGGAATGATAAATAGGCGGGTTGGATCGGATATCTAAATGCCCGGATCTGTCATGCCCGTCCATAGAAAAAGCGAGATAGGGACGGGTCGAAGGCCCGTCTTGACCAGGATTAAATAAAATTACATATAAAAAAATAAAAGAAAAATATATATACCTATAAAATATTCTTTATAAAAATTGTCATTATCAATTTATAAATACTAGATATAATAATAAATACATAAAAATTATATTATAATATATTATATAATATAAGTAAAATATATTAAACGTACTAAAATAAATAAATTTGATAAGCGGCGGCGAGGACGGAGGCGATCTGCATTCGCCCAAATCCAGGTCACATGGCGGTGACCCAAACTGGTTGTGCCAGGGCGGATAGACACGAGTCGGACCAAAATTGTCATTCCTTCGTGCTACGCCATAACTTAAACTCATTCATGATTAATGAAGGGCAATATTGGAAAATAGGATTTGGATACACAAAAACAGAAGAGGTCCAAACTGTACCACTAGACATGCAAAATGGATTGTCCATCCGACATTTATGCGACAGCCAACGTTTCTCAACTACTGCAACAAAAAAAAAAATAAAGGAAAAAAAAGTAAAAAAAACACTAATTGGGCTCAATTCCAGCTATCTTCTTTCTCTTTCTTGTTGGACTTGGACCATTTTTCTGCTTTATGGGCACACAGCAATAAATGTTGCAATTGCCAATAAATCTGTTTTTTTTAAAAAAAAAAAAATTAAAAAAACCAAATGCATAAAATTTGAAGAAAAAAACAAAGAGATTAAATGCAAAAAAAAAAAAAAATTAAATCATTCAGTTGAAAAAAAAGCGAGAAATATCTCGTAAAACTTGTAATGCAAAAGTAAGAGTAAAAATTATGTCAAGATTGATTGCTTTTGCATTTAGTGATCGATCCAGAATTTTTTTTATAATGGTAGCACAAAATAAACGCAATTATATTAAAAATATTAGTGGGTCACAATTTATTTTGTTTATCTATCAATATATATTTAATAATATATAATAAACAAATAAATAAGGAAAAAAAACTATTAGGGCACACACCCATAGTATGATAGTAGGAGCTAGCTACGGCTACGTCCGTGTTTTGCGGTTATAAATTTATAATACCGAAATGAAATATGTTTATGAAAGATGTAAAAATTAGAGATTGAAATTAGGGGCGTCAATTTGTGACCGGATAGTCAAATACGATAACTCAGCGTGAACCTAACACGAATTTAGATATACGAAGCACAACCAGCGATTCAGGTCGGACACGATTAACATGAAAAATAAATAGATCGGTGGGTCGAATTATTTAATGCATTTTCTAATTTTATAATGACATATTATTTTCATATTTTGTGATGTTTTAGATGGTTTTATGATGATGGACAAATTATTTAATGCATTTTCTAATAATTTAATGTATTTAATTTTATTTGTAATTTTAGTTTTTTCTCTATTTGTTTTCGTGTCAACTTTAAATTATATAAGTATTATATGTCGTGTCGGGTTACCCGCAAATACGGATCCACATTGCCACTTGTGGGGCACGTGCCCCACCACTTTTTTTAATACTATTAATTATTTAATTTTTAAATTATATATTAATTAGGAATTAAAAAGAAAAGGAAGTCTGTCCCCTTTTATGATCTCTCCTTGCTAGATTGCTAGAACATTTTTCTTGGATGTACTTATAATTATATTAAGGGATAATTAAGGTTTGTACTAATTATAAAAAAAATTAGAGATGTTTCAAAATTCAAAAAAAAAAAAAAATCTCAGGTTTGATTATGTTTTAAATTTAAGGGGATAATTATAATATTTCTATAGATATTAGGTTTTTTTTAAAAATATTTTTTACTTATGAATGCGGAAAATGTACGACGAAATTAAATCTCAAGGTTTTTTTATGTTACAATTTTCAAAAACCTCGAAATTTTCTTTAATTAGCCCAAACCTTAGGTTTCTTTTTTTTAATTATCCCTTTATATTTATTTTATTTTGTGTCCCCCTTCTAATAAATTTTTGGATCCGTCCCTGGTTACCCGTGTCGTAAATGGGTTGTGGTTGTGTCTTGTATATATTTTGACACGAATAATTAAACATGTCGTGTTTGTGATCATGTCAAACCAGTAATACCTGTGTCAGAATACGACTCGTAAAAACGATACACGACACGATTCACACCTCTAATTGAAACAGTTGTAATCAAACTAAAGATTGTGTAGGACTGGCAATTAATATAAATTGTGGGCAATATTTCCATTTAATAGGGGTTGGCATGTTGGCACCACCCATATCAAAATAGTTGTAATGTTATTGCATAACTTACCTAGTTGTCCTAATACTAGGTTTTTTTGGCTAATTCTTGGTGGAAAACCCATGTGAACCACCCTGTGAATGTGATCATTCCAAATTATTTCAATATTCGTAATTTGATATAAACTGTAATTTAGGATTGGATTCAGATTCTATGAAACAATAATTTGCTAATAATAAAGAGAAATAAATGTCACGTGCAAGATAGAACAAATGGGACCAACAGCTAGCATTCAATAAGGAACATGCTGGATCATCCTAACCACTGTGCTTTAATATATATCTATATCTATATATATTATTTTTGTGTGAATAATACATTAAGTTAGAGTAAAATGGTGTTTGATGAGCTTATAAGTTTTTGTTGGAAATTTTGGTTTTGATAAAATGGGTGTCGATCCGACTTTGACCAAATTTTCGGTGGCAAAATATTTAATTCTCGGAGGAATTAAATTATATATTATTAATCTACGTCCGAGTAGATGTTCGTGTTTGATAAATGGTTTTATCATGATTTTGATGATTTTGTTTTTATACCAAAACAATGGTTTTAAAGGTTGTCCAAATACTCCTAAATGATTTAAAATGGTTTTAATATTTTCCGGAGTATTTCTTCAAGTTTTATTTTCGACAAAAATTGGACAACACATTTAATGATTTTGTATCAATGGATTTTTACATCCAAACTATGTTTTCAAATGTTGTCTAAATACTCCCGATCGGTCTAAAATATTTTCACTATTTTTCGGAGTATTTCTTGAAATTTATTTTCGATATAAAATTGGACAACACTTTTGTTTTGAGGTCAACCTCGCCATATAGGCAACCCGCATTCAACGTTGTGCAAAACAAAAAACTTCATGTTTGCGAGAAAATGGTGAGGTGACCGGTCACCCTATAAGGCGGACGGTGACGATCTCGACACCCCCTCCGACCGGTCCCCCGTGTAAAAATTGCGGGAGTTTTCAATTTCAACTTATCTCTCGCCCGGCCGAACCCTTCGTTTGACAAAGAAACTATCCGATTGAGTTTGCGAGACAACTTTTCCTTAATTTGAGGGGTTGATTTCTACAAACTCTTTTCTTCAATTGTCTTGGTATTTTTTACGAATTCATGTCCCCAAGAGGAGCCTATCATGTACAAGACATCTTCTATAAATAGAGGAAGAATTGAAGTAACATAACAAGAGAGAAAACTACAACACAACAAGATACACTCAAGAATACACTTGTTCTTATATTGTCTTATTTCTTGTTGTAATTTGCCTAGCTTATCACTTTCACATCTTGAGGTCTAGAAGCTTTCATTTCTTGATTACACTTGCACTCAAATTGTATTATTCATTATTGAGTTGTAATCTTGATTTTTGGTCATCATTCAACACAAGATATCCTTATGAGTGTTCTTGTGGTAAGAACACACTTGGGTGATCTAGGTATTAGGTGTGAGAAGATTGTTGTAATCTTCTTTGTTGAGGTGTTGAAGAATTTGGTATTCTTGAGGTTGAAGATTGTGGTAATCTTCACAAGGTGCCGATTGGAGATTGTGGTAATCTTCAAGAGAGATTGTGGGTAATCTCAAAGGTGGTGTTGAAGAAGAGTGTGGTGCTCTTTCAAGGTGTTGTTGTAAGTTGGTGTTGTATTAATTTTGGTAATTAATAAAATCTTTTTCTTTTTGAAATCCATCCAGGATATCTTTGGGTGGTAGAGGATTAGGCCCTAGGTGGGTTGAACCTCTATAAATCGATGTGTGTTGTTTACATTCCGCACCTTTATTATTGTCTTTGAGCATTCGGTTCTAAAAAAAGAGGTAAAATAGAAAAGATGGAGATAATCTATTCACCCCCTCAGATTATCGTAGCGCTTGGACTTACGATTCAGTAGTATTTTTGTTTCTCAAAACCGAATTTCGGTGAGTGAGAAATTAATACACGAAAGAGTAGCCACATAAATGAGCATTATGTAAAGATTATGTAAAAGGAGATGAAAGACTTTTGCCTTATCCACATGGAATACAAATCATAGTTTATCCTAGTTTATTTACTAGAAGGTGTTATTTGTTGTATAAACTATAACACAAGCGGATGATCACATGTAGGCCACACGCACGTGCGCATCCGCCCCGGCGGCTCGCCGGGCGGGCTGGCCTGGGACCGCCTTGGTGGCGGCCCGACCTATTGGGCTCACTACTTTGTTATCTCTTGCAGTGTTGGTTGGCTATATATTCTTTGTTGTGCATTGCGATTTTACACGTAAAATTAATAGATTTCATATACCTCAAAAAGCAATTTTTCGTGCATTCTACACATAAAGTCCAAAGAACTAGGTCTTCAACATCTTCTAGTTCGAAGGAGCTTCATGTTAGTGGTCTACTCTTTAGAAGGCGTAAGACGTTTCATCTTTGGAAGCAATACATCGACCGTGAGCACTAGCGGGGACGTAATTGTTTTTGCGGAAAGAGATTCATCTTGACTCGAACCAAAGTTCTACTTTTGTAATAGCTAATTCAGTTTCTTGTAATCTTCTATTTCGTAATTTGCCATTTTGAAGGCATTCCGATCATGTACAATTGTATTCAACAATCGCGAAGCAATTACCCGAACTTCACGATGTCAAGCACAAGTAGAACCCCGATCATCCCTCCTACTCAGTGAGAAACCGAAAAATTCATGGGTGTATTGTCTTTATGAAATCTCGCCGAGGAACGGCTTTGCTTAGGAAGCATTCAAGTGGCCGCCTTGATTGAGAAATTGCCCCAAGTTGGAGGGATTTCAAGAACTATCTCAAACATGCGAAAGGATCTAGGGTCTAGAGGATCGATTGTCAAACTCGGGTGAGGAAGACAATAGGAGGATTGACTCTAAGTCGGCTCGTCCTATGGAGTCAAAAGCTTGACTTGATGGAGCACGACTCGTCAAGTAATTCAAGAAAAGGCCTAACGATAAAGACAAGAAACCGAGCGGTTGGAAAATTCCGGGAGTTTGCTACAACCGTGGCAAACCGAACCATATGGCAAAAAAGATCACACATTGTCAACTAAAGAAAAAGAAAACAAAACCGCGCCTTAATCTTAATGTGGTTGAAGAAAGGGAGGCGGCGAGGATGTTGACATGTCGGCGGTGGTGTTTGAAGCCAATTTGGTGGATAACCCAAAAGAATGGTTTGTGGATCGGTGCCACTTGCCGTATGTCCATTCGATCGGGATGCATTCTCTTCTTACATCCTAATTCAATAGTTTTGGATTGTTTTGTTAGAAAAATCATAGTTTCTCAAGTATTTCTGTAGCATTTCATCATGTGATGTGTTTAACATTATAGGTGGAGCAATTTGGAGCAATGTGAAGCCAATATTACTTGAAAAAGGCAAGAAAATCACTCAACATGACTTGGGGTGTTAAGTAACATGGCCATGTTCAAAAAGAAGGAAATAAATTGGATAAAAATTGGAAAAAGGGTCCAAACGCAAACCGTGTCACCGAACACGGCCATGTTGAAGGGGATCAAAGAGGAGGAAAAATCGCACAAACAGCCCAGAACACGGCCGTGTCGGGGCCCTATTTCAATTTTTTTGTTGACGGCACGGCTTTGGCCGTCTTTTGACATTCTGGCGTGTCAGGGACCTCTTTTGCAACTTTTCTTTTGCGGAATTTGGGGAAAACTCACCAACCAACCCATTTGGCCACTTTTGTACACTTTTAACACCCTATTTTCTTTGAAACATGTCTCCATGTCCCCTCCCTCATCACTTGAATACAAGAATTCACCAACCAACAAGGAAAATGGAGGCAATTGTTTAACAAAAGAGAGTACTATCAATGTATTGATTGCCTATAAAAGCCGAGGTTGAAGTTGGAGAGGCATTCATTAGATACTGGAAATATTCATTGTATTCACTTCATTAAGTAGAATTGGGATCAAGAGGTCTTGGAGTAGAAAGCTTGGGGCAATATTGGAGAAGAAGGCTTGGAGCAACATCATCAATCAAGGAAGAAGTCCATTGAGGTTTTGAGAAAGATAAGTACACCATGTCTACAATGCTTAAATCTTCTTGTGTAATTTACTCTTTTGTCAAAATCATGAGTAGCTAAAATCTTAGTGTTTGAGTGTAATGAACTCAGAATGGATTTGTGATTAAGGTTTGTATGTTTTTAATAAAATTCTCATGTCTTGTGTGATTCACTTATATCATGCTTATCTCATTCGAGTTAATATTTTAGGTATATTAATTTGATATCTTTTCTTCATCGGTAATCGAAAGATTTATGGTGAAAAAGAAATTGTATAAGTGAAAAGAGTTGCATGCAATCCTAGATATAGGACGACATAAATCTTCTTGATTAGGGTCAAACCTAATATGGGAATTCATAAATCGTTATAATGCGATCTTGGGGTTTTAACTAGAAAGAGATTTGATTAATCAACTTGAGATTAGGAGTTTTTCGCCTTGAGAAAGGGATTAACTTAAATCGGGAATTTCTACGGTCCACATAGCATGAGATTTTATTAAAAGAGGTTGGTTTTTACTCAAGGGCTTATGGTTGAATCTTTTAACTTGTCAAATCACAAAAACATTCTAGAGGATTTACATTCAAACACACTTTTATCTCTTGATTTCTTATTCTACAAATTTTACTTCATTTTTACAATTTATAATTTGTTTTCCTTTTTCATCAAACAAAAACTCAAAATTGTTAGATTAAATAACAAAAAGACGGTAATTATTAGTACTTACAATCCTCGTGGGAATGACACTCGGTGACTAATAATCTATACTATAAAACGATAGCACTTGCCTACTACGGTTTTAAAGGTAGCTTTTGAGCCATCATTTAGACTAGTTTTGAGTCCGAAAAGTTTGTACTTAGCAAATTTGACAGTTCCTTGGTGGGGTTATCTAGACAAAGGATTTATTCAAAAATGAATGTAATGATTTGTATGCCATTTTGGCGAGAATATGAATAAGAATGAATCTTCTTCTTTTTATATTCTTGAGTGTTCTAATTTATGGCATATTAGATTAGGACATGTAAATCAATGCTATAAAAAGATTGGTAAATTTAGATTTGATTAATTTACGAAGAAACTCACAAAGAAAATGTGAAGTTTGTGTTGAAGCTAAAATGGCTAAATTACCGTTTCATTCGGTTGAAAGGAGCACTTCACCTTTAGAGTTGATACACACAATGTGTGTGATCTAAAATTTGTGCAAACTAAAGGTGGTAAAAATATTTCATCACAATGTTTTGCTACTTATACTTGTTAAGAAGCAAAAGATGAAGCGATTAGAGGCTTTTAAGAATTATAAAACGAAGTTGAAAATCAACTTGGCAAAATGGATTAAAATAAATTGGAGTGATAGATGTGGCGAATATGTTGCCCCATTTGAAGAACTATGTACCCAGCGGGCATAATTCATCAAACAACAAAGACCATATTCACTACGCCTTCAGTGTTCTTTGAACGCAAAAACCGGACTCTAAAAGAGATGATGAATGCCATGTTGATAATTTCCGGATTACCCGAGAATATGGGGGAAGTGCTTTTAAACCAACCACATATTGAATAAAATACCACTTAAAGGGAAAGATAAGACACCTTACGAATTGTGGAAAAATCGTAAGTTCTCTTATAAATACCTTAAAGTGTGGGGGTGTTTGGCTAAAGGTAGCAATACCAAAACAAGTTAAAATTGGACCAAAGAGTTGATTGTGTCTTTTGTGGGATATGCATACCAAAGTAGTGCATATAGATTTATGATACATAAGTCGGAAAATCCGAAAATGATTGAAGGTACCATAATCGAATCAAGGAATGATGTATTCTTTGAGGATGTCTACCCTTGTAGAGAAAAATTAGAAGTAAGTCCTAATAAAAGAACTCACGAATCGCAAGTGGTTCAACACCAATTAGTGAAGAACCGAGATGCAGAAGAGGTCTAAGACGGCTAAGTCTTTTGGGCGGATTACATAACATTTATGTTAGATGGTGAGCCAAACTCGATTAAAGAGGCTCGAGTAGTCCGGATGCTCCGCTCTGCGCACGAAGCTATCAATAGTGAAATCGGTCCATTCTCCGAGAACCATACTTGGGAGTTGGTTGATCTCCTGTGGTCATAAACCTTTAGGATGTAAATGGATCCTAAAGAAGAAGTATAAAGTAGATGGAACTATTGATAAGTATAAAGACGCTTGTAGCCAAAGGCTTTAAACAAAAGAAGGATATGACTTCTTTGATACCTATTCTCGAAAGAACAGGATTGCGTCTATTCAGTCTTCTTGCGCTTTGCTTTGCACAATCTAGAGATTCATCGGATGGACGTCAAGAGGCGGCGTTTTCGAATGGAAAGATAGATGTTAAAATATACATGGAACAACCTGAAGGGTTTGTTGACCCAGTCAAGAAAAGAAAGTGTGCAAGTTAATAAGATCCTCATGACGGATGAAACAAGCTCCAAAACAATGGCATCTTAAGTTTGACAATACGATGTTGTCAAATGGATTTAAAATCAACGAGTGTGATAAATGCGAATATGTCAAAGGGACATCGAAACATTTGTCATAGTTTGTCTATACGCAGACGATTTGCTAATCATGGGCGTAGTCATGATACTATCATGGAGACTAAAAGAATGTTAAAGAGGAACTTTGACATGGTATAGGGATCGGGCTTGATGTAATTTCTTGGTATAAAAATCAAGTTGAGAACTCTGATGGAATTATCTTTTCACAATCCCACTATGTGGAGAAAGTGCTCAAGAAATTCAATGCTTTTGTGATTCGTCAAAGACGCCCATTGATTTAAGTATAAACGGTTGCTAATAAAAGCGTAACAAATGGCTCGGATGGAATACTCACGTATAATAGGCGGTCGGCGTACATCACAAATTGTACACGCCCGGACTTGGCCTACCTGTAAATATGTTGAGTAGGTTCACGAGCAATCCAAGCCATGAGCATTGGAAAGCGTTAACCAGGGTGTTAAAATACTTGAAGTATACCTTGGATTATGGGCTATACTACTCAAGATATCATTGTACTTGAAGGATATAGTGATGCTAGTTGGATTTCAAATTCGAAAGATTCTTATTCAACTAGTGGATACATATTCACCATTGGAGAAAAGTGCAGATCGTGGAAGTCCACGAAGCAAACGTGTATAGCAGTCCACCATGGAATCGAAGTTTATAGCTTTGCATAAAGTCGAAAAGAAGCGAGTGGCTTCAAACTTTTTGGAAGATATTCCATGTTGGGAGGAAGCCTGCGCCTTCTGTGATGATTCTTTGTGATAGCCAAGCGGCTATAGGAAGGCACAGAACAATATGTATAATGGTAAGTCTCGGACATATTCGCTTGAGACACAATACCGATTAGACAATTGATCTCAAATGGTGTGATGTCAATGACTACGTAAAGTCAAAAGATAATTTGGTAGATCCTTTGATGAAAGATTGAATCGAGATCAGTTAGGTAAATTGCTAGAGGAATGGGCTTAAAATCCACAAAGTAAAAATAACCATCATAGTGGTAACCCAACCATGATGATTGGAGATCTCAAGAACTTGGTTCAACGGGAAAACTAAACTATGAAGGTTATGTTGTAATACTTGGAAACAATGTTATAACTCATCCCTAGAAAGCAATATCAAGTGTTGAAACACCTGCAAAGTTGTGGTGAGTGCTAAGTCATTTGACTTTTAATGATTCCTACACCTCGTTGAGGTTGAGTATGGCGGGGATACTCTGATGAAGATCACCTATATAAGTAAAAGTGCGGGTCGCCTTCAAAGTAACACTTATGAATCCAAAGTGGTGTCCATGGTCAAACGGACACAAAACGTGAGAGCGGAAGGTGTTGAGACCTTATGTGTTAATATTATTGACTCGGTATACACCGTGGAGGAATAGTTCAGGCGCATCGCGTCCACAAAGCCCGGTGTACCGATGGTATTGACTACGGAAGGTTCAAAGCCATAAGCTACCTTTCCGAATGCAGATTGTCTCTTGAGGATCGGTTTGTGTGTCCGCATTCATGCATACATTAATTTCCACTCATGTGGGGGATTGTTGGAAATTTTGGTTTTGATAAAGTGGGTGTGACTGATTTTGACCAAATTTTTGGTGGCTAAATATTTAATTTTGGAGGAATTAAATTATATATTATTAATCTACGTTCCGTAGATGTTTGTAGTATTTTTGTTTCTCAAAATCGAATTTCGGTGAGTGAGAAATTAATACACGAAAGTAGCCACATAAATGGGCATTATGTAAAGATTATGTAAAGGGAGATGAAAGGTTTTTGCCTTATCCCACATGGAATACAAATAATAGTTTATCCTGGTTTATTTACTAGAATGTGTTATTTGTTGTATAAACTATAACACAAGTGGATTATCACATGTGGGCCCACGCGCGCGCACGCCCGCCCGACTCGCCTGGGCTGGACTGGCTTGGGTCGGCCGACCCCTTATCGGGTCCGGTCCAAGTCCATTAAAGTTTTGCCACTCGAAAATGAAAATGGGCTTGGCCTGCATTGGTTGTTATCTTGTTGAGTTTCAATGAACCGGACATTGTAGGTGTCGATTCGTGTGATCGTTGGAGTGATCATCCAAAGAGCCCACTACTTGTTTGTTATGGAGAGTAGTGGGGTGTAACATCCGGGATGCTACAATTGAATTAATGCCCACTACTTTGTTATCTCCCTGCGGGTGTTGGTTGGCTATATATTCTTTGTTGTGCATTGCAGATTTTACACGTAAAAATTCATAAAGATTTCATATACCTCAAAAAACAATTTTCTACATTCTACACATAAAGTTGAGCAACCGTCTTCAACATCTTCTAGTTGAAGAGCTTCGTGTTGTGGTGCTACTTACCACGTAAGACGTAAGCCATTTCATCTTTGAAGCAATACGTCGTAATCGTGAGCACTTAGTGGGACGTAATTGCTTGGCGGAAAGAGATTCGCCTCGACTGCTTCCGAAAAGTTCTACTTTTGTAATAGCTAATTCAATTTCTTATAATCTTTGTTTTGTAATTTGCCATTTTGAAGGCATTCCGATCTGTACAATTGTATTCAACATTTTTAAAAATATCTTATAAGTTGTTTAGAATTTATAAGCTCTCAAAAAGTGTTGGATAATTTCTTTTTATAAGGCTTATAAGATCCAATATAAACTCCTTAAACAATTAAAAAATTAAGCCCACCTCAAATTATATTTAGAGTAAAAGTTTATTTTAACCAACTCCTTTAGTTTTGAAATATTGTTATTAACTTCTTAAAAGTTTTACCACCTTATTTTATTGTAGTACTTCAATAACTTAATCTTAAAATAATACATAACATTTTATATCCTAAAAAAGAAAAAGTTCTTATAGGATATAAAAGTTTATAAAATCATTAAAATAAACTTAGTCAAACACAATCAAGTTTATAACTGTTCAGGCATAACCCCAATCAATAAAGACCCATATAATTATAATTGATTAAATTTCATTAGAATATATTTTTTTCATTAGGTCTAACGGTTATAACGGTTCATACCCCGCAACATCTTTGATCACAACTCTTTTCTTAAAATCTATAAATACGTCGTTCATCCTCATTATAAAGATACACAATTCACTATTATATTATAGTCTTGTGCATCTCCTCGAATCTGATTTGAGTATCGAAGGATTTTTGTCTAGATAACTCGACACCCTAACAACTTGTGTTGTATGTAGTGACCCAACTCGATAATTGACATTTGATTTGGAAACTCAAGGAGTATGATTTTGAAACTTAAAAGAGTAAAGTGATTCCCATAACTCAAAAGACACATCTAAACCTAGCCTGAATTTGGGCTGATTTTTTTCTTTTTGAGTACTGGGCTGCCACAGAAGCAAGTTTGAATTGGGCTCTCTTAATTGGGCTGCCTTTTAAGCCATTTGACGGCAGGCCTCTAAACCGGGTAAGCATTCTGCAATATGAATTAATATTGTTAAATCTTATAGTAATATATGTAAATATCGCGAAAATTTAAATTTGTAATTGGAAAAAAATAAAATATTATATCTTGGGAGTTGGGAACTATAAATTTGGTCATATATTGACCGATTTCAATACAAAATTTGATTTTCTGCCCAATTCAAGAACATAATACAAAATTCGTGTTGAGAATTATATGAATAAACTAGAACAACACTAGTGTGTTATAAGATTTATCAAAAAATAAAATTTGTGTCGCAAAACTCGAAAGTTATAAGAAATCCAAAATACTATTTAAAAATACTAAAAAATAAATTCAAAATTTAGAAAAGTATCATACAATCGCTCACTTCAAATTCCAAAAACTTTCAAACTACATTATTTGTTCTATTTGAAAGTGTAACATCCTCGTCACAACAACGAATTTTCAAACCGTATTAGTTTAAATGGTTGAAAGAGTGTAATTTCAATCTTTGAATATTTTCTTGAAAGGGAAAATCTCTACAAAATTATTTATTTGTGCTAATTTCAAATACTTGGTCGTAGTTTGCTTTTGCACAAAAGCTAATAAATTAGTTATGGTGAAAATAATGAATCCTCGACATGCTTAAAAAAATATTTAATATAATTGTTATACCCCATAAATGATTTAAATCACACATAAAAGTATAATAAGTATTAGAGATTATAATTAAAATTATATCCTTGGTTTTTGTATCATAATAATATTTAAATCAATTAATTTGTAAACTCAAAAATAACTTTCTAATTTTATGTCCTTGATTTTTGGGACTATTTAATTTATTGATTAAATGTTTGATTGAATTTTAATAGTTATATACGTAAATAGGAAATTTAATTATTAAGTTGATGATAAATTGATAGTAAATTGATATAGTAAATCAGTTTATAATTGGAAGAATAAGGTGGTGGCATGGTGTGCCACATGGCTAAATATAAAGGCGACACATGGATTTGGAAGAATAAGGTGTTGACACGTGTACCAAATTGCTCAAGTGATGACATGTATAAAATTGTTTTTTCTTTTTAGTATATAGGGTTGATATACATGATGATGATGAGAATAATTGACTCTTGCATGATCCGACCAGTTAGAATCTAAATATGACAAGAATTATATTTATCTAAATTTATTTTGTAGAGATATGGGATATATTAATATAGGGAGGAGAATTTTAATATCGGTCCAAATTTAAGAAAATCTATCACCATAAACCTAAAATTTCAACCTTCTCAAATCAAAACCCAAATTTTATTTTTTTCTCAAATTGGGCCCTCCTCAAATTTTGGGTTCTCACTTCAAGATCCAAAATTTCAATATTCTCAAATCAAGACCCAATTCTTAATTTTATCAAATCGGTCCCCTAAATTTTGGGTTCTCACTCTAGGTTTTAGAATTTAACAAAAAGAGAAATATTAGTGTAATCTATCACATCATTCACAAAAATATTTTTTTCCTTCCTCTTTTCGCTTTTTTCGCTCATTCTTTTTACCCTATTTCATACTTATTGTCAATTTTGTTTAACGTCGAATAAGAGATCATGCAATGACTAAATGTATGAAGCTAACAAGATGAAAAAAATAGTAATTAAAATATTTGTTGGTTACTAAAGAAAATAAGATATCCAAATTTTGAAGGAAAAAGTAGTAAAATATTTTTCGATTACTAAAAAAATAAGATATGCAAATTATGATTGAATTTTAAAGTCTAAAACAAGTATCAATTAGGAAAAACGGGATGAGCAAAAAAATGAAAAAGAGAAAGAAAAATATTTTTTGTGGCCACATGGGCGTGATAGATTACAATAGTATTTCTCTTTTTATTAAATTTTAAAACCTGATGTGAGAACCGAAATTTTGGGAGGGCCCGATTTGAGAAAAAATAAAAATCGGGTCTTGATTTGACAAAATTGAAATTTTAGTCTTGTGAGAACCCAAAATTTGATTGAGGATATAATATGAGAGAAAAATAATAATTGGGTCTTGATTTGAGAATGTTGAAATTTTAGGTCTTAAAGTGATAGATTTTCTTAAATTTGGACCTTATTATGAAATTCTCTCAATTAATATATGATATATATATATATATATATATATATATATATATATATATATATATATCACCTTTTTTTTTGAAATGGATATATATATCACCTGTTCCTCGTTAAATGTACAATTATATTACAGCATAATTAGTTTTCACACAAGAAAATCATTAGTAATTTACAAAAATTACAAATCAAACTTCAGATTTAAGCTTCACTAATTATCCTCCTGTTAACCCCTAATGAGACAAATCATTGAGAAACCGCAGATACGAAGAGAGTGTTTGTAAACTCTAACTCAAGCCATAATAGGACGTCATAATTATTGTCGATCTCGTTTTTATTTTTCCTGTCCAACACTGATTTGTTTTTTGACCTTAAACCCTTAAATTTCACTAAACATATTTAATCAAGGGCCAAAGCCCTTAATTTTTAAGGTTTTCTCTAGGGCTGTAAATGAACGAGGGTTGTTCGTGTTCGTTCATTTATTTTAAAAGATTGTTCGTGTTCATTCATTTAATAATCGAATATGTTGACGAACGGTTTTTGCCGAACATGCTCATTAATTGTTTATGAAAAACTATATGAATATATGTATAAAAAAGTTAAATAGACCCTATTCATCAACACTCAACTCAAAAATAAATAAACATTATGATGATTACAAATATAAATAAGTTGTAATATTAAACTAAAACAAGCTTATTTTTTATAATAAAGTAATGAATAATTATAAGCAATAAATGTATAATAATAATAATTAAAAAATAAATAATAAACAAAGATCAAACGAATACTAAATGAACATGTTCATGAGTTGATTGAAAGCGAACAAATTTTCTTGTTCGTTTATGTTCAAGTTTAATAAACAAACATAAACAAACGCTTAACCGAACTTGTTCAATGGGGCCTATTTATCGAAAGTTATGCTCACATTTCAGCGCAATTTTTCCACGAAGATATAATATAAATCAAATGGCTCGCCAGATCAAAACCCTTGATGATAATAGCTTCAAGTTCTTCAAATGGTCCAAATGACCAAAGCCATGGCCCATCATTACCTTACAACATGTGATATGTCTTATTTCTTCCTTCCGTTCCCATTTCAATCTTAGCTTTCTTATGGGGTTAACCATGTCGGGTCAAATAATTCAACATTTAACACCATCACCTAGGATGGCAATTGATCTAGATTAAATCCGAATCAGTCCTAAATTCACTATTTGAAAGAAATTTTAACAAATATAAACGAATGGAATAATTACACAAACTACACTTGAGATTAAACCTAATTATAAAAACTCTGGTTATCTTTTAAAAGTACGAAACCCCGTAAAAGTGCTACGAACACCCCTTAAGGTTTGCATTTACCTAAAAAATAACTCATCTTGAGTGTGCAATTTGGAAAATAGTAACAAATAAGGAGAAATTGAAATTTTGAATTTTTGAAATATACTTTTTTTATATATATAATTAAGCAAAATCTCAAGATAGTTTTGCTAAATAGTACATGGATTCAAAGTAGGTCTAAACCTTCTTTTTTAAACCCAACCAACCAAATGCAACCCATTTATTATTATTCCATATATTTCTATAATATATTATTTGAAAAATATATATATTTTTAAAAAATAGTAATTTTCTAAAAAATAATTTTTAATATTTTAAAACTATTACAAAGTAAACCTAACGAATCAAGAAAAAATAAAGAAAAATAGAATCTACTCACTCTGAAAAAAATTCAACTGGTCAAAACTGGAGTACCCACAAACCAAACTCAACCCGACCCATTGTCACCCCTAACGCGACAATAAGCAATATTGGTTACCACCATAGAAACCCATATAAACAAGACTGACTAGGAAAAACAAAAAAATTCAATCAATAATCTACGGAGCTGAGACATAGCAAACACAAACTATAAAACTCATCATCCTAATTCAACCTTTTTCCATCGCATTAATCTAGGCACATATCTAATTCTACCTCCATTTTTCATAAAAGTATCCTACCCTAGACTCCATTTTCATTTTTGTACACAATTCTAACTAAAAATGTCACCACACGATAAAAACCAGCCCCCCATAAAAAAAAAAAAAAATAGTTCAAAACAAAATTCGAACTAAATTGGTTTACCTAAACTGGAAAGAGAGACGGCATCTGTTTTCAGTAAATAAAATCAAACAAATAGCTACTCATGGAACAAACTCCGGCTGCGGCGATACCGGTGGTTCGCCTTCGATTTCAGTCTCCGGTCGTTTACCTTTGTTCCTCATTTCTATCACCTTCTTGTGGGAGTTCGAAAGTGCAGAGACGGGACGAACGTGAGCTTTTGCCGCCGATATTCGGGGAATAAACGCCCCGATCGATAACGGACCCCACATGCGCTGCATAGCGTCTTTGGCTTCCAACGGTCCTCCGCCACTGCGGCGTCTTTGTTACTTCGCAATGAGTGCATTTTTAGCGACGGCGGGACTGGGGTGATGGGATGAAGCGTTTTTGCTCGGGACAACCTGGTACGACATGTGATGAATTTTCAACCTCGTTTTAGGGGTGATAATTTCCTCGTCCTGTCTTTATCTTTCCTGGAGTTCGAGGTCTGTTTGGAGGCGGAAGTGGTGGTGGTGGCAGCGAAATAAAGTGATGCGAAAGCCACGGGTTTAAGCCCGTGGGTTTAAGACGTTTCGACCGGGCCCGCACGGGAATAGGGTTATGGGAATTGATGGGCAAGCTCTTCTCGGCCGAGCGGGACCCACTGCTTTCGAGAACTGAAACAGGGCTTTGGGTCTGGAAGACGCTCGACTCTTGGGCCTCGAAAATTTGTTCGGTCGGATGATATGTGATTGTGAGCTAGAGGCTGAAACATGGTCGGACGGCTGCTGCTTTTGCTCTAGAGTTCGGCAATCTTTTAAGGGTTGTCGATTCACATACGCCAAAATGATTAGCGAAATTAAAAGCCAATTAACAGATAAAAAGGGAAAAATAATGCCAATGAAGTCTTCATAACTTTGCACAACTCAACTCAAAAGCCGAAACTGAACTATGATGAAATTTCAGTGGAGATACAACATAAACATGTTACAATATCTCGTTTTGACCCAAGGATGACGAGTTATTTTGTTAAAGATATGATGATCGTTGTTCCTTATTCAGTAAAATTATTCGACACACAAATCCAACTAATTAGGTGAAATAAAACATTCGACATTTTTTACGTATGAGAAAATTATGAAATTTTGTTAAAAGTTATAGGGCCAAAATATAGAAATGGATAATATATTACAACTTCAACGTTGGAAAATAGTTAAGGGGAAGCTTAGAAAGGTGTAGAAAATTCGGGACTGAAATAATTCTTCATAGGAAAAATCATAGATGAGGCTAAGAACCTCTCCCTACTATTGGTTTTTTTTTTCTAGGGTTAATTATACTAAACACCTAAACTATGCTAGTTTTTGTAGTTTGCCCCTTTAACTTTCTTTATGACATTTTACCCCCTTAACTTAACATTTTCTATAGACTTAGCCACCTCCAGTGTGAGGAAGACACTAAGTTCAGGGATAAAGTGTTAAAAAAAAAAAAGTTTAGGAGACAATGAAACAAATTCGCATACTTCAGGAGGCAAAGTGTAATTAATCCTTTTTCTATCTCGATTTGCAACTAAATTTAAAGTTGAAAACTCATGCACAATTTATTTTATATGTATACCAAACAAAGTCAATAACACAATATCGTTACATTAATGCCAGAAATAAAACTGAACATACATAACATAAACATAATCAAACGATCGACAATACATATACGTAACATATAATATCGTTATAATCAAAAGTGAAAAAAATCATCATACTTCAAGAAGCAAAGTGTAATTTACCCTTTTTTCTATCTCGATTTGCAACTAAATATGAAATTGAAAACTCATGCAAAATTTATTTTATATGTATTCCGGAAAAAGTTAAGAACAAAATACCGATAAATTAATGCCAGAAATAAAAATGAATATGCGTAACAAAAACATAATCGAACGACTATGCATAAACCTTACTAACCGTATTTATAAAACTCAACTACATTTTACAAAAATAAAGCTTAACCGATGAATTAGATCATGAAAACTCACAGGAGCAACTGGTCCAACCTCGGAGGCCCGATATTGACTTTTGCGGTTAGGAATCACTGGTGGCCCAATTAGCACATTGGACGGAATAGGCCCGAGACAATGTGACTTGCTGATATCCCAATCAGCCACAAATCCATCATCTTCCAAACTCTCCATAGGAAAATCCAAAATATTGAGTATGTTATCAAACTCTTCGTCACCTGCGATGCCATTGGCCACCGCCTCCCAACAATTACCGGGTTTAACCATACTCATATTTCTGAAAAAATACACAAAACAATTACTAATTTCAACCCATATTTGAAAATATTAAATGCAAACAACAAATTTAATACTCAAAATAACAAAATTCCAAGTCCCCACAAACTATTACCATGTTCAACTCATACTCTGAAAATATGAACAAACAAAAACATTTCAACACAATTATGTGAATCAACAAAACTATACTTATAATGATTGTAAAAGAGAAATAATTTGATATATTTGTTGTGGTCAAGAATTTAAATATACTTATATATAATTGATCATATTTAAATTGCAGATCTTTAAATGGAAAAAGATTAGGAAAATGGTTAAATGATTTCACCTAACAAATTGGATTAATATTTATCCAAAATGGGATGTATGACACTTATGTATTTGTAACATTATTTTGAGTTAATTCACAAAGTTATCAATTAGCTACAAAATCTTGGAATATTTACCAAAATAGGACTCTTATAGAATCTCCTATCCTTTATGAATCCTCTAATTACTAATTGAAATTACAGTAAAGTAAAAAAATAGGAAATCATTAAATGATAATATGAATTTAAAAAACTGTCTCCAGCTCATCAAAATCTTCACTGGAAATTGTAAATTCTTAATTGTGACTAAAAAAGAAAAAAAATATGACAAAATGGCACGTGTTTTTAATTTTTATTTAGAAAAGAGTAGCCATTTTGGTTTCCTTCTTCAGCAAACGACACCGTTTCCAAATTTGTTGCAACAAAATCTTCTGCTAATTTTTTCAACACAGAACTCTGCCCTAAAAAAACCACGAAAACAAGGCTCTGTTTGGCAGCTCAAAAAAATGCAAGAATAATACAGGGTTGAAAAAAAATAAGAAAATTGAAAAAGCCAATATTTTTTTGGGGGGTTTACCTAGATATCAATCAAGAAAAACCATTACAAGATAAAAATTAAAAAAACAAGTAAAAAGAAAAAAAAAAAGAAAAACCCAAAAAATTGAAATCCCATTTCAACTCCATTCTCCGAGTAGCCAAACAGGCGAAAAAAACCCATGTAGCAGGGAAATAAAACAGAGTAAAAAAATGTCAACTTTTGCAGATAAAAGTACAAACTGTAAAATGGGAAAAAAGCATGAAAATGGGAATTAATTTTAGTACATACCAGAAAATAGAACCTTAAAACCCTCTCACTTCATCGGATTATTCAGGTTTTTTTTCTTTTTCTGCAGAGAAAATGAAACAGAGAGGAATGAGAAAAAGGTTGTAAGCAGAAAAACAAGAAAAAGATAGGGTAAAGAAGATAGGGGCAGAAATGGAATTATTTTTTTCTTTTTTTCTTTCTTACTGTAATCTATGAATGTGGCTTTTGTCTGACAGTACTGTAGGATTTTGGGGAAGAGAGTTTTTTTCTTAAGTACAATATTTATTTGCTTTTTAGTAAGTTAGTTCAGAAAAAAATGGAAAATTAAAAGTTCACATAGATTTGATTAATTATAAAATAATAATAAAGTAGTTATAAGAAAATTAAGTTACTTAAAAATAATTCATATTGACTCAATTAATACATTCGATTTTAAATTATCTGATAATTAATATTTTTTAGTACAATCTTGAAAGGGTGTGGTGTGGTGGGATCGATCCAACGCGAAATCTGGGAAATTGAGCAATAATTAACTATCTGATAATTGAATATAAATATAACATCAATATCAATAAAATATTCAAATTAAATTTGGAGTTATATAATAGTTCAGCGGTTAATATTCTCAGCAGAATGCACTGCAAAATATGTGGTTCGATTCTCATTACTCTTTCTCCTGTTAGAGTATGAACTAAAAAATTAAGTTGAATAATTTCTTGTTCAACTACATTAGTTTAGCAAAAGGTCATTATTGAGTTTTGTCTTGGTGCATGGGAAATAAGGTGGGCTGGAGCATGATGTACTCCCTATTTAATAGCTTGATTGCATGATATAGTTTTTTTTTTTCTTTTTTGAGAAAAGCATAATATAGATATTATTTTGTTTTGAAAATGCATAATATAGATTTTTTTTGAAGAAATAATATAGATATTTAAGTATGCATATTATTGTGTTTTTCATACTTTTGAATAACTCATGATGTATAATAGCCCTAATATGTGATCAAGTTAACCGTTTGATTATGGATCTCAACCCTCCTAATATGCTATGTTATTAAGCGTATTTAGACCCACCAAGATAAAGACTTAATTACCATTCTAAACTTTTTATATCATAAATACTCCAACCGAATATGTCGATAAAATTAACTTGGAAAAAAGTAATTACATATTACATAATTCAGTCACTTGCAAGCAAATGGTGTATTATACATATGATATCTAATATTTCAACCATATTCTAGCATAACATATCATAATTCAGATGCGAGATCATATCAATTGAAGAAATGGGATTTGGGGGATGCATGCATTAAGATTATGGATGGTAACATGGCGGATTTATGATGGGTTTAGCCAAACCAATATCTATTTACCCCAAGAAAATGTTAGACCCGGTCCGAGACCCAAAATCTTGCTTATCCAAATCATAATTGATTTGAAACAATATATTTGAATAAGTTCTATTTAAAACATAAAGTTTAAAAACTTAAACGCGATCGATGGGTTCAATGGGACCCGTTACCTACACCAAATCGGTTGGGTTTAAAAACTTAAACGCGACATCCATCTTGAGTCTTGACACCGATTCGATCGATTTAGCCCCATCTCGAACATAACGGATTAATTGTGGATCCGAGTTTAAACCCGATCCATTGACATTTAATATGAATGTTACCTTAGGGGGTGGGTGGGGTGAATTGATTATTGGACCCATTAGGTTTAAATGTGTTATCCTCCATGATTGATGAACAAGAGGGGCCAGTCAGTGATGGTGGTGTGTGACTTGTGAACAAAGGCAAATTTCTGTATTTTTTGATCCCAAAACAAAAGGAACAAAAAAAGGGTTAATTACAAAAATACTTGAGGTTTGACCTAATTACAATAAAACCAACTAGCTTTCAAAATTACAAAAGATAACCCGAGATTTTATTTTGTCTAACATTTAAACCCTTCATAAGAAAAATATTTCAAAATCTCACTTCATATTTATAAAATATTGCAAGATACCCCTAATTTTAACATTGAATCAAATCATAGGAGTATTTTTGTAATTTTAGAAGTTGGTGTGGGTTTCTTATAATTAGGTCAAACCTTAGAGTACTTTTGTAATTATCCCAAAAAGAAATAAGAAAAGAAAAGGAGAATTTTAAGGCTGGCACGGGACTAATAATTTGTAGGTATAATGGAACTCTCATGATTTATAGGTTTGAATTTAATGATTGCTAAGCAAAGTGCATAAATCACAACTAACTGGTAACAAATTTTTACTCTACAATCTTGTGTTTCACTAAAGTTGTCATGTTTCTACTCTGTCATATGGATATTTTGTTCTGACATTTGAGTAATAATTAAAATAAGTTTTTGCCTGTTGGGATATTTTTATTATAATTTTAAATAGTTATATTATTATGCATAATTTGGAAGTAGACAAGACTGATTGAATATATATATATCGGTGGATAGTACTATTGTATTATAACAAAGGATCAATTATAAACTCATTTTGCATGTGAAAAACACACAAATATTGAGATTATAGTTTGTATGAATGTGGAAAGCCTAATTGAGCTCCACTTTGCCACATATGGAATTGTATAATTATTTTTCTTAAATTTGGATAAATATAGAATTATCCATCTTTTTCAAAATATTTGAAGATTTATTTGATAAATTAGTTAATGGTTTAATATAAATTCTGATATATTTTGTTATTTTCAATGTAACTTATCAATTTAAAAGTTAGGATTAATAAAACCTTGTGCTTCGACAATGATGTGTTCACTTTACAAGACGATTGACCCGAGTTAGACGTCATTGCCCCCTTCCTTACTATCTCCATCGTTACTCCATTTGTTTTTTTTTCTCCTTGTCTTTTTTTTTTTTTTATCTAACGAAAGATTTTATTGCAAATGCAAACTAACGCGTACAAACAATGCTCATTGACAAAAAGCCTACCTTGTACATACAATGACAAGGAGAGATCGACACACAAAAAAAAAAAAAACTACACCCTCCCAAAGAGGCCAGAGCACTCCCAAATGGAGACTAAGCAACAAAAATACACACACAATCGGGACACAAGAACCACTACAAACTACAAGCCCATACACCACTAACTCCGCCTAAGGGCTTCGCCTCTTCAACCGAAACAATAACTAAAAATCCAAAACCAGAAACAAAAATCAACAAGCACCCTAAACACCAAACTATCTAAAGAAAGGAAAAATCGAACATATTTATATAATACTCATTAGAACATGACATTGGATATTTTTCTAAATTCATTGTGCTGAAGAAACCTAAATTAACAAAGAACTTCAAGCCAGAGTATAAAATAACCATTAATGAATTTAGATGAAGGGATTTTCATACGTGGTATAATGTTCATAGTACATACATCTGAGGGGCTGAGCAAGACATTCCATTTTAGGGGCCAATTAATTATGGGGGCTAAATCAGTAAAAATTATATCAAAAAATAAAATTAAAAATAAAATATATGTGTAGCATGAAGGTTTTGAAAAATATGGGGGAGGTAGCTAAAGCCCCCTCATGTAACCAAAAGAATACGCCCCGCAAAACATCTGTGATATAGATTAATAATAGTACGGTCATGAAATTTTACTAATTTAGAGAGTTATTAATTAATCGATAAATTAATAATTTATTAATTTGAAGAGCGATTTTTCGATTATGCAAGTATAAATTCAATAAACATAAAAAGTCATTGTGCATAATATTTTTTTTACAATGTATATGTATCATATTTCGTGAATTTCTTTTTTTTTTTTTAAAAAAACATTATACATATAAACATTTATGAAAATTAGTAAATAATAATACTTAAACAATATTTATTGTATTGAGCCAATACAAGTCACTTGCATCTATGGTTCATTTTAGTAGAACTAAATACACATTCAACGTATGATGATAAAGGGACCAATCATACAAGGAAACAATCATAGCGACGATAACTCTTATAGTATTTTGTTGCAGTTCGAGAACACAACACCGTGAGGTTTTTGAATGCAAGAAAAAGTTAGAGATTAAATCCACCTAAATTTAAATTTCGTAAAAAAACTAAACAAAAAAAAAAAAGATTCATGTTTTACTATATTGTCCTATTTATATTTGTAATTTTAGAGAGTTACTAATTTTATAATATATTTTTTAGCAATAGTTTTATGATATTTTCATAACTATATATTTATATAAAAGTCTTCCTAAAATCTATTATCTTAATATTTTATCAAATTACTAATTTTTAAATAGGTCCCAGCTTGGAACAAGAAAAATGTTATTTTAGAGAGATTATTAATTTGTGGAGGTTTATTATACTATTTTAGCCGGGATATTTTTCCAAGAAGAGGTGCAACAGATTTTTGTTCTACGAACGGATAATTTCTATGTATATAAAAACTATCATATTAATTTTGAAGATAAATTAAATCTAAATAGGAGATTTAAATACCTTTAAAATAAAATCTCGTCCTTAGCATATTGGTGATCTCCTATTCTTTAGACTAAAAGATGTTTGGCGTGGTATTTTAATTTATTATTGTGCATGTGATATTAATCTAGTATATCAAAATACCAAATACAATATGGTAGTGAAAAAGAGATTCGGTGCTATTTAATTAATATTTAATTATACCCCATATTCAATGAGAGAAGATATATATTTTGTGAAACAAGAATTTATGGGAGATCAATATCAATATAGGAATTAAAAGTCCCAACACCTCACATGTGAGTATATGATGGGCTTTGGTTCAACCCCTTGTTAAGCTAAGGCTGGCCCTTGTTTTATACTCACGAAGAAAATAAGAATTGATTTCAAATCCTTATTAATAAATCCATTTAACTTGGTTGATAATGCCATGATATTATATGGATTTCAAATCATTGAGTCCATATTTTGAGCTATTTTTGAGTTGTGGTGGATTTCAATCCATTTTAAATAAAGTCATTAGAAATTATTTTCATATATAATTTTTTCCCCAAATCCAAATCTTTCAATCGAAATGCAACCTTAATATATTTATAGGGTGTAAATGGCGATTTGTTCTAACTTTAGCCTATTTGCCAAATATTCGTTTAATTTTATGCAAGTCGAGCTTCAGCCTAACTCTATTCAAATTTTAAAATGCTTGTTTGTAATCGTTTGATAAACTTATTTAATGTTTGAATTTGTTCACGGCATGTTTGTGAACATTGAATAGTTTTGTTCGCAGACAATAAACTCAAACAGACAAAATTATATTTGACGTGTTCGTGTTTATTACATGTTCGTGAATAAACACATTAATTCATATGCTAATGATAAAATTCATAATATTATAACTTTAAATATTTTCATTTTATATGGAATTATAGATTATATTATTAGTAGAACTTTATATGTTTAACTTTTCAATATTTATATTTAACTTGTATGTAATGTTACAATTTTAAAATTAAGTTATATCATGAGCTTGTTTAATATTTTATAAACGAATTTATTCACGAGCTATTAATGAACGAGTATACAATTGTTCAACCTTCGCTCGCTTATTAGACGAGCCCTAAAATTTGTTCATTATATCCTCGATTACTAAATAAATGAATATTATCCGAGCTTATTCGCGTAGTTGCTTGTCAAACGCCTGCTCTTTTTTTACAACCCTATGTATTTATGGATTAGTTAAAGAATTTCAAAATCATCTTATACGGAGTCATTTCAAAACCCTCTTTCACATCCTCTCATCTTGGGACGACAAAACTCTCAGGAGAATCATCTATGTTGGTACCTTAACAATATGGGATGGGAAATTTTCCGTTAATTCGATGATGGGAGCGGGATAAATTCTCTACTTCTCTAAAATCGAGAATGAGATGGGGATGATATTAATATCCCCCATTTTATCCCCATCCTTCTCCCCATTCCAGATTAAATAAAATGGGATTTTTTCGTTTCCCATCATTATTCCCACTATATATATATTATTAATTATTAATATAAATTGTATTTATAAATATTCTATTATTAATTCTAAAATTAAACCTGTAACAGTCATTGCACTCTCATTCTTTCTTTTTCTTTAATAAACTGATTCCTGGAAATTGGAATTATTTTAAAATTAGGATTTATGTTACAAAATGGACACCTCAATTCCCTCATGTGTAATCGCCGCAAACGAACTGCTCGCCTATTTCCTATTCAGAGCCGATTCGATAAAAGTTCGTTCGAGTTCGTTTAATAAGGCTCATTAAAATAAATGAACAAAATTCAAACTTAGAGATATTTAGTTAATCGGTGATGACCAAACTCGTTAATAAGCTCATCAGCACACTCATATAAATCAAACTAATAGTTTAACAAGCTCATCAGCACACTTCATATAATCAAACTAATAGTTTAACTTCAATTTTAATTTTATACGTTTACTTTATGATAAATATTAAAAATTTTAAATAAACTTATTTGTTTGAATAGAGTCCATATGCTTTAATAGATATATTATCCGCTTTTATCATTTTTGTAATAAATTGAAGAACAACTATAATTTATAATTGATATTTACTAAGCTCGTTTATATTCAATTAAGTTTGAAAAAGTTATGGAGCCATCAATATATTCAATAAATTTGCTCTCGTCAATCGATAATAAACGAACCAAGTTCAAACTCTCAAAAAGCTCGACTATGTTCGATTGCATCCCCACGCGCGGGACCTCATTCCTCGAACGAAAATTTCCGCTCCCATCCCAAATACCAAAACATAAAATGATACCATAATGATATATGAGATAAGATTCGAGGACGAGAAAATTATGTCCCACACCGGCCCATTCACGCCCATTGCCGTCCCTACTCTCATCAAATACAAATCCTTGAATGTGAATGTATTTTAGGTTCGGGACTCTCATTCTTGGATATTTGGTCCTTCTAAAGCCTTTCTTGAAGTACCAGATCTGGCTTCTAAAGCCTTTGTAGTCTTTCTTTATATTTTTTATTGCTTTAATAATTGTGGTTGCCAAATAATTTATATATACATATTTTCTAAAAGCAATACCACTATTTTTTTTAAGAAAAAGTAATATCACACAACTATATATATTAATAAATAAATTCAAAGACAACAAATCCAAAACATACCCAATAAAAAAAAATCCACTTGGGCTCCAAAAAAAAAAAATTAAAAGACGCAATGAAGTAAGATGATTGTTTTTCCAATAATAAAGGTTAAACTGTCACACCAAATCCATCTGATAAATCCAAGAATCCATGGCTTTTGGCCAAAAAAAATGATATTCAGATCAAACATCACCAGATTACATACCTCAAACATTTCTGATTCTCTGAACTGTGTGAAGAATTTTCTGTGGCTCCTTGTTAGGCCGCATAGTTGTTCCTTTTCTCATTTCCAGGTGTTGAATTTACATTTTCATCCCACAAATTATAATACTTTTACCTTTCCTTCGGCTACACTTTTTTCACCTCCAGGGTAGAACTGAATAAACCGGAGTCTTCCCAAAACCGCCCAGCATCAAGTTCATGAGGCTCGTTTAACCTTTGAACGCTGCATTTTTTTCTATTGTTGCAACCGAAACACATTTACAACTTAATCTTCGATGTTCTTCTTCTTGAATTTACAAAGAAAAATACGAAGAGAAGAAACAAGAGACCAGTGATGGATAACAACACGAATTTCAATAAGGGGAATTGTAGAAACTCGGATATGTGCTTGTGGAGATGGTGCTTGCCAGCCTTTCCTGAAATCAAAAGCACAAAACGAGATCTAATCGGATGATCTTTATCAAATATCTTAAGAATAGCAACAAGAGACACCAAGGCAAAACTGCAGTATTAACAACACTAAACATTTTCATCAGTTATGCCCAATCAAGACAATTCAATTTTTTGATTCTAGATTAATCATATTGATATTCCAACATGCACAGATTTGTATTGACACGTTAACTTGATGAAGTTGAGACACAAAATTTGAGAAACCAATATCTTGCTCCAAAATTTCTGGTTACCATGTACGAAAAGAACATATGTTGCTAGGTCATGACAACTAGGAAGACCAAACGGATAAAAGTTCCCAAATTCTAGGCAAGCCAGTTGGACTAACTGTGGTAAAGGCAACACTTGACAAAGTTTGAGCAAATATCTTTCAAGTTCTACGTAAAAGATTGGAGTGCAAATGGGTTTTGTTAGCTAATAAGAGCAAATCTATGGACAGAAACTCCATTAGGTGTCGCCCGCCTTAGCTATGAAAAAGTCGGCTGCAGTGACTAGTTGAGTTCCATGGATGCATCCGTTTCCAATCACACCTCTGAGGTGTATACTATTCATTGCATTCTGAAAAGGTAAATTACAAAACCTGACCCTGAAGTTTAGCCTAATTACAAGAAAATCTAATTATCTTTCAAAATTACAAATATTCCCAAGGTATTACAAATGCTTTTTAACAAATACCCCTAGATAAGTGCAATTTGTAAAACAGAAACAAATATCAAGGGGGTATTGTAATTTTGAAAGATAACTGTTTTTTTTTTATATATTAGACTGAACCTCAAGGGTAATTATTGTAACTGACCCTTCCGAAATTTTTTAATACTACGCTAGCCACACAAAGTTGCAAAGCTATATAAGGAATCCAAGTTATGACAAAACAATTTAAATCTAGCATCGAAATTCAAGCAAGAGACATTAACATACATCATAAACCATGCTCTGTGTCATATGTGCCTGTTGCTTTGTGAAGATATATTGAGCATAATTATAGAGCTCTACATCTAGGCTGTTTAGTGATTTTATCTCCTGGATAAGCACCTCAGAAACTTGACGACGAGCCTGAAAATAGTTGAGCTAATGATATCAGTGGCATGCATGAGAGTAAAATCACATGATCCATAAAAAGCAGTCTATTCACCGCCTGCACAAAATACCAAGTTAAGCTATCATACCTCTTTTGTAAAGTTTGCTGGATAAATGCGTCAGAGAATTTACACGCCTCTCTGCTTGGGAGTTTCTTAAGGATGAAATACAAGACTCAGTAAGCTTCGTTAGTTTCCCAACAGTCAACTGATAAATTGACAGAGAGAACCCAGTTCACAAATTAACAAAACAAGCAGGCAAGATCCAAATCTCATATATGGAAAAGGAGGAGAAGAAGAAGAATTTCACAGACGCACATTTCACGTGCTATTTCATCCTTGTCAGTTGATGAAACATTCTTTAGTGTTTGATTAGGTTCTTCCCTGTAATTCAGGAAAATAAGACACTAACTGTTCAGAACATTTGATTGTCAAAACACATTTAGATGAAAATATCAGCTTCTTACTTGATCATTAGCATCAGCTTTTGTATTAGGTTAAGAGTTCTGTTCTGCAGCAGATAAGAACATGTTATGAAATAAATACTTCAGTTCAGAAGTAAAGCCATCTTAATGGAATACACGAATAATATTACTTGAAACCTGAATTAGATCAATTTACATTATACACATAACAATTGAATATGAAGCATACTTATCTCTAGAGAAATACAAGATAATGCCAAGAATTCATAAACTCCAAAGCTTTGCACAGATAAATTATCCCTATGGATAATTACAAATACTACCCCTGAGGTCGTGAGGATTAGCCTAATTACAAAACGTCTAATAATCTTTCAAAATTACAATACCCTCGAGGTTTGTTTTTACCTAACAAATACCCTCCTCTTGAGGGTGCAATTTATAAAATAGAAACAAACGCCAAGGGTTTTTCCGTAATTTTGAAAGATAACTGGTCTTTTCTGTAATTAGATTAAACCTCATGGGTGTTTTTTATAATTATTCCTTATCCCTAACACTAAAGTTTTAATAAAGAGATACTTGGGATGCAGTTCAGATCGCTAACCTGAATCATTGTTACCTGCAACATCTGCACTGGAGCTTGATATCGTGTGCTGAGATATCACCTGCGCACCAACAATATTTACAAACATAGTGGCTGATTCTTTATGGTTCTCCGTGAGTCCAACATAAAGCATGTCGTCCAACTTCTTCTGCAAGATTTACAAATTCTCTACCATGATTGGAACCATAAATGAAGAAATCATATCAGAATGGAAATGAACATGATCAATATCTAACATGCTTATGGAGGCCTTCTTCCATACCTTCGCAACTTCAAGCACATATTCACCGAGGGAATGATACTTAACGCAACGACGCACTTCATGTGCTTCGCAAAATAAGAGTTGTTTGTGAGGCCCGCAATCTGAAAAATTCAGGTGGAAAAAATAATAAAAAAAAAAATGATTCAACAATGTCTGAACTATAAATGAGGCCTGAGAAACAGAAGAGAATATATAACCGGTACATCCATTATCATTGCAATAATATATTCTTTAAGCAACAAATCACAAAATTTCCATCCCCAGATCTAACTACAACGGGTAATCTTGGAGCATAAGACAGTATTATTTTCATGGATTTAATATAATGTGTACAAAATAAATTCTACAGATCACTGTCTTCCCACCTTAATACACCAACTTATGACTCCCATTCCAAGCCAACTAAATTTCAGCATGAAGAATCGTATCACAAAGATCAGTATGCAACATAACACAAAATTCGCAGCAGATAGAACATTACAAAGACCTCTGACTGAAGTCTAGAAAGAACACACAATTGTAAACTATCATTTTTCTTCTGATTTCTTCTTAATGAAGAGCGCAACAGTGTCAGCATCAACGAAACAATTTCTAAGACTACGCTTTGGAAACCATATCTATAAGACTATAACTGAGGTACCCATGACTAGAAAGTACAGAGCACACTGCAATACCTGGAAGGTGGCCCCATTGTGGACAATGTCCCGAGCAATAGGGTCATTAATGTACTCATGCAGAGGCATCAATATGTCTTCCATGTCATATGAGTTATTAGTCTCTAAATGAGTTTGCCCACGAAGTCTTCTAGCATCCCTCTGCCATATGATGCAGAACTGATTGTTAGATAGGATACTGAAAGGAGAATATCTCTCTCAGAGCAATACCAATGATTTTCAAGAATGAGAGGAGAAAAGAGAATTTCAAGATCTTGAGTATTATGATGCAAACTGATGTTTAAAATCAAATCCCAAACCTTATTCCACCTGCAACCATGAACCCAGTAAAAATGATATCTATTCTGAGGTAGACAATTGAAGGCCATTGTTCCAATATTAAGTGATTGTACGTGTTCACAGCTCAAAGGAAACACAGAAGCATGGTATTAACCATTATAGTGCATTTATTATGCATGTACCTGATTTCATTCTTGCAAATCGATTCATCTCAATTTTACAAGCGCTAGAACTATGACTTTAACATAGTAAAATTTTCATATCATGCATTTAGAGAAGATGCAACTACAGTATGAAGTCAAGAATTGGTGGGGCAATGTCTGAACAATATCATACCAGTTAGCATATTAACCTTTGGAAAATCAAATTAGAAGAATCATATGATTGTCAATATAGATATGAATCTAGAAGCACGAAGTACAGAACTAAAATTAATGAGATAACCATGAGTACAAATCTTATTCCTCGAGAGATTATATAGAAAAGTTCCAACAAATTATCTGCAAGTCATACCTCCTTCGATATTAAAAAGTTAAAGGGAAACATTAATGTAGAACAGGAATTATTTTTATTATTAAAAATACCCTCTTCATATATAGGGCATTGTTAGAGATTGAGTTATGTTCTGTAGCTAGCGTTTCATTTGGGACTTCTCGTCCCGTTGTACTTTGTTTCCATCTTTTAATAAATACAATCCATTTGTTTCTTATCACAAAAAAATACATATATAGGGCATACTACATCAATACTCCTAGGTTCTCCTATGTGGGATAAAAGACATAATACAAAATAACCTAAGATTACTTCAACAAAAAAATTAAATTAAAAGCCATAGCATTTTGAAACGATTTAGCGGTGCAAATAAATACAAGCTGGAAGAAAACTAGACTAACAAGACACTACGTAGGAAATGGCAAACAAGACTATGTAATAACCTATTATATATGACTTAAGTTAGTGGATTCAAACTTCTTTTTGCTTTTTCCTGCTCAGATACTATCATTTTCAGCCACAACAAAATGCGATCAAGCATTTGAAAATATTACACCAAAAAGTTCGTCAAAATTTCAATACCAGGAGACTTCAAACAATAGTAGCTGAACATACCCGAGCAAATAGATCTTCTCTCATCCAAGGAACCAAATATTTCCATGGCCAGATATCTAGTGTGCTTACTCCAGATGTCTTACGACGCGGTAACGCTTGGCCATTCTTGCGACAGAGGTTAAGTTAGGATGAATCAAAAACCTAGCAGCAACCTCCACAGAAAATTCATAAGTGCTAAAAACACGGTCAATAGGGTTTTCTAAGTATTGTCACCACTGTAGTTTTCTCCTTGGGAAGCTTGGACATCATGCTATAGTCATCATGGGTACTTAATAACCGCAGTTTGGTTTTCTGCAAGATTAAAAACAATTGTAATATCTATTGGTCAAATTTCTTGATAGTAAATTATATTACGCATTTTGTCCATTAATACCAAGTTATACACAGGAAGTATGTCAGTAAAAATTATTTTCTTGAACAAGAGGAAAGAATCAAAAGCGAACATGTTCAATAAAATAATATGTATAAGAGGCTACAGCCTACAGCTTGGACCAACTATAATAATGAAATCAGAGTTAGCCATTGATCATTCTTTTATTCCTTTTTTGTACTCATTTTGACAAAAGAGTAAACCTTTTATAAAATGTCCCCAATGAACCAGATTCAGCAATTGATAAATTCTCTGCTGAATCGCCTTCAAGTTACTAGTTCTAAAACAAGTTATCAAAACCAATTGGATGAGTCCAAAACCAATTGTAGACAAGCCATCAAACAAGTAAACTATATTCATACTTTTGGGGTTTTTATGATAATAACTATATTGTCACAAGATTTTGGAATTTCCATGATTGCAGATATTTGGCAACAAAGGAATATCTCATTATGAGCACCAAGTCGACGTATATTTCTTAATTGTGAGTACCAACTCTCCAAATAAAATGAACGTTTTAAAGTAGCACATCATTGCAAGCATATCCGCATTAGCTGATTTTAACCAAGGTTGATTACCTCAAAAACTAAATCAATGATTTCATTTACTAACTGAGGTAGGACAATAACAATTACCTCGGATTAAATCTCAACTTATCATAAGACCGCGGACATTCCTGGGAGTTTGAGTACAGCTTTTTCAAGAAACTGTGTAAAAAAAATTGATAAAAAGAACAAGAAGAATCAGTAACTCATGTATTGAAGAAAATGTTAAAAACTTCATTGATAAAATCCATTTTCTCTCTTATGTGAGCGTGGCAACAAACCATTTCATAGCACAGTAAAATGAAGACAAGTTACCAGTGGAAATATGTCCGCCCTCCTGTTCGAGGTACGTGAAGGAAAAAGAGCAAGTCACGCAAGGCATGCTTGTCATCTTTAACTTCAGAATCAGCGGAAGATGATGCCCAATTCTTGACAGTATGTTCACACTGCTTATAGCCATCATCAGTGACAGATGCCTTTATTGTGACAGAAACTGCAAAGAGGAGTTTAAAGACTAAATGTTATTGACAGAACCTCATTTTGGCTGAAGAAAGAGAAAACAAGAACATAATTCTCTTGGAAGTTGGAAGGAAAGATCATGTTTGAACATTTCAACTTCATTCATGTGTTCAAATAACTCCATGCACGGTCCTAATAATATTTGAAGTATTTAAAAAAAATGCAAGAGTGCATCTTCCAAAGTTAGTAATTATTACTTTCGACATGGCACGAACCTGTCTATCCATTTCATCATCAATATCACTAAACAGAAGTACCACATAGAAATAAAAGTAATCAGTGTTAATCTAAACAAAAGTTTTCGTTCTTCTTCTTACTGCCCCTTTTTATATGTTTCTAAAAAAACAGTACACAAATAAAGAATCTGTAATAAGAGAAAAACAATCACCAAAGAGCAGGAGAGGACAGCCGATATATGTTGCAGGATATGCGAAAACATGACACAAGCAGTTCAAACATAAAATCTTGCCATCAAATAAAACCAAACCAATACCAAAAAAAAAAAAAACAAAAACAAAAACAAAACAAAAGGTCCTTTTCAACAGAGCCAAAGAAAACTCACCAGATAGAAGAAGCACCAGGATCAGCCCCAACATTAAATGGATTATCTTGCACCTCATTCCCACCTCTCTTTTAAACATAACCGCCAACACAACTGTTACAGCAAAATACACCCTCATTACACAATCCAAACAACTCACAAAATCCATGATTTCAGTAATAATCAACCATTTAACAAAAAAAGCGAGCATAAAATCATCACTTGGAAATCCGTAACACAGGCAAAATAACAAACACATAAACCGCATTGCATCTCCATCCACACATAGAAAGAATCAAAAGATGGTCTACATAGAGTACCGAAATCTCGTGCTCATAAATTTACAAACTGTGTAGGGTTTCCGCCAGACAAACTTCACGATCAGAGAGAAAGGGGTCCCACTCCTCCCCGTCGCCCCTTTTTCTGGGGTTTCTGCCTCCGATCGGTGAAGTTAGGCCAAAACCCTTCAAGCTTTTTTCCCTTTTAATTCTCCCAATATTTTACCATAAAATTGAAAAGCCCGTTATTGCTATTTGAGCAGAATAACGGCCGGGGAGAAATTGGAAAAGAAAAACCAAACAAAGAGACCAAGGTCAAAGCTAGGGTTAAAATGGGAATATGGAAATGCGACTGTCCGCGGAGAAGTGGGGACAGTCAAAACTAGCCCGACCTTGACGATCGTCACGTCCATTGATAGAGCTAGGTCGGCAGGGCGTAGTCACCGCACAGCTACTCCCAACTATTTTTTTCCTTAAGAAAAACATATAATTCTTTTTTAAAAAATTCACTAAAAATAATCGATAAAAAATTGAGGTGCGCGGGGGCCATAATCCACCCTTGTAGGTCGGGTTATGCTATTGTAAGTCTAAAAAGAATCGGGCCAAATTGGACCGAGTCCCAAACCGACCGACTTTTTTATGTATATTTCAATGGGATTAGTCGGGTTTGAGCCTCTAAAATAAAATCCGATAGAATTTTGGCTCAATCCAATTTTCTCTTTAGTTCGGCGAACCAACGCCGAATTCTGCTCGACTTATTTGACAGCTCTAAGTCAAAGTAGTCACCAATGGAGAGGAGTGCATAATGACTAAATTACCCTCTCTTACCTTATTTGGTGTTGACCAATTGAATGGTGGTTTTGAATTTCAGTCATTTCAAAACATTTTTGTTTTTACTCTTTTCCTTTTCTCACAATGAAACAAGAAAGTATTATGTCATGTTTTACCTCTTTACTTTCACAAGGGTTAAATTTCATATTGTTTGAAGATAGAAAATGAAAATTCTTATACTGGGTGTCAAATACCCAATAGTAAAAACAAGAATATAAATTTTTATTTTTAATATGACAATTTTCATAAAACATCATGTATAGGTCGAATTACCCATCTATAACTGAAACTTTATTTATTTGAGAAAATAACTGAAACTTTATTAACCCCATTAAAGTTGCAAATTTAATTAATGGACAATCTGTAGGTTGAATACCCCTCTATAAATGAATCTTTATTAACCCCATTAATATCGAAAATTTAGTTCAATAGATAAAAGTGCTTTTAAGTAAAATAAATTAGGCGATGTTCCAATTTTAATTTGAGTCCGAAATATTCATGGAGTTTAAATTTATATCAAGCTTTCAAAAATGTGTTTAAATTTTGTTTGATTATTAATCGAATCGAGTTTTAGCGAGATTTAGTCGAGTGAAACACGAACTGAGCTCAAATATCTTGATATTCTTACACATATATAGATATATTTTTACTAATCGAGTCAAACTTTAAATATTATCAAACGAAAAAACTTACGTTCGTTATATTACTGAACCATAATCAGACGAACATTTAATTATCAATCTCGAGTCGAATATTTTAGGTTCTTTCGAGCAGTTGTATATCATCACACAGGAACCTATCTTAAAAATAAATATAACATTCCTCATTTGAAGGTATGTCATTCTCATTTTGCATTTCTACATCGACTTGTTTTTTTATATATATTTATTTACCTTTGTTCAGGTTTTGGTATGTTAAAGAAAGTCACTCAAAAATGTTACCATTGCTCGGAGCTTGGAGATTTTGGAGTTATTTCACATATATGTAACATTATAACATATCCCAAATCTTATTTATATGAATGAAAATACCAATTGAATAGATTTTTGCTTTATATATAAATTTAGCTAAACACAAAATATTAGTGAAATAAAATTCATCAATAAAGTAGACAAAACACAATTTTTGAGTAAAATAGATATGGACTAAAAAAATTAGGCAAAGCTCTAAATAAAATGGAATATTCAAGAAAAGAATTATTAACATAAGAACTCTACAACCAAATGCTTCAACAAATTAAGTCCACATTTATTCATAATGAATATATTTATTCAATAAGGTGTCATTTCTATTTTTCATAAATTTACTCAAATGTATAAAATATTAACAACATATCATACTAACAAGTTGTATAAGCATATGTTTATATTTAAAATAAGTAAAAAAGATAGAATGTCCTAAAATGATGATTTTTTCAAGAAATTTTAGAAGAAAAAAAAGATATCTGAATTCAAACTTATATCAATCAGTTCTAGCAAGATTTGCTTCAACATGAATAAGCTAACTGAACAATGTATAATTTTCACTGTAGATTAGTATAAATAAAGAGATAAAATATACATAAAACATCATAGTAAAAATGAAAATAAACATAAAAATGAGAATATTATACAGTTTAATTTTTCTTTAACAAAAATTATCAAATCACGTAACTATCATTTGAGCTATTTTTACAATCATAATTAGCAATACGTAATGAACGAAGGCAAATG